>PCDK01000028.1:612500-1104639 GCA_002778075.1 Grosmannia penicillata | reverse complement strand
TTTGCCATGTCTCTCAGCGCCACAAGCAACACGGAGGGCACAGTTGCTTCGCTGTTCAGAGCAAGCATCTGTATTAGTCGCGGGAATTGGATGCGTGTAGACACATTCCGTGCAATGGCGTTTCGCTCGGCCGCTGGCAGGATGCCTTGTACCTCCGCCGTGCTCATCATCGCCACTGCCTTTGCTGCGGTCAGCTTGTTGCCACGATTATGAAATAATTGTGCAGGTTTCATTCGGCGCTCGAAAAACGCCTTAGTAGCCACGAACGCCCGGTGCCAGTCCTCGATGTGGTAGCCTAGTCGCGTGGACGTGTTGTCTTCTGGCTGTTGTACAAAGATTGGCTTCCCGCAACCGTCCGTTGCGTTTTTGAGCAGGAGCCACGCAGCTGCGACCATAGTGGCGCCAGGGTCCTTCGTGTCATTGTGATTACCCGCATACACAATGCGTTCGGGAAGCGAAGGTATGGTATTTATCTTAGCGGCTAAAAGCCGCGCCTAGAACTCTACGTTACCACCTAGTACGCCGAGTACGGTAAAGAACTCTTTCTTGCTTACGGTCTTGTCGTGGCTAAATTTGTCTGCCCAGTTCGACTGCCAAGCCTGCCCATAAACTTATAAGATCGCAGCTGCCTCTGTATCCAACCAAGCAAAAAGGTCATTAGTAGTTACGAAGCCGAGATATCCGGCAACTCTCGCAAAGCTTTCGATCTTGGCATCAAAGACTTCGATGCATCTAAAATGTTCGTGCATCGGGATTTGGCGCATCTATTTTACTAGAGATGGGCGCGCTCCAAATAGAGTAGTCTCGTCTGCGTCAGTCCATTCTGGCTCGAATTGTGTGTGCCAAGGTGTCTTGTGCCATGGCGGGAGCGTGTAGCTAGCGTGCGAATGTCTGCCCAGTTGTACCGGTTCGGCACAAGCTTCTGCTGCTTCCCTTCGCCTTCGGTGATTACATGGTCGGCAGGCGGCGTCCACTTCTCCGTGCCCTTGGTGGCCTTCTTGCTTGTGCTAGTAGCCATCTGTTTAGACATAATAACATCATTAGCCTTCATTCATTTGTATGTTTTAAGACCGCGGGTCTTGCCGTTAACACTCACCGATCTGGGTATACTACTGTTATGGCTGGCCCTTGGAGTCTCGCGATCAGTCTTCCTTCGATACCGCTGCTACTACTTATTAGCCAGGGCTTGTAGTTGTTTGTGGATTGGCGTCTTACTCTGTCTTGCTCGTCCTTTCTAGTTTGCTAAAGGCTGTTAGCTTACTTGTGCTATAGTGTGTGTGTTGAAATGTTTTAAGACCCGCGGGTCTTGAAATCCCTAGACCCACGGGCCTTAAAACTCTTAAATCCACGGGTCTAGGATAATTTGGATATCTGTGGTGTATGTGCTGTTATACTTACTATGTCTGCACCAGCGCTTGTTTTGGTGCCACACCTGTTGGTGAAATTCGAACTCTGGAGCCTGTCTTAATACCACGTTAGGACGGATTCCTGTACTAGTAGTAGTATTTGTATGTAATTGTACGATCTGATCGGGTAATTTCAGCAGGTCTGAGGGGAAGGTAAATGAGTTCTGAAGTTTTTGTCGATAAAATTGTTTCAAGACCCGCGGGTCTGGCCTGTGGCTGTCTCTTTGTTTTGTGTCTGGTTGGGTTCGTATGTTTGCACCGTTTCTCCTTTGCCTTTGTTGCTGCTTAACTTGCTTGCTTAACGCTGTGTTTGTACGGACTTACGTGTTCGGGTTCTGTATACTGATTCTTTGTTAGATAGTCCCTTGACTCTTGCCTCTCTCTTTGGCCGTATCTGGGCGTGCTTACCTGGTTCCTGACCTTGTCGTCGGGAGCGTCATGTCTGTGTCTTGTTTTTTTGGGTTTGGAAGTGCGCATGCCTGACCTCTTATAAAAACGTCTCGCTCACGGCGCGGCCTGTCTCGGCCTTTTTTGTTTTCTGTTCGTCATAGCAGCGTCATTAAATTCACTTCACGGTGCAAGCTGCCTTGCTGCTCCTTCCATATACGGCGTGCCTGGCCTTACGTCTTGCCCTACTCATTAACGGCGTGGCTTGATTCTTGACGTTTTTTGATTTTTGTTCGTTATGGCAGCGTCATCAAATTTACGTTAGATTTACTTCGAGAGGTAGGCTACTTTGGTTGCTCCTTTTATACGGCTTGCCTCGGCACTTACTTTTTTACAAAGGCAGCAGACTCTTATGCGTTTACTGGCTTCAAGGTGCGGTCTAGCTTAGGGGCGTAGACCAAGACCCGCGAGTCTAGAAACATTACATGGAAGTAAATATCTGTACGTGTCTTGCTACGTCTTTATTTATTAATACGCCTATAGGCTGGTAAGGTAAAGGCGAAAATCTGTACCTTTATTTTAGTTCTTCGCGCATGTTATACCGCTTGCCAATGCCTCTTATCTACTTCCTTCTTGCCTATTCTTAATTATGGGTACGCCTTTATCACGTGCATGCTCTTATCACGTGCTATATACATGCAGCCTACATGCCTCCTATCTACATCTTAAAGTATACGCCGGTGCCTCCCACCATCCTTCTAGCCCATGGGCTGGGACAGTAAAAGTGGAAGTCTGTTATGCGCTGTAATCAGGTGCTATACATACGCAGCCTGCACGCCTCCCATCTGCATCCTTCTGGCCCATGGGCTGGGACAGTAGAGGCGAGAGTCTACGGCCGCCTGCCGTAATCATTCTGGCCCATGGGCTAGGACAGTAAAAGCAACAGTGTGCTATGCGCTAATATCACGTGCCATACGCATACAGCCTCCTATCTGCATTCTTCTGGCCCATAGGCTAGGACAGTAGAGGCGAAAGCGTACGTCATGCTTTTATCACGTGCTATATACATACAAACAATAATAATAAAGGCCAGCCAGGTCATATGACCAGGCTGCTTTAGGAAGTTACGATTGGACGGCTACGTTGTTTGGAGGTAGCGAGTTTTAATGAGGAGCGATTGAACGTCTATGTCATTTAGAAGTGAGGGGTTTCTGATAAGGGCGATTAAACGTCCATATCATTAGAACATAACCTACGCGCTATGCGTATGTAGCCTCCCATCTGTATCAGTAAAAGCATTACCAAAACACCTTCAAAAAGTCAACGAGTCCGCGATGCACGCGGGCAGCCACAAGCCGTACGGTGGCGCAAGACAACGTGGGAGTTTCTGTGGGCCCAACTAAGCGGCGGGCCACGCCGCGCCGCCGGGTACGCGGCCGCTGCCGCTACGTCGGAAATTGTCCCTTGTCCCGCAACCTCTAACGCACGAAGCGCAAAAACAAGAGGGCGTGTCTCATGGGCAAGCCTATACTCGGACTCAACAGCCTCAAATGTATCACGTGCCAGGCGGGCCGCTTGTAACGCTGCCGTGACGTGAGCTTGGCCTGCTGCCAGCTGCGCTAGCTGGCAGGGGAAACAGTAACGCGGTACCGGACCGCTTGGCAGAGTACACGTAACGCATTCTCCAGCAATCACGGGCGCCGTGACGCCGCGGATTGTATGCCCGCATCCGTTATATTGTAACGCTGCCCGGCATGCTGGGCAGCGTGGCCTTTCTTCGCTACAAATGGCGTACGCGCATCTTTGGCAGAGTAGGTGGCTGCAAGGAAATACCACACTGTCGCCAGGGCCGCCTGTAAGACGGCCCTCCCATGCCGTCGGTAATCCGCGGCTTGTAACACCTGCAATAAACAGGTTTTCGTAGCAAACGCCGCACGCAGCTTGCGGGCTGGGGGAGTCCTCGTAGCGACGGGACCGGATCTCTACCTAAGAGATCTCGGCTTCCGCATCGCTGCGGGCTGTGCTCACAGAGTGTGCGTATCGCGGCATCGTGCAAGCGGGTGTGTAAAGGCGGTAAGTGATTCTTTCTATTATTAGATGGTTGCTTCCTTTTGCTTATTTTTGTCCTAGACATTTTTGTGTGTGCTTACCTGGTGCACGGCCTTGGTTAAGAGTATTGTGTTTGGTTTGTGTAAGTTTAAGTTTAGATGTAGGCGTGACTGGACTTTATAATTAATCTGTTTTATTCACTTTTTATCGTGGACAGTAGAAGCGAAAGTCTACGCCAGTCGCTCTCTCACCCTTCTGGCCCATGGGCTAGGACAGTGGAAGCGAAAGTACGCTGTGCGCAGTTATCACGTGCCATGCATGTGCAGCCTCCCATCATCCTTCTGGCCCATGGGCTGGGACAGTCTACGCCAGTCCCTCTCTCATCCTTCTGGCCCGTGGGCTGGGACAGTAAAGGCGAAAGTCTATGGCTGCTTGTCGTAATCCTTCTGGCCCATGGGCTAGGACAGTAAAAGCAACAGTGTGCTATGAGCTAATATCACGTGCCATACGCATACAGCCTCCTATCTGCATTCTTCTGGCCCATAGGCTAGGACAGTAGAGGCGAAAGTTAACGTCATGCCGTTATCACGTGCCTACGTATACAGCCTACCGATGCCTTGCATTATCCTTTTAGCTTATGCTAGTAATACACTGTATAAAACTGTATAAAACGGCCGGCCTGCTCCACACACACCAGTCTCAAAGGCCAAATAACCACCAAGGTAACCCACAGGACAAAAACTATTCTCCACAGGATAAAAACTCTGAGCCAATTATTCGCTGTCCTACCCCACAGGACAAAAACTCATACCCCACGGACAAAAACTATTCTCCACAGGATAAAAACTCTCAGCCAATTGTTCGTCGAACCACCCCACAGGACAGAAACTCAAGCCCCACGGATAAAAACTCGCCCCAGGGACAAAAACTCATCACGTGCCGGACAGAAACTCATGCCCCACGGATAAAAACCATGCTCCACAGGATAAAAACTCTCAGCCAATTGTTCGTCGAACTACCCCACAGGACAGAAACTGCGGAGTAGGATAAGAACTCTGAGCCAATTAGGACGGTAAAGGTAAAGGTCTACGTTCCTATCTGCATCCTTCTGGCCCATGGGCTGGGGCTGTAGAGGCGAAAGTTTACGGCCGCTTGTTGTAATCCTTCTGGCCTATGGGCTGGGACAGTTAAGGCGAGAGTTCCTCTCTCATCCTTCTGGCCCATGGGCTAGGACTGTAGAGGCGAGAGTCTACGGCCACCTGTCGCCATGGGCTGGGACTGTAGAGGCGAGAGTCTACGGCCGCCTGTCGTAATCCTTCTGGCCCATGGGCTGGGACAGTAGAGGCGAGAGTTCCTCTCTCATCCTTCTGGCCCATGGGCTGGGACAGTAGAGGCGAGGGTCCCTCTCTCATCCTTCTGGCCCATGGGCTGGGACAGTAGAGGCGAAAGTGTGCTATGCGCTAATATCACGTGCCATACACATACGGCCTCCTATCTGCATCCTTCTGGCCCATGGGCTGGGACTGTCTACGCCAGTCCCTCTCTCATCCTTCTGGCCCATGGGCTGGGACGGCCTCTTGTCTGTATCCACAGCCTCTTACATGCTCCACACACATCATTTGAAGGGCCAATTATAATGGTTATACGCGTCAAGAGACCCACAGGACAGAAACTTTGCTCCACAGGACAAAAACTCTCAGCCAGTAGAATATTATCCACTATAGGCGCTAAGGGCCAACAGGCTCCACACACACCTTTTGCTAGCCAATCATAATGCGTACGCTTAGGCGCTACGTTTGCAGGCTCCACGGACAGAAACTGGTACATCTAAGATGTATTTCTTTTGGCCTATCCCAACCCCCAAACCACGGATTTGAGTCTTACCCGTCTTACGCTTCATTCCGATCCCTTCTCACCTCTTTTGCTATCCACCCTTATTGCAACCACTCTTACGCCTACTCTCCGCCTGCCCTCCATCATCCCTCACCTATTCCACTTTTCCTGACATATCATCGCTCGTCACCTTCGTCACCCCCGCTCTTTGTCTTTTCTTTCTCTTCTTCTTCCTTTTCTTCGCTTCTTTCCTTCTCTTTGGCAGTCCAGTGACATAGTCTCCTGCCCTGCGTCAACACCTTTATCCACTTAGCACCTAGTCGTCTACAACTTTTTACACCCCCGCCTTTAGCTTACCCTATAAACTTCGCCGCTTACTTATCTTTTCAGACCCGCCCGTCTAGCCTACTCCCTTAACCTACACCCACCCGTCTGAAAACATTTAAATCTATAAACAACAAACCTTTAATTAATACGGTACCGATAGAAGAGAAGAGAAGAGAATAAGAGAAAAAGAGAAAAAGAGAAAAAGAGAAAAAGAGAAAAAGAGAAAAAGAGAAAAAGAGAAAAAGAGAAAAAGACAACACGAGGACTACCCTTAGGCGTAAATTAATTTCTTTTTACCTTTACTTTATCCTTACCATTAACTACCTAATAAGACTTACCTTAGTATTTACACCGCCTACCTTTGTAACAACCTACTACACTTATACACTTACCATTTCATTTTTTTAGACCTGCGCGTCTCAAAACATACCAAAATAAACCAGTAGTCCTATTAATAAAAACCTTAAAAACATTCAACTTGATTATTATACCCAGTAGCTACCTTGTAAAACAAACAAAAAGACTATTCCAAGTACCTTGCCTACTAAAGTACCTTGCCTACTCTTGCCCTTACATTTTACTTCTTCCTGCTTCCTGCTTTCTTCTCCACACCCACGCTCCTTTTAGTCCGCTTGCCTTGTCTTCTCCCTAGCACTGCTTGCGCTGCCTGCTCCGCCTCAAGAGTCTCTTCTATACCCCCGCCCCCAACCCCGTCCCGTCTTCCTGTCCAGCCTGCTCCGCCCCTGCGTCCTACTCTGCGTCCTACTCTGCCGCTGCGTCCTGCTCCGCCGCTACGTCCAGCTCCATCTCTTCCTGCGCCTCCGCCTACGCCTGCTCCGCCCCTGCGTCTGCCTCCTCCTCTTCCTGTACGCTGCCTGCTCCCCCTTGGCTGCGCATCCGCTGCCTGCGAAATTCCACCGGTCCGTCCTCGTTGTTTTTGCCGCGCCGCATAAACTTGCCCTGCCGCGTCGGACTGCTGCTCTGCAAAGGCGCCCGCCGCTTTCGCTTGTTTCTTCCTGATCCTGGCCGCGTCGTACTTCCTGCCGTGCCCCTGTCGTTCCTTGCCTTTGCCTGTAAGTGGCACCATCGCCTAATGGACACCCCCCCCAAATAGACACCCCCATTTTTAATGGAGCAAAAAAATAAAATAAATGAAGACAAATCATTTAATTAATAATAATTTAAATAATCGTCAAAATCAGTCACTGGCGAGCTCATTTGAAAGCCCTTCTTCAGAGCTATCTTCCTCATCATTTACCTCCCTCCCTGCTGCTGCCTGCGCCCTCTGAATGTCACGAATAGTACCGAATTTCGAATTCGGACAGACAACGACAGCCTTTCTCTTTCGTGGACGTACATTTTCCACCGTTACTTCTAGCGCACTGATTTTCCGCTTACTTACAGTGCTTTCAACCGCCTTTTCATCAAATGCTTTACGGACCTTTTGGAATAATAGCCGCCCTTCTAAGGAAACATTATTAAGCTGCTGATATTTAGTAAACTGTTGTTACGGGTGATGTGGCTATATATACGTGGTGCACAGAGATTTGAACGCGTAGCGTTAAAATTCATGATCTTTTTCGATTATTGGTGCAGTTGGTATATTCTGTGCGCCAACCGCAACAACTGTCTCGTCAAATCAATTTGCTTTCTTGGCGTCGTCCACACCACTGGAGGCACTCTAAAAGCAGACCGATTTGAAGCCCTAGATGTGCTGATTTGATTGATATTAGGAGTATTTGGTATAGCTGATGCCTCTGACTGATCTGCAAGCACAAAAGTGCTTGCTAACCGCCGTTGTCTGTTGATAGGCCATAAGCCAGTCGTACGCCAGCCGCTTTGATATTATGTCCCGAAAGAAAAGCATTTCGTGCCATCATGTACGCATAAAGAAATGCTTGCTTGTTAATAATAGTCTGCATCTGAAGATTTTGTGACTTTACACGTGAGGGTCCCACCTCCGGGCACTGTCTTACCACTAGACTTCTGCCACGCCGCCTATAAGTAAGGACGTCGTGGCCCTTTTCCATAGTTTAGATAGTATCCTTAAATTCATACGTCTTTCATGCTTCTTGAGATCACTTGTTCTATTCCGACTCTGCCTAAATTGCTTCCACCGTACGACCTGCTCCATGAACACTAGGGATCTTTACACACCACGTATATATAGTCACATCACCCGTAACACCTTCTTCGCCTAGCGTACCTCTTGCCGTTAACTACCCCCTTTCTTATTAACCTTTTCTAGCCACCCTTTCTTTAGTTACCCTTAGCTTACCCTAACCTTGACTGCCCTTTCTACGGTCACCTTCCAAAATCCTCCATCTATCGGAGTACACCAAATCTCCACTCCGCCTAACACTATCGCGCCCTAGCTATGCTTCCTGATTCGCCCGTACCGCCTTTGCCGCGTTTTATTTCTTCCGCTGTCCGTAGCGGGGTTAGTTGGACTGCATCGAGCGGGGTTGCTGTTTATAATCTAAAACATCCCCAACCTTACCGAGAAGTCATCAAAACTGTCTTTACTCAGTTATTCTGTTACCCCTATTCTATACCTTAGGAGCCGCTTCATAGACAGGCCTAACGCATAGTATCCGCTTGCCAGAAACTAGAACGGTAAGTAGCTTTTTATACGTCTTGAAAAACTTGCATATGATGGCTTGATAAAGGGGTTTTATACTTAAATTGCTATACTCTGACAAGGCCACGCTTTCAGTATAGTTTGTTGTAGTAGCTTAAAAACTGTACTTGTACGTATACTAACTGTGATTAGACTACCTAGATCCCTTCCTACCGCCCGCCTTACCGTCCAGCTCTATATAAGACAATGCGTCTCTTGTACCGTGACGACGCTGGCGAGTTTAGATTTGCGGATTTTGTAGGTGTTCAGCCGATCCCTCCCTATGCGATCCTTTCGCACACTTGGGAGGAGGATGGCCAAGAGCCTACCTATGAAGATATAGTAAACCGTACGGAGGAGAGCAAGACTGGCTATAAAAAGATCCAATTCTGCGCACAACAAGCCAACAGCGATGGCTTGGACTACTTTTGGGTCGACACCTGCTGCATCAAAAAATCAAATGCCGTCGAGCTTCAGGATTCTATCAACTCAATGTTTCGCTGGTACCAGAACGCAGCGAAGTGCTATGTCTACCTATCCGATGTTTCCGCAGACACACAGGAAGCAAGCAATGGACTTTATGCTTGGGGGCCAGATTCTCCGATTAGATGGTTCTCCCGGGGCTGGACTCTCCAAGAGCTCCTTGCCCCAGCTTCAGTCGAATTCTTCTCCCGAGAGAAGAAGAAACTTGGCGACAAACAATCGCTAAGGGAAGAACTCCAAAGGCTCACAGGAATACCAATTGCAGCATTGGACGGAGCACCTTTATCTCAATTCCCTGATCGAGTGCGCTTTTCGTGGATGGAACACCGCCAGACAAAGATCGACGAAGACAAAGCGTACGCACTACTCGGAATTTTTGGCGTTGAAATGCCCCTCCGTTATAAAGAAGGATCTGCGGAAGCGTTCAAGCGGCTTGAGAAAGAGATCGACAAGTTAAACCGATGCCTTAAAGACTTGCGCGTCACCGATCCCCGTCATGATAAAATACGCATCGAAAATACGAAGGGTGGTTTGTTGAAGGACTCGTATAAGTGGATTCTCGAAACCCACCAGTTCCTTCATTGGCGTAACGATACACAGAGCCGGCTACTGTGGATCAAGGGCGATCCTGGCAAAGGGAAGACCATGCTGCTTTGTGGCATCATTGACGAGCTGAACGGATCCATGGCTAAGTCAACCCGTTTATCTTATTTCTTCTGCCAGGCCACCGACTCGCTCACCAACAACGCCACGGCCGTGTTACGCGGTCTGTTATACTTACTCATCGATCAACAGCCATCGCTCGTCTCGCATCTACAGCAGAAGTATGATCGTGCAGATAAAGCCCTCTTTGAGGATGCGAATGCCTGGGTTGCCTTGTCTTCTATCTTCACAAATATCCTGCAGGACCCGAGCCTAAATGACACGTACTTGGTCGTTGACGCGCTTGACGAATGTCAGAATGACTTGCCGAAACTGCTGGAATTTATCAGTCAAAAGTCGTGCGTATCGAATCGTGTCAAGTGGATCGTCTCTAGCCGCAACTGGCCGGACATCGAGGAGGAACTAGACAAGGCGAAGCAGCAGGCTCAACTGCAGTTGGAGTTAAACAAGGATTCCATCACAAATGCGGTCAAACACTTTATTAGCTATAAGGTGGACCAGCTGGCACAGAAAAAGGAGTACGACAATAATACCAAAGAAGCTGTGCAACAGTACTTAAACGATAACGCTAACGGCACCTTTCTCTGGGTAGCCTTGGTGTGTCAAGAGCTTGCCAAGGCCCCAAAGCGGCACACGCTTGCCAAGTTGAAATCTTTCCCGCCAGGACTGGATCATCTTTACAAGCGGATGCTAGAACAAATCTACACTAATGATGACGATACGGACCTTTGTAAGGAGATCCTAGCTCTTGCGTCGGTTGTTTATCGCCCTACCACTTTGCAGCAGTTACGAGTCCTCTCTATGTCGCTTGAGAGCTATGACGATGACGACTTAAAAGACATTATCAAGTCCTGCGGCTCTTTCCTAACTCTTCGAGAAGATGTCATCTACTTTGTGCATCAATCAGCCAAAGACTTCCTGCTTAATCCACGCAGTAAAGTCTTGCCTCTAGGCACTGCGCACCAGCACAAGGACGTTTTCTTGAGGTCACTGCAGGCTCTGTCAAACGGGCTACGACGCAACATGTGGGACCTAAAGGATCCAGGATGTCTTATCGATCAGGCCTCGCCGCCTAATCCTGACCCATTGTCTGCAATCGGATATTCATGCGTCTTCTGGGTTGATCACCTCTGTGACTCTATGACGACGACAAAGCAGGAGGAACTACAAGATTACAGTACGGTCAATACCTTCCTTAAGGGGAAGTTCCTCTACTGGCTCGAGGCGCTTAGTCTCCTTAAAAGCATGCCGGAAGGGGTACTCGCAGTAAAAAGGCTAGACAGCCTAGTAAGTATTAGCTCCCTTAATACCGGCGACTAAAACTAACTATTAAAGATACATAAAGGACAAGCACCAACAGACCTTGTCCGCGACGCACATCGATTTATTCTATACAACAAGCATGCTATCGAAAGTGCTCCAATTCAGGCGTACGCGTCAGCGCTCGTCTTTAGTCCAGGCCGTAGCAGGGTGCGACAGCTATTCGAGGCAAAAGAGTCTTTGTGGATTAAAGCAGTGCCACCGTTAGAAACGGATTGGAGTGCATGCCTCCAGACGCTTGAGGGCCACAGCCGTTGGGTCAGGTCAGTTGTGTTTTCGCCCGACGGCACACAACTGGCCTCAGGTTCAGGCGACAACACTGTCAAGATCTGGGACACGGCCTCGGGGCACTGCAGGCAGACGCTTGAGGGCCACAGCGATTTGGTCATTTCAGTTGTGTTTTCGCCCGACGGCACACAACTGGCCTCAGGTTCAGGCGACAACACTGTCAAGATCTGGGACACGGCCTCGGGGCACTGCAGGCAGACGCTTGAGGGCCACAGCGATTCGGTCATTTCAGTTGTGTTTTCGCCCGACGGCACACAACTGGCCTCAGGTTCAGACGACAAGACTGTCAAGATCTGGGACACGGCCTCGGGGCACTGCAGGCAGACGCTTGAGGGCCACAGCGATTCGGTCTGGTCAGTTGTGTTTTCGCCCGACGGCACACAACTGGCCTCAGGTTCATATGACAATACTGTCAAGATCTGGGACACGGCCTCGGGGCACTGCAGGCAGACGCTTGAGGGCCACAGCAGTTGGGTCAATTCAGTTGTGTTTTCTCCCGACGGCACACAACTGGCCTCAGGTTCACACGACAAGACTGTCAAGATCTGGGACACGGCCTCGGGGCACTGCAGGCAGACGCTTGAGGGCCACTGCGATTCGGTCAATTCAGTTGTGTTTTCTCCCGACGGCACACAACTGGCCTCAGGTTCATATGACAATACTGTCAAGATCTGGGACACGGCCTCGGGGCACTGCAGGCAGACGCTTGAGGGCCACAGCGATTGGGTCAATTCAGTTGTGTTTTCGCCCGACGGCACACAACTGGCCTCAGGTTCAGACGACAACACTGTCAAAGAATGTAACGACTGTCAGACCGTATACGGACTAAGTACAGACAGATCATGGATTACTAAAAACGGTCAACGAGTTCTTTGGTTGCCTATAGAATACCGATCTATAGAAGCTTTTGCTGTGTTTGGTCAAAGTGTCGCTATTGGTTGTGCTACAGGAAAGCTTTTTATTCTTAAGTTTTTATAACTAAGTAACAGTAACTGAAACTAACTAGTTGTAAGAAGAATATATTGTATACATGCTGTGTGAGTGTTCGTTCTTAGTCTTAATCGGAAGCGTTATCTTGGTCCTCAATCCTTAATCCCTAATACCTTAATGATCTTACTACTGCTTTGATTTTTTTAGGAAGGCATGTCTAAAGGTGTTCAATTAAAAAGAACAGTAACAATCTTACTATATATATTTTTTTCTTCTCTCTTTCCCCTTCTACGGGTCGTAGGGGAGCCCATAAATTTATATGTTTTTACCGCTTGAAAAGAGTTTTCTAGAATGATCTGGAATGTGTCGTAACATGCCGCGCCGATGAGTCACTACTATGTGGCAAGCTACTAGCTACTATTCTAACGGGTTTCTTAAAGTCCCGTGGACATCCTGATTTTTAGTAATTATTAATATGACTCGTGGATATAGGGACAACCCTAGGCCGCCACAGGACAATATTCTGTTATTTCCGTCCTATCGCATTGTTGGTAATTCGACATCGCCGTCTGACCCATATTTTTTGTATGACTGGCCAATAGGGAGTAAGCCCCGTAGGGGCTTACTTCAGACCGCACCAAGACGCACCCATGCGGCTATATGTATCCCGCATCGGGCGCCACGATAGCTAGACAGACTTCATGCCACCACCAAGACCAAACTGTACCCCCCCATTCAAGGAATAGGAGGACGTACAGGGTCAACGGGGCTTCACCAGTTTACTACCACAAGCTTGTGAATAGATACATCGCGCGATACCCTTCCGAGGGTACCGACAATTAAGGACCGTGCTTTGAAAATGCCACCACCTTATGCCCTATCGGTGAGCACTGTCGGTAGCGACGCTGAGGCAGAGCTTTCCTAGGCGGAACTTTGCACGCGTCGTTATACCGATAGTCCTCGCCCAAAGGCTGCATGCTTGGTCTGTTATAAAAGTCTTTCGATTGCAGGCATTACATGCCGTGGACTACCCACGGCGTGGGAGGGTCGTCTGACTGGCGGCCCGGGCGATAGTCCTACAAGCGTCGGTTTCCGCCCGGCGGTTGTTTTTCCTTGTGCACACATGTTGTGCAACAAGTGCGCCTACACGCTGTGTAGCGCAGCACGCGCATGCTGCCCAGCGTGTCGTGCACCTTGGCAGTATAGCGGCTGTGGACATACTATTCACGGCATCATGGCTCCTGTGATCGCAGGAGAATGCGCAGTCTGTACACTGCCGCCAATCGGCGTAGCGATGCCGCGCAGCGATGCTGCGCAAATGCTTCATCTGCCAGCTGGCGCAGCTGACTGCAGGTTTGCATACCCGCTTCGCACGCTAGAGCTGGCTGCGCGGAAGGCCGTCACTGACATGGAGGCAGCGGCCGCCTACCCAGCAGCGCGCCGTGGAGAGGGGTGTCCGGCACCTACTTGGGCCCACCGGGCCTCCCATGTGGTGCTGCGCCGCCGGTCGGCCTGTGGATGCCCGCGCGCCTCGCATACGCAAACTTTCGGCTGGCGTCTGTTGATAAGCAGCACCTTAACTTGGACAAAGTGTACGTCGACATTGGCAAGCAGTATGTCCCTAAGAAGGGTTCGTTAGCAAGAACGTTTCTCTGGAGAGACTGTTGTCTTGGAAAAGTTTGTAATCGGCGCCGGGCGTGGATCAACTCTGCTGTACAGGCGCGCCTACCTACAGCCCGCCAAAGCCGTGCCCTGGACGAAGACACAGACGACAAGGAAAGATAATCTCTTAGTCAACGAAGTGCCTCGATCAATCGCCACACAGTCCAGCCTAGAGGTCGTTTGAGGCGTACTGTCTTTAGTGACTCTGACTTTGATTCTGACCGTGAGGACACGGAGCGTTCTCGGGTGTTGTTGCGTGGCTTTGCGTAAGTGCTTTTTTTTTATTGCTTTATTACTAACAAAGTCTTTTATTAGGGCTGATGCTGGTGATGACGGCGATAATGTTGTGTCTGATAACTTAGATTCTGAGGCTTCTGTTGTTATGTATGTACTTTATACTTATGCATTACATCATCTGTCTACGTTATTAATAAGATGTTTGCACTAGGGCTAATAACGATGATGCTGTTGGCGACAATAGAAGCGATGCTGATAGCGACTTTGAGGATGATGCTGCTAGCGACTCAAAGGCTAATGCCGACGAAGAAAACAACGACGCCGTCTCTCTGTCTTTAGGCGAGGCAAGACCTACGGCGCAGGATCTGGATGAGCGGCAGCTAGACAAAGGGATTCTGTCCTTGCTAACTACTAGGACACGTGGCGACCGGTATAAGCCGGTAGTTACCGTGTGTCCTTGGGCTTTGACAGGAGAGGCTACCAACATGACAGTCACGCCTGCGCCTAATGGGCCTGACCGCCGCAACGGCCTTGTTTACTCTCAGTGGTATAACAGCATCAAGAACGTGTTCGATGCTCGGAATGTCTACGTCTTGCAGTCCAAGTCCTACGAGAAGCTCGCAGTCAACCCGGAGCATCTCGAGGCTATGCGGGGAAGGGGGCGCCATGGTAGAAACTTTGTATGTACAGTCAAAGACAAATGCTTTTGTATAAAAAGCCAACTACCTGCGTATAAAGTACTTCAGTTTCTACAGATCGCTGTTATAATTCAACGCTTGTCTAAATACACCTAAGCTCTGCACCCTCTTAAATCGACAGCTACAGCGCAGACAAAGACATAACGGACAAGATCGTACGGTGGACAAGTAGCGCTGGGTCATATCAACCTCGATAACTTCAAGATTACCTTACAAAGCAAGCTAACTTTGCTAAAGAAGTCCTTCTGTAGAACTATATATTAGAGCACTTCTTTAGCATAGTTAGCTTGCTTTGTAAGGTAAATATACATAAATTACACAAAGACTAGTACTTGGTCAAAGTCGTGGAAACCTGTACTGGTTTTCATTGCACATTACACTGCTTTGTGCTGACTACTACGCAGTAGTCATTTTCTCTAGGTGATGGAATTAGGCAAGCACGTCGTCGATTACTACGCAGTAGTCATTTTCCTTGGGTAGATCGTTCTGTGGGCTATAAACGCTGACCCGGAGACATCCTTAACATTCTTTATCGGAACAGGCGCCTATAGCTTGCCGTTGAAGAATAGCACGTTATATACAATGACGCCTTGTATACAACGTGCTGTTTTCTAACGGCAAGCCATAAGCAGGCAAAGGGTATTGAGTTTACAAAAGCGCCCGTTAGCAACTACGGCACAGACAAGGACGCGGTAGACTCGTCGTGGACGACTGGCACAATGCCGGCTTTGCGCCGCCGGCCAAGCAGCGGTGCATGGGGCGGCTGGGCGGAGGCCGGCATGTACGGCATGTGCGGCCAGGCAACGTTGTGTTGGCAAAGCGGCGGACTGGCGGCGGGAGGATAAAGAGACGTTGCCGCGGACTGGCGGCGAGAGCATGATGAGACGTTGCCAGAGCGTCGCGGCCGGCAGACACGGCGTTCCCAGCAATGGACTACCCGTGGGCGAACGAACTGTTCCTCGGACACGGATGCACCTGTGAAAGCGACACACTTCGCGGCCAGGTCAACGAGCGTGCCGTCCGCGCTATGCACACGGTCGAGTGGCTCGGCGGCCCGCAGATGGCGGCAAACTTCTTTGTACGCCAGTGTAACGGTGGTTTGGACTAGGCAGAATAATGGACAGAGATACAGAACCGAATAGGACTAGTATCGAAAGCGTATCACGAAGAGGATAGAGATCTAGTAGATGTGTTGAAGCAGGAAGGTAGCACTGTATTCCAAGAACAGAGACTAAGTCTTGAGTCCCCTCCGACCCATGGATGAGACGGAGGTGACTCCTATTTGTAGGCATCTGAATATCCCTTCTGCCAGTCAGAAGAGGAAGAGGGCAGCCCAGGGTATCCCAACTCTCCCAGAGAGTCTATGACGGGTGACGTCAGAATAGACTAGACCCTTACTCATAGCAAGGAGAAAGGACTGGAGGTTCGGTTGAGACATCCCCGCCATCCCCGCGACACAGGGCCTCCTCGCTTACTGAGTCAAAGGGACTTATCCCAAGTCCCGTTGGCATCAATATTCCCATGTCACGTGCCCTTGCCTTGTGTGTAAGAGGATGGGATGTGTGATATCCCGTAACAGCTCGTTTGGATCGCAAATGATCCTAATGATCCTTATCCGTATTATCACGTGACCATTGGCTTGTGGCTTCCTTGATTGTTACTTGTTTCTGTGCATTCTGCCGTGGCAGATCGCCTGGTCTTCCTTTTGGGTTCTTGTGAGAACTGCTCATCACACCCTCCTCTTCCTTATCTTTAGCTAACATTTTAGTAGGTAATTAGCGGTAAATAAGGATAGTGTAACGGATGGCGCGGGAGGCAAGAGCCCCACATACGGAGAATTGACGTAACTGACCACCGCACCAAAAGGTACGTACGAAGGATAATCTTAACAAGATTTCCAACGTCAATTCTCGCTTATATAGCGCATTTCTAATCGGTGCGCTCTAATTACGTGATCTGTCACGTGACGTCAGCTAAGGCACAGCCCTTAGCTCGACCCAGGCCCATAGCCTGTTACATTATATAGCGCATTTCTACTCGGTGCGCTCTAATCACGTAATCTGTCACGTGACGTCAGCTAAGGCACAGCCCTTAGCTTGACCCAGGCCCATAGCCTGTTACAGATAGGATGATAGCCGTCTAGTCAAACAAAAGGAATTAAAAAATTTGCTTGCTAATCTAAAGAAATCCCACAGTTGTCGGGGAAGGACAACTAATCAGTGTCGCTTCACAGGGATCCCGGTACAAGAATCGATCGATGTATCTTTACAATGAAATAACGTGTGTGATTGGTGCTATCCCGTTGACCCTGTACGTCCTCCTGTTCTCTTAATAGGGGGGGTACAGTTGGTCTAGGTGGGTAAAGCATGATGTCTGTCTAACTATCGTGGCGCCCGATGCAAAATATTTATGGCAGCATCGGGCTGCTTGTGCGGTCTAAAGTGAGTCCTTATGGGGCTCACCTCCTATTGGCCAGTTGGACAGAAAATGTGGGTCGGCCCGGTGATGTTGAATTACCAACAGGGAGAGTATAATAGCTTAATTAAGATGGACGGTACGCAAGTCTAGTATCAAAAGTAGACGCGATTGGCTAGAATGAATTTGCGCTTACAAAATAATAGATGTCTCTTGCCTCTTTAATACAGGGCTTGTCCTTAAACCGAACGCATAGTAGAATTGCGATATTAAATAACTGGTCTAGTGTAGTCTATCACTATTTTCCACATTTTATGCGCCGAAGGGTCCTGTGCCTAGCGGCCAGTCTTATTTTCAGCTGGTCCTACTAGTTGCAACAACGTATTGGACTGATTTTTGCAATTTTAAGTTACCGCTTTGACTAGGTCGGCGGGGCTTAACTCTTGTTACTAGCCCGCCAGCTTCTATGGAGAAAACTCTGCTCGGCCACATCCCTACAACGGCTAGGTTTAAATTGCGCAAGACGGCAGGGATAAGCAACAGGCCTTAGTGAAAATTATACTCACCACTCTGAGCGTCCTCCCTTCTACCATATGTCGAAAGCACCCATGTCTGTGTAGGCTAAATCCAGCGTGGCACTTCTACTCGTAGAGAATAGACATGGTCAGCTCCGGCCTTTTCGGTAATAGATAGAATAGGTCACCTTTCTGCCTTAGCCTCTTGAGTTCTGGTCACTTTACAGGAGGCCAATGGAAAATATATAAGACTTGCCAAAAAAGCCGTAAGATCCTACTATCGAGCATACCCTAAAGGCTAATTAAGATAAGTACATCAAGTGGGAATTTACATCTTACTGTCCCATATTTAGTACAGTTAATGGTTTTGGCCGTAACATAACAATCGTGATCTTTTACTTTTTCGTTTAAAACTGATAGCGTTACGGAGTTGCAACTTGCCCCTGGCGAACCTCCTATGCGACGGAACGAGGGCTTGCACTATCATCTCTACCAGGGGCGGCGTCTCCAACATCTAGCCAGCTGGTTTTCGTCTTACTGCTGACACCTTAAACGCATTTCGGCTTCTACCCTGCCCAGTAATCAATGTCTTGACCCTTTGAAGTTTATAAATCAGGCTTGCGTGTCGCTAAAAGTTTGCCAAAATAGCTAGAGGTATTACGGCGCTGGTCATCGTACCAGTTTCCAAGAGGGTAGTCTATGGCAGCGATTAACAGTAAATAAGCACCAATTTCTGCGTGGATATGGAAGTCGTTATGCCGTAGCCGTCTTCTAAATTCAAATGCTTTATACGTTCCAGAATCAGAAAAAAATGGAACACTTAATAGTGGTTGATTAAAACTTCATGTTACAATCTGAGCAAGCCAAACCCCAAATAAGAAGTACAATACCACGAACAAGGTATAAACCAACACCGCCACGAGCATTAGTCTCCTTGATTCTCTCGTATTTTAGACAGAAGTCTTAGGAGCCGCTCTTCTTTGTGCAACCTTCGTCTGGCGCCGTTGTTTGCCCACAACCGTCGGGCAAGGTTGGCGACTCCTGGTCTAAAAAAGGAGTACTTGAAGCAGCTCCAGTGCCTACAGAGAACGTCATTGCTCGCTGCCGATTGCGATTGGACCGGCGACTACTAGTCGCATGTGCCATCGCCAGCTTTTCCTCCTCCTTGGCCTTTGAAGCTTGTGCCTCCGAGATAGCTAATCCTTTCTTTGCAATTTCATCCGTATGATCTTTGCCAGAAATAGTAAAGACCGGCCATATACAGGCCACAACCTCGTCCATCGACTTCAGGACGTGGGCTTTGTCACTTGTAGGCTTCCAATCCTCTACAGGAAACGTCGGGGCCCATTCCGGGACAAATGTCAATAGGTCGTCAGGATCGATGAAATGCGAAGTACTGCATTGGAGTGGTTGTATGTGTTTCATCCAAACATTGACAGTAGTCTTACACCAATTTTCTAGATCTTGATTGAACTTGGTCTGCTTATCTTGCGTAAGAATTCCTGATACCAACGATCCGATTTCTGTTTTTACCGCCAGTATGCGAGTTTTGGCGTTATCGATTTGGCGCTGGTGATCTGTGGCTAGTAGAGTCAGCCGCAGCCGCTCGGCCCTCTCGCCGTTTTCTTCACTTTCGAGCAGACTACCAATCTCGTCGCCTGTTTTGACCAGATATACAGGCTGAAAGAGCTCGCGGGCCGCCGCCTGTGCAAGCTTCTGCAGTACCGCTGCAATCCTCATGCGCTTCGCACTGGGACTATCCGACGGAGGCAGGGGAATGTTGGGGAAGTTGTCCTTGAACTTTTTCCAATTCAAGTTGGAAATCTCCAAGGCCTGGCCAACGTTATCGCTGACAACTTTAAGCGCATTCGTATAGATCTTATCAAGGCGGTTGGTTCTAATTCCGTGTTAGAAATCGAAGTCTCGGTTTTGTTTTGGGGGGAAGAAGTGCTCACATTTCATCCTTATCCACACGTGTAGGCGCCAAAGCAAAGCCTTCCAATAGCTTAAGTCTCTCGCTCTTTTCAGCGGAGTCTTTCGAAATGCTTTCGATTTCTTGCTTTTTCCCTTCGAGATCCGTCTGTAACTCTTTGTGCTCCTTCTCCATTTTCTGGCTACTTTCCTTGTAGCTCTCAATTTCAGACTCTGCGCTTTGGAGCCTTTTCTGCAGCTTGGTAATCTCTTCCGCACTTGTCTCCAGTTCCTTTTCCTTCTCCGCGACAATTGTCTTTTCTGCCTGAAACTGGCTTTGTAGCTCCTTGATCTTGTTATTCGCTTCCTCTAACGCAACATCCTTTCTTTTGATTTCTAGCTGAAATGTTTTGTTATCGGCTTGCACTTCGCACAATTGGTCAAGCATTCCTTTGTTGGCGGATTTAAGGTTGTGGTAGTCTTCTGCCATATCAGCGAGTTTGTCGGCTAATGGTTCCTCGGACAAACGCTTTAGTCTTTCGAAGTACTCTTTGATCTCGAGCCTTGGAAGTCCAGGATAACTGTTTTTGCCGTTGACTAGGCTTTCGCCGTTTGTGTGCGAGTGGCCATTAGTCTGGCTTTTCCCCTTTAATCTTGGTATGGCCATCCTGAGAAGTTGTAGATGAAAGAGCAGCCAAGGTCAACTTAAACCACAAAGTACCGTAAGTACAAGCATCTTACTTCTTTTATATATTTCCCCTCTTTTCATTTCAGTTTTGTCACGCGTGACAGCATGATTTACCACGTCATCCTAAGGAAGCTTACGTACAGTAAAAGATGCCGCCTCGCAGACACACTCGCCACTAACAGAGCTATCTGGACCACCCTCTTCCCTTTGAACATATATGTCTGCCCAATCAGAGACGGAAGCCTTGATGTGGTTGGGTCGACGTGGCACAACAAATGCCCAACTTGACAAAACGCCTTCATAGGCCCATTGTGCGCTGCCTGACATACTGGACGCAGCAGCATATCTGGTGTGTGTTGATACAATGCATGCAAGATACGTATAGACAAATAGCAAGATGCCACGACAAGCATCTTGATACGTTGTGCGCATGTCAGTTCCATAATTGTGGCGGTTGCTCCCCCACCTTTACTTTTTCGCAGTTTTGCTTCGCTCTCAGATATGCCTATTCGCCTTAGTTTCAGCGAATTAGAACTACGGACACATAAACACGGCACAGGGTTTCATCATATATTCTCGATACTAGTCTTTACTATGAAGTCATTTATGAGTTTACTTCCATCTCCGCGAACCATTTTAAGCATGTGGTGCTCTGCGCATATGTTGTGCCGTAAACGTTCTCCTCGATTTGAAAGATATAACGGCATTTTTCGTACGGTTCACACCTCTCACTTTCAGTGTATGTTTGGTCCAACTATTGTATGACTATAATGATACTTTTCAGTTTGCGACCATTTCATCGTCAAATAATGTATTTATTGTATTACACAAATCAGTAGCAGGCAACAAACAAGCCACCTTGTGAATAGTGCTCTTTAATATATCAGGTAATCAGATATATGCGTACATGCTTGCAATCACGGTCGACGTTCGCGTTATATGGCCTTTAAAAGGTCATGCTACGCGATAGCTGCCCATATATTATAGCTAGAAAACATCGTCTTTTGGGTTCGTCCGTGTAGATAAAGTGCAAAGACGGCGTCACTAAGCAAGTACAACCTTCTCCTCAAGGCATACTTCGTCTGCTTATAGAGAACTGGCCACCTGAATCCCCTAAGTCTGCTTGTGGTCCTCGCATTTACTTTTACCATGCCGCTAACTCACCCAATCTTAATGAAGACAGGATATATCACCACACGCACCAGATAGTAGATTGCATTGCTAGATCAATCAGACATACTTGACGGTGTTGTCAATAATCAAAGTCTTTTTGCAGTATATCGATTATAAGCAACCGTATAAGGCTGCTCAGAACTGAAAAAACACCTTTACTTAGTTCAGCAGGAAGAACACATGATATTGAATGTGCAACTATCTCCAGTCGACTGGTCGAAACGAGTTTCGAATTGAGTCCACCGGCAACTATCTACGTAACATTTACAACACGTCCTCTGTTACAGCAAACTAAGTCTACCTTCCAAAGGCAATCCAGGTGGCACCGCACCCATATATCGTTGTATCACACCATGTATCCACATGCAAACGGAAGCCGTTGACATCAATATCCGTCGCATACATATTAAGCCGTGCATTACGTTGGTGGTTTACATCAGCATAATTTAGGGCGACCGTGACTTTTGGTACCGATGCAAATGGTTTGGAAAACTTGATGTATGCTTCCTGATGTGAACCCCATTGTGTGGACCCATCGTATGTCTTTCTCCAGGAACCACTATCAATCATTGTAGCCAGCCATGGCGCTTGCTTGGCCCGTGTCTCCAAGGCTGTGATCTGGCTCTGCTGGTCCAGCACTAGCTTTCCTAGAGCTGCCATGCTGTCTTGCTGGTCGTTGACTTTCTTTGTCAACTCCTTTACCGCGGCCAACAAACCAATGACTGTTGGATCGGCGCTATTCTTCACGGACATCGCGACAGGCGTCTGACTTCTGCCATGCAGTCCGCTGTCGGGTCTGTCGTAGACATTTATAGTAAACTCGGGGCGTAGTACGATCTGCCGCTTCAGAGTATCAGGTAAGTCCTGAGGCGTTAGGATGGCCGTGCCGCTGTCGCTTTCGGTCGGGAAGAAACAGGATGCGTTGTCTTCTTCTGTCATTTTCGGGGCAATGTATTTCGGTGTTTGAAGAGCCGTTCAATTCTTTGCTTTGTTCTGGTCAACTTGTTGCTTTCTTATGTACGGTATACGGGATGTGTTAGTCGGAAGCGTAGGTGAGGGGTCACACGAGGGGCACCGGGGGGTGCATGCTAATTATACCGTAGTTTTCTTGTTACGTATCTTACATATCCGGTATGCTTAATGCCGTCTGTCTTGCTTTCTGTTTTCTGTTTAAAACACGTTACGAGTACATCTTACATAGGCTTGTATTAGTCATTTATATACGAGGCGTCCAGCATCTGGCCAGCCTACGCATGCACCTAAGCGCCCCTTCATCTAAGGCCTGCATATACGAAGTATGCGTGCCGAACTCGACCCGTCCCTTAAAAGGTCCAAAATACAAGGCAGTCATCGGAACATGAATCCGTTCTCCTCCAGATTCCTCGAAACGTATTGCCAGCCATGTCTTCGTTCGACCCCGACAATGACTACGCGACCCTCAGCTTGGCCATTCAGCTTCAGCTCGAAGAGATAGCCAACCTGGAGGACAGAAAGGGGAAGGGCCGCGAAGGAGATGTATCCGACCTCGATATCGCCCTGGAAACCTACAAGCTGGAACTAGCTGCACAGAATCAACTGCTTGATGACCACATTTTATGCAGCAGCATTTCCCAAGCACTTACATTAGATGGGGAGTTGATCAGGTCCTATATGTGTGACGAGGAGCAGGCTACTCAAGACAGAGAGCTTGCCCTCGAGATAAGCGCAGGAGGCGTTATAAAAACCGACGTGTCGTCCCGGGTACCGAAAGGACTAGCCTTTGATGACCAGTGCCTGGGTGCGCTCTCTTTGTCATCCCTGGACGGCCAAGCGGAGTCGTCCGCCTTTGCGGAAAGCCGGCCCCCGCTCCGTCAAAGGCCTGCCCGGAGTCTAAAGGAGAACTGCATTATTTGTCGCGATGATTACACCTCCTTTGACCTTTCCCAGTGTCCTTGCTCCCATAATTATTGCCGGGAATGTCTTGGAAGTCTCATCCGTGCGTCCTTGACAGACGAGTCTCTCTTCCCTCCGCGATGCTGTGGTCAGCCGATCCTGGTCGAAGCCAACGAAGCTTTCCTGTCATCTGACGTTATTGGCGAGTTCCATTCCAAGAAAATCGAGCTCGAGACTTCAAATCGGACATACTGCCACCGTCCCGGTTGTTCAGCTTTTATCTCGCCTCAATCTATTCACGAGGACGTGGCAAGTTGTGCCAGCTGCCTACAAAAGACGTGTACCATCTGCAAAGGACAGGCTCATCAAGGCGATTGTCCGCATGACGCAGCGGCTCAGGATCTGCTGCGCATTGCGGCTGAAAATGGCTGGCAGCGTTGTTATAACTGCCGCAGAATCGTGGAATTGGACCATGGATGCTATCATATGAGTAAGTTGGTTTTGCTCGATGCGATATTTTTGCTAACCTGAATTAGCCTGCCGCTGCGGAGCACAATTCTGCTATATATGTGGACTACCTTGGAAAACCTGTGAATGCGATCAATGGAACGAGGAGCAGCTTCTTGCTCGTGCGACCGACGTGGTCAACCGGGATCCTAGATTGCCACTTCAAGGGGAAGAGAGGTTGCGTCGTCTGGAGGAAGAAAGGCACAATCTGGTAGAGAACCACGAGTGCGGACATGCTTTTTGGCGGTCGCGTCAAGGTTCGCATCGATGCGAAGAGTGCCATGACAAGCTTCCCTTTTTTATCTACGAATGCACACAATGCCGTATCATGGCCTGCAGACGATGTAGGTATAACCGCCTCTGAGGGAATACAGGTATGTCTCTTAATATGTGACGTTCTATATCTCTCTCCGAATGTAGGCGTCGTATATGCCTGGCTATCCTCTTACTGCAGCTTGTGATGTGCCTTGCTCTTTTAATTTCACCGCAATTTCTCTCTCCATAGTTCGTCACTCAGTGCAATACAATTCATGATTTATTATTCCACATGTGTTCACCCCTCAAATTCCAATCAAGGAGACCGTCTCGATCAGCAAGCGTACGAGAGTGCAGCACTATAGGGATTTATCGTCGAGACGCCGTGTCGACTACTTTGCCCTCAAGAGGTTGTCTAGCATGATGACGCAGTTGACTGCCTTTATAGGGCACGAGCGCTGTTCATGTTAGTTATCTTTAGGGTCCGTTTGTTCTTGGTCACTTTTGGTACCTATCTAGAGGATCCGTTGTCTGCCGCAGAATTATAAGGCTTGTCTGATATACCGGACTCTGCAGCACAACATAACAACCTTCATTTTTCAGCCCTGCACTGTCTTGTTTGCGTACGTCGTGAAGCTATAATTAAGGACATAATGTACTACTCCGTAGCTGCTACTCCATCATTACTCCAGATTCCGTGCCAAAACTATACTTCCGGACAGGCAGTCCTCGATAAAGTACCTGTTGTACTAGTAGGTACTGGTCGCCATTTGCTTCTGTTTACCCAGTACTAATACTATAGTACATTTGATTGGGTGTGGTATGATGTGCTCGACTATGGATGCCACGGTGATCCATCAATTGCGTACAGAGCATTACGACATACTGCCGCACTGTGAGAAAATACCATGAAGAGCAGCGCACGGCGTTGCACTCTGCTCGTCGCCAATCGGCCGTAGTGCCGCGATAAATACTACACGTAAAGTAAGAATGCGAGCACTTAGAGGATAACAGGGTGCAGTATCGGCCAACTTTCACGTGTCAGACTTAACCACAAGGTTGCCTTTCCTGTGGGACTTGCTCCTTTTGTCCAGTCCCGCTTGCGTGGGATCTGGGGTCTGGGGCATCTCTTGGTGTGGCTGTCGGCACATACGGGTACGAATACGAGTAACTTGTCGACTCCATGATATTCCGTATTACTGAGTACAGTCTGCGTCATCGACTAAGCGGGTCTAGCGCCGTCGGTCCGTTCGCCCGTTAACAAGTCGCAGCTTGACGCCACTACGTTCGTGCGTGACCTCGACCTCGTGGCTGCGAGGAATGGGCGGCCGGGAACGAATATGCTGGCCTCCGGCCGTCCGTCCAGTGGTCAGCAGGAGCGACCAGCACACGCCGCACCTGCCTAGACTGTGAGTTCCTGTCGGTTCTGTCTGCGCGTTCTCGTGCAATTTAATGTAAAAATTTCATGACATATATTGCATCGCATGCATCTCGACTGCAGCGAGCGGAAGTACCGCAGAAGACGGGGAACCCAGCACAGCGTCGCAAATCGGTCGTCAAAAGTGCGTCAAAAAGCCCCAGCGCTCATGCAAGCCAAGCGGGCGAGTGTGGGGCCCCGTGTTTCCGTGCAGAAAGAGACGCTTCTTTGGGCCGCAGCATCTCGGGCTATTTGTCCATTTGCTGGCTGATTTTTGCATTTTTCTTTTTTTTTGCGTCGACGCCGTCCCAGCGAGGTAGGCTCCCCTTCTCCGGACCACCGTGTTCTCGCACAATCCTGCCACTTTTGCAACATCCTCTCGTCCGAGCGACACCCACGCCCCGCCGCCCACACTCACGCACCACAGAGGAGCCGACGACCACACGGCGACTACTCGTGGCGGCTCAAGCACGAGCAAGCAAGCACGAGCACAAGCATAATTGCAAGCTCGCTCATCAGACGTTTGCGACAGCGCGCCTGTGAGACGCAGTCAGAGTGCGCCCGAGCACGGCGTCGCGAGACACCCCGCGAGGCACACCAGCCAGGCTGATTCGCGTGGCCAAGACGAAGTCTTGAAGCATCTCAGACTTGCCGCCGGGTCTCGGTCCAGGCTCGGACGCCCCCATCATCGCGGCTTCGCCCTCTGCCCGAGTCCAATCCTGCGGCTAGCGCTGCTTCTCGCATCCGCATCCCGGTTGTCGCGCTTGATCGCCCCCAGACCCATACCTGGCCCAGTCCTCCGCCGCCGCGCCATCGCCCAAAGCAGCCAAGGCAGCCTTATCGCGTGGCCGGCTCGCGCTCGTGTTCTCGCCTTTGGGCCGTCTGCCTGCCTGTGGCCTACTGAGTCAACCTCATCGTACTTCGTACGGATGGCCTGCACCCCCTCCATTAAGCCTCCAGCCTCTTGTTGTGCCCGGCCTCCCTCCTGCCGTCTGTCCCTACGCCTGCTTTTGCGGTTCGCCTACTGGGCCGTCTTCCTGCTCTCTTGCGCCCTTCCCCTTCCCCGCCCAGTGAACACCCACTTTTTGACTTGCTTCTGCCGGTAGCTCCTTTGGCCAGTATTTCGGTCTTCTGACACTGTCCGGCTCTGGCTCTCTGGCGATGATTTGGACTGCCTACTTAATTTAGGCTGCCGATACCAAGTGTCGTCCGACAATCGCACACTCTGTCGATCCGCTGCTTCGTGATTCTCGGCTCTCGCGGCTCCTACTCTCTCGCATCTCCACACTTACCCCGGGCTCCATGTAAGATACGCCGGCTGCAGCGCCTACAGCTACCCCCCCTTGACTTCGCATACCCGTGCGGCTGCGCTTCCTACCTAGACCTGCCACCCCCTCTATCCGTCTACAGGTATGTATGTACCGGCATCTGCGAGTTTCCGTCTGCGCCCTCCCCCAGAATAACAAGCAACATTACCCATATTTCCTATCTCTTTGTCGGTCCTGCGGAATCGGCATCTCACTTCAAGCACGGCGTTGCCCGTCGCCATGGCGGGTCCTCTCCTTGATCAGGTCCCAATCAGGCGCTACTCTCCACATGCGTGGGGTATTTCAACGTCGAGGCTCGTGTGGGTATGCATGGCACGCATGCAGACACCTCGAGACGACGCCGCTGGTCCTTGGCTCCTAGCAGAGGCAATGCCAAGCGGGGCTGATGATCAAGTCGGGGCACATTTCACTGCACCAAGATGACTTGCACCTGTTGCGCGGCGGTTGAGCGCGCCTAGAGGGACACTTTATGGAGTGTCGGGAGAACACGATGTATGCCGTGTTTTTCTGTACCTCAAGCTGCGCTGTCTACTGCGCCGTGACGGCCTCCTCTTCTTCGTGGGATCCGTTTCGGCGCCAATCTATCAGCTTGCCTTCTACTGCTTCTCCCGCTATCCTGCCGCCATACAAGACCTCCCATAAGCAGTCCCGTATCTCCTCAGCGCACCTCGGCGTTCGCCGCTACGAGACACCTTTTGGCGGTAGTCCATCCATGTCCGACTAGGTCCTGCGTGGGACAAAACGAGCACAATATAAGCAAGCTGCATCAGTCCAAATCCCGGCGCACGTCAAGTCCAAACCCATACCCAGACAGCCGGCACTTACATCAGCAATCTACCATAGCCCACCCCCTCCCTCCGTTTACCCGCATCTTCATACATCACAGACTCCACTTACTCGGCTTGTCCATATTCCATACATCAAGAGCCGTCTCCCCAGTCCCGTTATTTCGTTATTTCGGCTCTTCCTCTTTCCTTTCCTCCTCCCCTTGTTTACCGACATCTCGGCAGACTTACTACCGTCCATATTTCAAAGGACCAAGCCTGTACCCCTTTTTCCCCCTCCCATCTTCACTTTGTCGTCTTGTCAAATGGTGGGATGCCAACGTACTTTCTTCAAGACTGCCACTACTTCTACCGCACAGCCCTGCGCGGCTTGAACGTTGCAACGAGCGTCTCGCCTCTCTACGCATAAAACTTGTCTTTGCACCCGCTAACAACAATGTCCACCCAAGTTCGTACTTTTGCTGCCCCCAAACCCCTAGGCGAGTCACTGTCTGCCACGCCGACCGACTATCAACCACCCTACATCCCTCGATCGGTTCCGGCTTACCCGGAGACCCCACGCCTCAGCGGCGGGGGAAGCACTCGCCCCCGGATCAAACCGAGCTCCATGGCGGCCCTTATACATGACGTCCCTAACAGGACCGGCGGCATCACTTTTGCCCACCAGGACAAACTGCCCAAACTGCCCATTCCCGAACTGGATAAAACACTCCAGAAGTATCTCGCTGTCCTCCGCCCACTACAGTCATCCCGCGAGCATGCGGAGACGAGACATGCTTGTGAGGAATTCCTCAAGCAGGACGGCCCGGACTTGCAAGAAAAACTGAAAAAATATGCCGAAGGCAAAACAAGTTATATTGAGCAATTTTGTAAGTTTCTGGTCAACTTCTTATTCTACAAGGGAAACGGAGCACGGCTTCAGCATAGATGGTAGGCTAACTGATCAGGGTACGATTCGTATCTGAACTACGACAACCCTGTTGTTCTCAATCTGAACCCCTTCTTCCTTCTGGAAGACGACCCGACCCCTGCCCGCAACAACCAGGTGACCCGTGCCGCATCCCTGATCGTGTCCTCACTCATGTTCGTCCGTGCTGTACGGAAAGAAGAGTTGCCTCCCGACACCGTTCGTGGCACACCTCTGGACATGTACCAGTACTCGCGGCTTTTTGGCACTGCCCGAGTGCCTACCGATAACGGTTGCCAGATTGAGCAGGACCCCGATTCAAAGCACATTATCGTTATGTGCCACGGCCAGTTTTACTGGTTTGACGTACTTGACAGCAACTCGGACCTGATCATGACCGAAAGAGATCTTGCCCTCAACCTCCAAACCATTATCGACGACGCCACTCAAACTCCCATACAGGAGGCCGCTAAGGGCGCCCTTGGTGTTTTGAGCACAGAAACTCGCAAGGTCTGGTCCGGTTTGCGCGATGTTCTGACCCGTGAAGAGGGCTCTAACAACGCCGACTGCCTCAGCATCGTCGACTCCGCGCTGTTCATGGTGTGCTTGGACTACACCGAGCCTACCTCGGCTCCCGCGCTGTGCCAAAACATGCTGTGTGGAACGAGTGAGATTGAAAAGGGTGTGCAAATCGGCACCTGCACCAACCGCTGGTATGACAAGCTGCAAATTATCGTCTGTAAAAACGGAAGTGCCGGCATCAACTTTGAGCACACAGGCGTCGACGGCCACACGGTATTGAGATTCGCCAGTGACGTCTACACGGACACTATTCTCCGGTTCGCCCGCTCGATCAACGGCCAGGCGCCGTCCATGTGGAAGTCGACAAGCCCGGATCCGGCCAAGCGCGACCCAGAGAGCTTTGGCGATGTGACCGCAACGCCACACAAGCTCGAATGGGACATGACGCCCGAGCTTTCAATTGCAGTGCGCTTTGCTGAATCACGACTGGCCGATCTGATTGGACAGAACGAGTTCGAGTGCCTCGACTTCGCTGCCTACGGCAAGAACTTTATCACAAGCATGGGCCTCTCGCCTGACGCATTCGTGCAGATGGCATTTCAAGCAGCCTACTACGGTCTGTACGGGCGGGTAGAGTGTACTTACGAGCCAGCAATGACCAAGGTATATCTGCACGGCCGTACAGAAGCGATTCGCAGTGTGTCCGAGGAGTCGGTCAACTTTGTGCAGACTTTCTGGGCAGACAACCAAGCAGAGCACAAAGTGGAGGCACTGCGCAGGGCGTGCCAGCGACATGTGTCGACGACTCGCGAGTGCGCCAAGGCCGAGGGCTGTGACCGGCACCTCTACGCATTGTACTGCCTGTGGCAGCGGCTGACTGACGATGAGATTAGCAGCATGACGACCGGCATGAGCAGCCCGAGTTATGGAAGTCTGTACGGCTCAGAGCGCGGCGCCAGCCCTCCTCCGCGCGGAGAGACGCCGGCGGGCGATGGCGTGAATGGCGTAAACGCCCCAAACGGCACAAACGGGTGTGGCGGCGTCAACGGAGACACCGGCAATGGGCGCATGCGGGGCGATAGCACGACGTCGCGGCAGAACGGGCAGCACATGCCGGCCATCTTCCTGGACAACGGCTGGGACCGGCTAAACACGACCATTCTGTCGACATCCAACTGCGGCAACCCGGCGCTGCGCCAATTTGGGTTCGGTCCCGTCTCGGGGGACGGTTTTGGTATTGGCTACATTATCAAGGACGACTCGATCAGCATCTGCGTGTCGAGCAAGCACCGGCAGACCAAGCGGTTTGTGGATACGCTCGAGAGCTACTTGCTAGAGATCCGGCGGGTGCTGCGCATCACGAGCCGGCGGTCCGGATCCATATCCAAGACGATGTCGCGGGCGCGCGAAATTGACCAGATTCGGCCGAGGCCGCCAAACCGGGTCAAGTCGCGCGGCCGTCTCATCACCGGCAGCGAGGGCATCAAGAGCCTGTCACGGCTCAGCGGCACGGAGTCGCCGACCACCGACAGCATTACCATGAGCGAAGATGACGAGCTCGGCGGTTGTACGTACTTTCTCCTACTCTATACCCTCAAAAACGATGCCGTGTTTTAACTAATCGCCCTACAGACGGCTTCTTTGACGCCGGGATGCTACTACAGGCGCTCAAAGCCCGCGGTGAAGGCTTCGACGTCGGCGATGTCAAGCCTTCCGGGCTAGCGTCGCGGCGCCGTGACATTGGCAAAAAGCTTCGTCTAGTTGACTACTAAAAAGCCTGTGCATTTCATTTTCCCTGTTTGATTGTAGCTCTTCTTAAAATTTATCCACTATTCTCTATGTGTAGCCGATAGCGACGATGCCACGAATATGAGCGATGGACACTGGACACACATGTAAGACATGGATGATGCACCTTTGGCTGGGAACCGTTTCGTTTCTCCGTTTCTTTTGCTCTGTATTGCTGTATATCCTGCATGTCAGTCTGTAGTGAAATATACCAAGCATTTGCCTGCAGTTTTTTGTGCCGGTAAACAGCACGCATACTCGTAGATGACACAGTGTGTCTCGCAAACGCTGAGGCTTTGCACTGTATAGCATGGCATCAGTCAGCAATTTCGATAACGTGCGTACGCGTCGCGTCTGCCAGACCCCACGGCCGCGCCGGCTCCGGACTATTTCTCCGCCCCGACTGGATGCCTGACTCGCCTTGTCTAAGCCTTCTTACGCCGCCTGTTTCTGCGTCCGCCCTGTTCGTGGCCCTGCACATGAGCGACCTGCACGCATTGCTTCCCGACCTCGCGGCCGACGAGCGCTTCGCGGCCCTCGTCAGCGGCCTCGAGACATACCGGATCGGGCTGTGCGAGCTGCTAACACTGGACGCGGCGGAGCTCGGCCGGCGCACACATCTGCCGCTCATAGACCTGCAGCGCTTCAGCCGGGTGGTGCGGGAGCGGCTAACGGCAGGGATTCAGCCCCCGGGTCCAAGAACGCGCGCGCCAAGTCCGGCAGACAGCGCAGCAACCGAGCCGGCACCCAGGCCGAGACCTAAGCCTCCACTAACACCCACACAACCCATCTCAACACTCGACGACGGCCTCGATGCGGTGCTCGGTGGCGGATTCCACGTTGGTCAGCTCGCGGAGGTTGTCGGCGAGAGCGGCGTCGGCAAGACGCAGCTGCTTCTCTCGCTGCTTCTAGCAGTGCAGCTGCCCGCGCCACGCGGCCTCGGTCGCAAGGCCCTGTACATCTCGACGGAGGCGCGACTGCCAACAGGACGGCTAGCACAGATGGTGCGAGCGAAGGGGCTACGCCGGGGACATGGCGCAGGCGAGTGTCAGGAGAAGTGGTCGCTAGACAGGGCAGATCCCGCGCCTTTCCTGGCCAACATTGTGACCGTCAGCGTCTCGGATCTGGAGGAGCAGGAGCACATTCTGATGCACCAGCTACCGGTGCAGCTCAATAAGGCGGCAGGCACAATCGGGCTCATCGTGCTCGACTCGGTGGCGGCCAACTTCCGGTCCGCGTTTGGGCAGCGTAGCGGCAGCCGACCCGAGGGCGGTCCGGGCAGCAGCGGTGCGCCGAAGAGCGCTGGCAGCGAATCCCTAGCCGCGCGCAGCCTTGAACTGGCGCGGCTCGGCATGCTGCTGCGGTCCCTGGCGCAGAAACACAATCTCGCCGTCGTGGTCGCGAACCAGGTGGCAGACCGCTTCGAGCGGGAGGATCTTGACTTGGATCGGCTGCCAGGCCTGCCGTCGTCAGCATCGCAGTCACTCTTGTCGCGCCGCGGCGGATTAAGTCAGCAGCAGCGACGGTGGCCGGTACAAAGCGGTAGTGTCGCCAAGCGACCGCGGCAGAGCGGCCAGCCGCCCCCCTTGTCGATGACGCTGCCCTCGTCGCTGCCGCGCGCCAGCGGTAGTCCGGAGCCGGACGCCAACACCACCGCGCAAGCCGAGCTGGGTGGCGACGACATCTTCCTCGGCCCGCCGCCGCCGCTCCATGATCCGTTCTTCACGGATCCGTCATCGCAGCCGTTTGGGACGCAGTTGTTTGGCACGCAGATGCTGGCGCCCTCGCAGCCGCCGTGGGGTGTAGCGCCGCCGCCGCCGTCGCCGGCCGTGCTGCAGTTCGACCACCAACAGCGCTGGTTCACAGGTTGGGGAGACGAGCTGACCGCTGCGGGACATGTGCCAGCCAACAAGACGCCGGCTCTCGGGCTCGTGTGGGCGACGCAGCTCACTGCGCGCGTCGCCCTGCTGAAGGCCCCACGCGCGGGCGACTCCTGGGTGGACGACGCTCCCGACACCAGCACGGGCGTCGTGGGCGCGCCACGGCTGCGACGCTCGTGGCGGCGCTGGATGAAAGTCGTGTTTGCGCCGCACGCGCCGCCGACGGGCGGACCGGCGCCGGCGCGCAAACGGACACCGCGGGCCGGACAGCCGGATGCCGTGGAATTTGAGATCACAATGGGCGGACTGCAGGCCGTAACAGCGTGACGGCCAGAGAGATTTGCGGAAAATAGAATATAAATTAGCCAGCAGACGGAAAACAAGCATCGGCGGACGTAATCACAAATACGGCGACACAGAAAGACAAGCCTGGATAGTCAGTGCAACAGTGCTGTACATTCTATACCAGAATTCCAATCCCAAGACAAGTCAAAACTCTCCAACACCTAAAATATGCCACTTTCCGAACTGGATGCAATGCTCCCCCTTTGACTGCTGCCCGTCCTTCCTTACGTCGGGTGTACAAACTCGTCTTCGAGCTGCAGCCGCACGCCCACGTTCATGCTAATGAGCTCCTGCACGAGCAGCTTGGCGGCGTAGGGCATAGTCATCTGGGCGACGTCGCGCGTGCTGCGGCAGGTCTGGCAGAAGCCCTTGTAGCCAAAGAGACCACAGCGCTGACAGATGTCGAGTGACGTGGCGTCGGAGCTGGTCATGAGCCGCTCAAGTAGCAGCTGTGAGGCGCCGTAGGCGATCAGGCAGTCGCGCTCCATCTCGCCGAGACGCAAGCCGCCGTCGCGCGAGCGGCCCTCAGTGGGCTGGCGTGTGAGGATGGCGCGCGGGCCCTTGGCGCGCGAGTGCATCTTATCCTGGACCATGTGCTTGAGGCGCTGGTAGTAGATGGGCCCGTTGAAGATGTGCGCCTCGAGCGGCTCGCCCGTAATGCCCGAGGTGAAGCAGTCCTTGCCCTCCCACGAGAAGCCGCGCGCGACGAGCTCCGCGCCCATTGCCTCCACCGGGTGCGACCGAAATGCGTCGCCGTAGCCGTAGTCGCGCCGCCCAGCCACCACCGACGCCTTGCCCGTCAGGCACTCGAAAAGCTTACCCACCGTCATGCGCGACGGGAAGCCGTGCGGGTTCATGATAATGTCCGGCACGAGACCCGAGTCCGCAAACGGCATGTCCTCCTGCTCCACGATGATGCCCACCACGCCCTTCTGTCCGTGCCGCGACGAGAACTTGTCGCCGATTTCTGGCCGCCGCGTCTGCCGCGTTTGCACCTTGAAGATCCGCGTGTCCTTCTCCGTCTCTGAGATCATCACCTTGTCAATATACGCCGGGTCGTTGATCCGGTACGACATGGCCGAGTCGCGAAACTCGTTCGACCCCCGGTCCGCCCCGATGCCCGTCGTTGCCAGGTCCACCGGGCACTCCTTTTTGATCATCACGTCGCCGTGTTGCACGCGCCAGCCCACCGCCGCAAGACCGTCGTTATCGATTGCCCGGTGCTTGGCAATCTTCTCGCCGTTCTCGTCGTGCTCGGGTCCGCCGACCCGGTCCGCCCGTCCGTTCGGATACCGCTGCATCTCGGCCACGTACTTGCGAAAGACCTGGCAGCGACCGAAGCCGCGGTCAATTGATGCCTTGTTCAGCACCAGCGCGTCCTCAATGTCGTAGCCCGAGTACGACATAACCACCACCGTCGCATTTTGCCCAGCGGGCAGCTTGTCGTAGTGCACGAGCTCAATCGTCTTGGTGATCACCATGGGCCGCTGCGGATAAACCAGCGTGTACAGCAGCGTGTCGATGCGGTGAAACTGGTTGTATGCGATCGCTCCAATGGCCTGCTTGCCCATAGCGCACTGGTACGTGTTTCGTGGCGACTGGTTATGGTGCGGAAACGGGATCAGGCCTGCCACGGCGCCGAGAATCGTAAACGGCTCGATCTCAAGGTGCGTCGTCGCCGGACCGCAGTCGGCCTCGTACAGCGCCACAAGCGCGTCCTGCTCCTCGTTCACGTCAAGGTACTCGATGACACCGCGCCGCAGGAAATCGTCAAACGTCACGCGTCCGCGCTGCAGCAGCTGGAGGTGCTCGGCGCGCAGCCGCGACACGCCATTCTTCACGATAATGTACGGACGGCAGATGCGGCCCTCGTCCGTCGCAATGTGCACCGCGTTAAAGTGGCGATTCGTGTTGATGCTGACAAACGGCGAGATCCAGCCGCGCCGCCGCATCGTGCGAAAGCGCGCGGCAAAGCGGCGCGGGTTCGGCGTCAGCGCAAACGGCGTGCCGTTGACGTGCACAACGTAGTTGCCCGGCTGGTGAATCTCCGCACCCGTAAAGTTGCGCAGCGGCTCGACGCTGTCGTCCAGCGAGAACACCCACGCGCGCACCGGCCCTTCCTCGATGTGTGTCGTAATGTGCGTCATCAGCGCCAGGTTCTTCACCAAACCACACGCCTCGCCTTCGGGCGTGTCCGACGGGCACAGCATTCCCCATTGCGACGGCTGCAGCGCACGCGGACCACTGACTTTGCGTGTCTTCTCAAACTGGCTGCTGATGCGCGTCATCATGCCCAGCGCGCTGATGTAGCTTAGGCGACTCAGCACGTGCGTCACGCCGCCCCGGTTCATGCCGAACCGCTTCACGCTCCAGTTGCCTGTCTGGATAGCGCGGTTCATGCCCTTGCCGATCTGCTCGCCCGTCGCGCTGATCGAGGTAAGCGGGTCGAATGCCACGCCCTGGTGCGGCTTCTTGAAAAACTTGTCGATGCTGAACCGCAGATCGCCCAGAAATTTTTTGAACAGATCTTCAAACAGCAGCGACAGCAGCTGGCCAGCCAGCTCCAGCCGCTTGTTGCCGACGAAATCTCGGTCATCCACCAACTTCGGATCGTGCGACGCCATCAACACACGCCGCGCCATCATCGCCACGTACACTGCTTTTGGAAAAAAGTCCAGCCCCTCAATCGGCACGTGTGCAATGATGATGTTGGCCAGTGCATCCAAGCCCTCCTCCACGTTGTTGCGCCGCATGGGCATGCCCATCGGCCGTGGACCGCCGCCAGCACCACCCATGCCACCGCCTGGCGGGTTGCGCGAGCCCATCTTCACGCGCGCACCCACATACTCGAGCGCCTGCTGCTGCGTGAACACACCCCTCTTGGCCGCGTCGTCAAAGTTGACGGCAAAGTCGTCCTGGTACCGGCCGTCCGAGCCGGCCACCAGCTGCATGATTTCGTAGTCTGACAGGCCTCCGAAAGCCTTGAGCACAATCACAATGGGAATGTTCTCGACCAGCACGTTGTGCTGCAGCGCGATTCGCTCCTTTTTCAGCGTCACGTATGTTTTACTCTTGCGCTCGTGCGTCGAGCTCGTTACCGACGCAGAGATGACGTTGTTCTTGTCCTCTGACTCAACAATCACACGGTTCTTGCTCAGCTGCTCCTGAATCAAAATTACCTTCTCCGTGCCGTTGATGATGAAGTAGCCACCGGGGTCCAGCGGGCACTCATTCATGACCTCCATCTGTGCGTTGGTTGCGCCGCTCAAAGAGCACTTGGAGCTCTTGAGCATCACCGGCATGCGGCCCAGCGTGATGTTGCGCCGGATAATGCGCTTCTTGTCGCGCGTGTAAGCGATATCCACGACAATTGGCGCCGCGTATGTCATGTCGCGAAGGCGGCACTCCATAGGCGTCACCTCGTGCTGCGATTTGATGTCGCTAAAATCGGCTCGCGTCGGCCGCCCGACGCGGATGTCCGTAAACTCGAGGTAGAAACCGCTTTGCACATCGCTGCGAATCGTTCGGTTGGCCTTGACGATCTCTTTGATCTCGTGCTCCACGAAAAAGTTGTAGGAGTCAATGTGCCTGCTGGTCAGTGTTTGCCCAGTACCGATTGCCGAGTTGCTCTGAGCGCTGCTACTTACTGCTTAACAAGGCCTTGAGGTGTCAGCACATCAGATCTCTGCAACTAGGCGAGCACAAAGTAGAAGCCAAGAGAAGGGCAGGGCACTTAATGTTGAGGCGCCGCGTATACACACCCTTGACCTTGAGGAAAGCTGGCAAAAGCTGGTATTTGTCGTCCTTAGTCGAGATCGGGTCCGTCAGCCGCTTTCCGTTATAAAAAGGCTCGAGGAGCGCCTCGAACCCGTCGTCTATGACTGCCATCGTACGTCGTTCAAAGCTTGTCCCATCGCCCAGAACCCAAAAGCTGTGCTTGCAAGAGGCGGGGATTTGAAGCTCCTACTACGGTTTGAATCATGGTGGGCGACGACGTTTTTTTTTTTGGCCTAGTCTGCAAGTTTGTTTGTCATAATGCGACGCCAACCGCCTCTCAGTGGCCCGTGCCGGCCTACGAGTAGTCACATGCTTTACTCGTACACCAAAAGAGGCAATTGCCACAGAGAACTCCGCAGTCCTGTCTTACTAAGCGACGCTTACGGAGTATCTTTCCAGGCAACTCAACAGCAACAATTCAAAGATACGGAGTACGGAGTACTTGTAGAAGTATTACTCCGTAGGTCCGGGCATCACGAATACGTATTGGAGTGTCTACGAGTATTAATCCTCGTAGACGCAAACCCGTCGGTCGTACTTCACGACACACAGTAGATTGGAGGACTGCTTTGGTCTACCAACGATGCATACAGTATGTTTACTGTGCCGTTGCAAGGTCAGCGCCTACGCGTACAAGCAAGGGCACATCACGGACAGTGCGAGCCGACCGAGGCCGGCGCAATTTTACTTAGACTCGTAATCGCGGGCGCTCACACCACTAAAACGCTAAGTCGAGCCACTGAACCGCCCACCCTAACGCCACCCTTGCTCTCGGCGCCGCGGCTTCCGTCCTTGCGCGTCGCGTTGGCCACGGTTACTCGGGCTCTTCGATAGTGCACTAGTTCAGGCCATGACGATCACAGTCAACTCGGAATTTTCTATTAAAAATTCGTCCTCCCCTTTTCCTCATTTCTGCGTTTCTTCTTTCTTTCCCCTGGCATCGCAACTTGGTTTTCATCTACTGTCGCTCCTTTCTAAAAAAGCTCAAGGCATCCGGTTGTCTCCGATTATCGTTGCCTTGCGCTGCCCCGACGTTTTGTCTGTTCGACCTCGAATCTCCGCTCTCTCTCCGCTTGCGCCGCCTCCTGCCGCCTTCTTTCGCCGCCATGCCGTCGCGGTCACTACCGACCCTGACCCTCGCCGAGGTCGAGTCGCACAACACTGAGAAATCATGCTATGTTACGATCGGAAATAAAGTCTACGACGTAACCGACTTCCTTGAGGCTCATCCCGGTGGTCCCGAGCTCATCCTCGACTGGGCTGGCAAGGACATTGATCAGATCCTCAAGGACGAGGTTTCTCACACCCACAGCGAGACGGCATATGACGTCCTCGACGAGTCTCTGGTCGGTTTCTTGGGCAGTCCCGGAAAGTCCGCCAACGGTAATGGTGTCCCTTCCAATGGCACCACGACCGGCGCCGAGACGAACTCTGACGGCGAACAACTGACCCCCCATCCGCGCACTGGCATGTCTTGCGAGGAGGACCTCACCAAGGAGACCGATTTCAACACTGATTACAAAAAACACAAGTTCCTTGACCTCAACCGCCCACTTCTTATGCAGGTCTGGTTCGGCGGCTTCTCCAAAGACTTCTACCTTGACCAAGTCCACCGTCCCCGCCACTACAAGGGTGGTGAATCGGCACCAATTTTCGGCAACTTCCTCGAACCTCTCTCCTTGACGCCCTGGTGGGTTGTCCCCACGCTGTGGCTGCCCTGCGTCGCATACGGCCTGTACCTCGCCAACTTTGGTTTCACAAGCCCGGTTTATCAGGCACCTTTCTTCATTATCGGTGTATGCGTCTGGACGCTTCTGGAATATGTGCTTCACCGCTTTCTGTTCCACCTCGACTAGTAAGTAATCGTACCTCGTGCTTCATGGCTTTGATGGCCAGATCGGTATGCAGTTGCTAATCATGTCTCTAATGTAGCTATCTTCCCGACAACCGTGTGGGCATCACGCTCCATTTTCTTCTTCATGGCATCCACCACTACCTGCCGATGGATAAGTACCGGCTGGTAATGCCGCCCACACTGTTCGTTGTTCTTGCCACGCCGTTCTGGAAGCTTGCGCATTTTCTCTTCGCCTATGACTGGAATGTCGCTACGACTATATACTGCGGCGGCATTTTCGGCTATGTTTGCTACGATCTCACACACTATTTCCTTCACCACCAAAACCTCCCCCTCTGGTACAAGGACCTGAAGAAGTACCACCTTGCCCACCATTTCCTCGACTACGAGCTGGGCTTCGGCGTCACGAGCCGCTTCTGGGACCAGGTTTTCGGCACTGAGCTTAAGACAACGCCTATCGTCAAAGCCAACTAAGCAGCGTCTGGGCTCAGCTAGAGCAGTTGGCTATCTGCTCTTTCTTGTTAGCGATCGTCCTGTAAGCAGACGGCTCTTTGCGCTCGGCAAAATGGCGTAGCGGCCGAGCGTTGAAGCGGCCGAGCTGCAGATGACAACGGTCTTACCGTTTGGTCGTTTGTTTTCGTGGAGTTTGGGGGACAAATAACGAGAATGCCTGGTATAAGAAATGCGACTCCGACAACACTATAACTAATATTGTGATATCTGTATTACGCCACATACTGACGTGATCACTATAATTTCTTTGAACTTCTCGGTATATATATGCCGTCTTCTGTATACAAACAATACTAGAAACAATGTGTCTGTAATAAAACGTATGCTGTGCTTACTTGCCCGCGATTTGTACTCGTAAATACTATTGATCGGTACCTAGTAATACTCCGTAATACTACTCTAAACTTCGTACGGGACTCTTTATGTACTCCGTAATAAGTCGTAAGTCGGTAGACAGGAGAGCCAATCAAGAGTGCCTATGGAGTTGGGAGTATTACTAGTATTCCGTACAAGTACTCGTACAAGTAATACTATGATAGCATAGGTATCCACACTAGATCTCATCACTCCTTTTGAGCTGGTGGACCCACGGATATTGAAAGAACAATTTCCCCGGCACGCTGTATATAACACAAATTACGGTCAAGTATCTGCCGCTTGGATTGTCCGCCAATTTATTTTACGCCCTCGGACCTTGCTGCTTGGCCGTCGTATCGCATTGTGCCGTCGAAGGCGATCCGTTCTTTCTGCTTCTCCGGCTCCTACTCGTGCTTTGCACACGATCAACTATGAGCACGTCACAGAATGCCGCAACCGCAGCCCCTGCCGCTTCCCTGCAAGAAACGCATGAGACGGGCCCGCGCAAGACCCCGATCACGCAGCCGGCGCCTGGCTGTGTGCCGGCTGCCCGGGTGGCGCTGACCGAGGCACAGGAGACAAAGTACGGCTGGCTGCTGGCGCAAGCCCGGGACTGGACGGAGGTAGCATCGCAAAAGGACAAGGGCGGGCCACTGACGGACGACGAGCGGCTGTGGCTGACGCGCGAGTGCCTGCTGCGCTTCCTGCGGGCGGCCAAATGGGACGAGACGGAAGCGGCGAAGCGGGTGCAGGACACGCTGTCATGGCGGCGCGACTATGGCGTGGAGGCGCTCACGGCAGACTACATCTCGCCGGAGAACGAGACGGGCAAGCAGATCATACTCGGCTTTGACAAGCAGGGCCGCGTGTGCCAGTACCTCAACCCCGGCCGCCAGAACACCGAGCCGTCACCGCGCCAGGTCGAGCACCTCGTCTACATGCTCGAGCGCGTCATCGACATTGCAATACCCGGTCAGGAGACCCTCACGCTGCTCATCAACTTCAAGTCGGGCAAGAACCGGACCAACACGGCTCCCGGCATCGGCCAGGGCCGCGAGGTTCTCCACATCCTCCAGACACACTACCCCGAGCGCCTCGGCCGCGCCCTCATCGTCAACGGTACGTTCGTGTTGCCGTCGTGCCCGTCGTCTGTCGGTTTTCGTGCTAACGCTATCTGCCACCTAGTACCCTGGGTCGTTTGGGGCTTCTTTAAGCTCATTACGCCGTTTATCGACCCGCTGACGCGCGAGAAGCTAAAGTTCAACGAGGACATGAACCAGTACGTGCCGTCGGAGCAGCTCTGGACTGAGTTCAACGGCAAGCTCAATTTCGAGTACGACCACGCTGTCTACTGGCCCGCCCTGACCCAGCTTGCCGATGAGCGCCGCGCTTCCCGCAAGGCCCGCTGGATTGCCGGCGGCAAGTGCATTGGCGAGTTTGAGGACTACCTCGGCGGCTCACTCGCACAGGGCGTATCGCCCCCCGCAGCGGACGCCGCTCCGGCTGCTCCGGCAGGCACGGCCGTGGACGACCTAAAGATGGCTGCGCTCAAGGTGGACGATGCGGCCGAGGCTGACCCGGCTGGCAAAAAGTAATAAACATTTATGTACCACGCGCAATAAACACGGAGGCGAACAGCTTTCGCTTGCACTTTCTTATAAGGCATTCCAGCCTGGAAAGCAACCGCCAGCATAGCATGTTACGTGTGATTGATAGATTTTTTACTTCGTAAATATACAGGCAGCGAGTTTTTTCTACGTCGTTCCTGTTCTGAAACTATAATTATCAGCAGGCAAGCACTTGAGAAACATATCTCTTGAGAGAAGGTCCTCTCGAGACGAGGCTGAGAACGCACAACGCTGATTCGTGGAAGCACGAAGTAGCGGCACAACTGCCCCACATACCGACAGTCCACAGAAGCGATTTCCCATCGTCGTCGAGTTGGCGACTCCCTCTTTCAGCCAATCGACCTTGCGCCTCCTTTGCGCCCGCTCCCACCCTCTCCCGTCTAAAAAGCGAAGCAGTGCGCACTGCCTCTCCTTTCATAGGCCAGCGCCGTGGATCACGCTTTGCTCCTGCCTCCCCCGTCCTCAATCTCGTCCGTGCCCTCGACCTCCCTTCAGCTCTCCCCCTCGCGGCCATGAGCGTCGCCAGCAAAGCTGCGGGATCGTCCCGGGACTCAGCACACCAGACACCGCCGCCGCAGGTCGCAGGCCAGAGCGGCTTACGGTACCCGAGCAACGGCAAAACCATCTACCACCGCCCGCTGAACCGCTCGCGCACGGCCGAGTTGAGCCAGTCGAGCTTCGCCTACCTGTTTTCCGAAATGGTTAGCTATGCGCAACGCCGTGTGACGGGTATCCAGGACCTCGAGAAGCGGTATGTTGTCTTGCTCCTCTTGTTTATTTACTCTTCACTGTCCCCGTCATGTACTGGTTCGCTGACCGGCCGCGAAGCCTCAACGTGCAGGGCCACCCGATCGGCATGAAGCTGCTTGACCTATTGCTCTATCGCGAGCCGCCGCGCAACCAGACCCGCCCACTCAACATTATCGCGCTGCTACACTTTGTTAAGATCAACATTTGGACACACTTGTTTGGGCGCCAGGCCAACGGCCTCGAGAAGAGCAGCAACCCAGACACGCCCGACGAGTACATGATCATCGACAACGAGCCGCTCGTCAACCAGTACATTAGCGTGCCGCGTGAGATGAGCCAGCTGAACTGCGCGGCTTTTGTCGCCGGTATCGTCGAAGGCGTCTGCGACGGCGCCGGCTTCCCGGCCCGCGTTACAGCACACACCGTCGGCAAGGCCGAGGAGGGCGAGATGTGGCCGGGCAAAACCGTCTTCCTCGTCAAGTTTGACGCCTCAGTACTGGAGCGGGAGGCCTACCTCAACAAGAACTGAGAAACAAGAGCAGAGGCGCGGACAGGGGTGTTCGCCAGTTGGGGACCTGGTCAGAGTACCAAGTTTCCTTGTACCAAACTCGACATGGAGTCTACATTGCTTCGGCGTTTCAGGTGTTTTTGAGAGGGCGTAAGTAAGGAATACAGCGTTGGCATATACTTTATCGCGCAGTGCTTGGTCTATGCAATGACCGAAGAATGCTTGTTCATTTGACTGTAAAGCACACCGTGTGGTAGAGAAGGCTACCGCAGAGCTCATCAGTATCTCGGTGATGTCCATAACGCCTCATACGCCAAAGACGACACCTGTCGTGGCAGTTGCCGACCCCTTGTTGGCTCCCATCCAGCGCATATGTGCTAAGAGTTGGGGAAATAGAGCAAATTCCCCCATGCCTGCACGAACTAGCCAGTCAGACTGCTCCAGAATACGTCGTCATTATCAGTCGCATCGCTGGGGTCCTTCACCGCGGCATCCCGCTAAATACTCGGCCATGGCCACTCTGGCCACGCTGAAAGCTACCGATGGGGGCTGTCGATACGCCGCTAGAGCTGATTCCAGAGCCGCTACCAAGCCCACGTCCAAGGCTGGCATCAGGCCCAAAGCTAGGCGCCGGCCCGCTATCCGCACGGAATCCCGCACCGAAAACTGCGCCGGTAACTGCGTCGGGATTTCCACTGCCGGAGACAGCAGTGTGGTCGCCAGTCCCTGCTGTATTGAGCCCACTGCCGTTATAGCCATACAAGTAGCCATAGTAAGCATAGTTGTTCTCTGCGTGGCCGACACCGCCGCTGTTGCTAGGGCCGCGGTGCATCAGCGAGTACAATCCTAAGTCCTTCCAGGCCGGCTCGCGCACGGCTTGTGTGGCCTTCTGGATACCGAAGGCAGCGTGCTGGTCAGGGACCACATCGTCTTCGTCTTCAGGGTTGATGGGCTGGTGCTGGGGTGGCACGAAGACATCGTCACTTGGAAGTCGGTCCTTGCAGATATCCTCAAACAGTTCAACCATGCGCGGATGGTGCATGTGCACCGATGTGTAACAGCCGTCCTTATTCTAGCGAGAGAAGAGGCAAAAATTGTCAGCGAGGAGTCGGAAAAGGCAACGAAAGGCGTTCTCTATCTGAACTTACCATGGCGGGAGAGCCGACACGGTTGTCGTATATGTTTGTGCGAGACGCGGTGGCAGCAGGCCACTAGTAGTCTGTTCGATGCTAGTAGATATGCAGCTAAAACCGATAGCACTCTATCCAGACATCCATCTCCTGCTTTGTTGGACTTCTGGCGGTGATCTGATGGCAGCTTTAAAGACTGCTGTTTGTTAACCTGATTTCAATGCTGTATAGTACGAGTAGGGATGCTGTCCAGATAGAGTGATGAGCCGTGATACTCCGACGTTACCACTGAAAACGCCCCACATACAGAAAATGTTCAAAAGCTGGCTCTATGCAGATCATGTTCTCAGGGAGAGCACGTACTTTGGTGGAGCATGTTCGACTTTAACATTGTAAAAACCATATAAGATGCACAAAGGTTTCTCCTGATTATACTTCTGTCCATTTCAGAGTCTAGAAGTAGCCTAGAAATCTGTAGCTTTTGTTAGACATCCTCCTTAGAACTTCCATCGTAAGGTATATTATGATGTGCAAGCCTGTAAATAGTAGGCGAAGTATCACAGCATTGTTTACATTTTGCCAATACCTCTGTTGATTATGAAGTTGCGATAATCCAAAGGATTCTCAAAGTCTGAGAGGCAATAAGAGTATCATGCCCCGAAGGCCCAGTTTACTGACGTATAAAAAATTCACGAACCGTGATGTGCATTTCAACTACAGTTAGAGATCACTGTTTTACGAGCGTGCCACTGACCTCGATATGAGGATGCCAAGGCAGAAAACGCGACTGTATCTGATTTAAAATCATCAACTCGTGTCCCATATAGAGTATGCCTCATGTACGCCACACAAACAAGCCGAGCTTGCAAGATTATTCCAAAAACCGCCAGCTTTGGTCAATCATGGCCTGTTGCTTATCACAGCTTTACTCGGGCATGTGGGCGAACGGCTTCTCGAGGTGCTCCTGGCAGAAAGGAAGCTTGCTGACAGTCCAGATCTCAGTGTCCTATACGTTCGTTAGCAATGTAACGCCGACTCTCGAACAAAGCAGAGCGTCACTGCCGAGCTGTGGTACTGACCGGCTTCAAAGTCTTCTTGATCTCCGTGTCAAAGGTGCCGGCCTTTATGGCAATGATGGGCGGGACAGCATCGGGGTCGTGGGCAATGGGCGAGCCGCACTCCGAGCAGAAAATGCGGTGGACAGCCTTGCCAGAGCTGCCGACACCAGCCCAACTCTTCGTGGGACCGTTCAGGGTGAGCTTCTCCTTCAGGACGACAGCAACGAGGGCTAGATAGTCAGCAGGGCGCTCGGCAGGAGAAGACACAGTAACAAGGCCAAATATACCGCGCCGAATAAATGCAGTGTCGACAAAGCAAGAGCACGGAAGTACACATGGAAGCATGTCAGGTAAAAAGCATACAGTAAGTCGAACCGCTCTGACGCTGGCAGTCGTCACAGTGATCGTAGCCGACAACAAGCGGCGCCTCCATGTCAATGGAATAGGTAACAGCCTTGCAAAGGCAGTGTCCGGTGAGAACCATGTTGGCTATGTTGTAGGCGAGATAAGTATAAATGAATCAGTTGGAAGAGTTCGAGAGTGTAGCTGGATGCAGGCCGGAAAAGGGAGAGGAAGCGGGCGAGAAGCTCGGTTTATATAGCCTGCTTTCGGTTGTCGGTTTGCCGTGCTCTGTTTCTCATTTTCCAGGGTCGCGCTTAGTTCTTCAGGCTGCCACAGCTATTGGCTAGTTGAGCCCACCATAGCATGGAGGGACAGTGTGGAAGAGCTTGTGGTGGGTATGGAGCTGGTACACTCCCATATCTGTCAAGACGTCATGCTTCCCCGCTCTCGCTGATGCTTGTCTTTTCTCGCCGTGAACCCGTCGTACCTTTCTCGCCGGTGAATATTCGCCGGTCAGTGAACGAGCTGCGCGAGGTTTTTCTTCTCCCGTATCTATTAATCAATTTCGCGATATTTGCACCAACTAGATTTGCATACGTGTAGTACAGTACAATACGGCACGAACCACGGTGTGGAAGTTTTGGCTCACCCCGGCAAGCTCCAAGTGTCGAGCTTGTACGGTGTAATACCCAGCTGCCCCTCCCCCTCAGCCGCCGGTGGGTCATAGAGAGGAATAAAAGTCCGGGTAGGGTAATGGATGCGTTATTACTGAGTACTCGTACAGTTATACTTGCGTCGCATTCGTCTACACAACCCCCGGTGGGCGAATGGAGCATCAGTCAGACGGCAGTGTTCCAACCGTTTCGCCGCCTTAGCTCAGGTGCTATGGATGATGCCCACCACAAGGCAAGGCTGCGCTAGCCACGCTGGAGCTATGAGATCCCGAGGGGATTTGTGGTCTTCGGCAATGCGGCCTGGCCGCTTAGCCAGTTGCGCGATCGTGCAGCTGTAAACCAATGGCTGGCGGGCCAGGCTGACGGGCTTGATCAATACTCGTCCGGCGCTCGCTTATTATTTGTCATTGTCGGTGGCGGTACGAAGCATGCGCTGCACGTCAAGCGTCAGAGCGGGGCACATAATTTGGAATTGATGTCGGTCGGGAAACCCATCCAAGCAGGGAGCCCGTAGAGCCACGATATTGGCACAATGTCCACAGACGAGTGCTTGACAATGTGCGGAGGAGAGGTCGGAAGAACGAGGTATTGACGCATTACCCCGGGCAGTTGCTAAACCACATGTATCAGCACAATTGCACGGGTGGCTCCTTCTGAGTGGACGGTGTCTGGGGCTATTTTATTTTCATCATCTAATGATGATTCCATATGATTCCATAAGCCGGGAATCACCAGATGCATTTTTTGAGCCAGTACTTCCATAGCCTGGTATGCTTACGGATAAGCCGCTTACTGTTGTCCCGATGCATGGAGACATCCAACCTCTCGACGCCGTTGCAGCTTCTAGATCGCTTTGAAGGGTACAAAGAAGCCTAAAATCAAGCACTCCGAACTTGTCGCTGAAACGGGCAGAAATTGAAATGCCTCTGCCAGTGGTTACATCCGCTGCCCACCAAAAGCGGTATTCACCTAAGTGACTACGGTAGAGAGAGTTTTGTTCACATCGTAAAGATACTAGAAACACTGGGGTAACCATCAAGCCGTCTCGTCGCGTCTTAGCGAATATCATATGGAAAGAGCACGCACGCACCTCAGTCGGTAGCGACGTAGAAATGCAGCAGAGACTAACTAGCAAGCTAATTGATCCACTCGAGGGGTTGGCACCGGAAAGGAAAAACATTTTACAGGCTTGTCGCGCCACGCGGGGCGGCTTCGCCGGATTGAGTCAGTCGGACTGGCCAGCGGAGGAGAGCGAGGGGGCCTGGTGGACGCCCCACACTTCGACCCAACTCTTCCACCAACTTCCACCGAGTCCTTTTCTTCTCTCCTCCACAGCCTTCCTCCACCATCTCGCGATCCTGCTCCCACCTTGTATTTACGATTTCGACTATCCGACTTTTACAAAAGCAGACACACGAGCACTCTCGATTTCTTTCCTCTCCTCATACGCAGCATCTACCACCACGAGCCAGCAACCTCTTCTGCCCATCATGTCTAGCCTCGACTGGGACCACGTCACCAAGATTGGCAGCAAGAACCGCGGTGGCGCTGTACAGCGCGAGACTGTCGTCAAGGGTCGCAGCGCGCTAAACGCGGCGCAGCGTAGCGGCAATGTCATCGCGACAGAGAAGAAGTACGCGGCGGGCAACAGCGCGACCAAGCCGGCCGTTGAGGGCCAGCACCTGACCAAGGTTGACCGGTCTGACGACATTGTCAAAGTCAAGACGCTCGGCAAGGACGTTGGCGCCATCATTGCCGAACGCCGCTCTAAGATGGAGCCCAAGATGTCGCAAAAAGACCTCGCCAATCGCTGCAACACCCTGCCGTCTGTCATTGCCTCCATGGAGCGCGGCGACGCTCAGCCTGACCAGAAGGTCCTCGGCGCTATTGAGCGCGTCCTCAACGTCAAGCTGCGCGGTACCGACATCGGCAAGCCCAAGTTTGAGAAGAAGAAATAGGAAGCATCGGCCACTCCCCGAGCTTTGCCTTTACCTTTCCCTGACACCGGTTTGATCACGCGGCAGTCCTACGCCTGCGGTAGCACGACTGTGTAGTCACCTCCTGTCTTACTACTCGCCGACTACGCTACTCTGTCTTTGGGCCTTGGCGTCTGGGGAAAACAGCATGATCAGCGAAGTGTAGGCATGACATGTCTAACAAAAACGGCGCTTGTTTTCTCCTTGTTTTGTTACGGGGTGTTTCATGCGGGAACGCAAGGAATTATGTACCTGTTCATGCGCGGGCAGATACACTGTTTGACTTCGACCCTGGAGATGTGGCAACCAGGACTGGGCTCGACCCGTGGATCAGCATAGCGGTTTTAACGCGGCTACGGGCTTAGAGAGTTCCAACTGTGCGTAGATATACAGTGCCAGGGATAGACAATAGACCTTTCAATTGTCGACAGAGCACAAGTCGCTTATACTGTTCTTATAGGAATATAGCAAGACGGAGATGCAGAAGAACTACGTCAGATCTACAGTGTCTTATGATGAGCACTACAAACTGGCAAGCAAGAGCAGACATTGAATAATGCGATAGGTATCAATAAATATGCTATGCATGCTATCCTCCAGAAACCGAATGCTATAGTAACATATACGATGCTGACGCCGCTCCCTGCCGCTCCGATAATTGCTCGAACACTGCAGCCTGCCGTTACTTTGATAGGCTTTCGACTCGGTTCTGAATGGTCGTCTTGCTAGGGACATAGTCCGTCAACATTATAACGATTTCCCGCCCGGCCATGCTCACGATCTGGATCCACTCAGGCGCCACCTCCTTGGCTAGGAGCCGCACGCACGAAGAACCCTCATCTTGCGAAATGGGAAGGCGAAGTGAGTCCTTTAGCTTTGTGAGGATAGCCATCATCCCGAACGAGACGCGGCTCTGTTGCCGGCCATTCAGGGTCGAAGATGTGCAGAGCATGGACAAGACCTCGGCAATATCGCACGCGCGGTACAGGGCAGCCTTTCGCTCCAGCTCCTCGGGCGTGGGGGGGGCGATACCTGCGGCCAGTTGCTGCGTCCTCTGCAGCTGGCGAAATCGGATGCGGTCCAGTAGCGTCATAGGGGCGCCGGGCGTTCTGGCTGACGCAGTCGCCTGTTGACATATCGTCGAGGCATCTTGATTCGCGGGTTCCGTGTCCAGTACGATTGGTGCCTTCCGCAGAGCATCTTGGGCCTCCTTCTCCTGTTTACGTAGGGCGATGCCGTGCATCAGCTCCTCGAGCGATCGCTGACCCTTAGCCCGCAGCGCTGACGTCTGTGCTAGGGTAGCGCTTTTGGCAACAGGTGCTTTCGGAAGGCTGCGGATAAACTGCTTCATGTCGACGCTATTATTATCGCCAGCGCGTGCGGCCAGTGCCTCGGCCCAACGGTTTCGGAGGCCAATCTCAAAGGCCTCGTTAAGGTGATTGCTGAGTGCGCCAACAGACCCAAGATCAGGCTGTAGCTCAATACATATATGGCCATTACCGTAGTTGACCAAGGAGAGAAGCTTAGCATAGCGGCTGCTATGCTGAAGACCGCCAACGCAGCGTTGAATATCGTTCAGCATTACTCTTCTCTTCCCCCAAGACTGGGCCACAGAAGGACAGAGGGCACGGAGGTCGACGGGTGCGCTGGGGCCATTGTGTGCGTGGTGAAGGGCTATGGCCTTAACGAAAGCAGCCTGAAGGCGAATGAGGTCGAGCAGGTTGGAAGGGAGAATAAGCGACGCATTGTTGTATTCCGGCTCCGACTCGATCTCACAGGGGGTTGTCGGTGCCGTGCTAGCCGGTCGCGGTGATGAAGACGTCGAGCGCGGATAGTCGGAAGGTGTCGAAGAGGACACCTGCCGGTTAAGTCGCGAAAGAAGCTGGCCGGCGCGCTGCGACACGCTCTCGTCAGATGAAGAGATAGCATCACCGTCGGCAGGTACAGTCTCCTTTGGGGCTTGTGTGAGATAGGATGCTATGCTGTGCGCGTCGGCGTGTCCAGAGCGACGCGTACGCTTAGATATTGTCGTCGGCTTTGTCGCATTGCCATGCTCAGTAAGGTCGGAGGCCCGGCGCTTGCGATTTATGGAGGTTGATTTGGAGATAGATTCGGTCGAGGCTGGTGCCTTCTGCGTAGCAGACACGACAGGCACGGCGGATTTGGTAGGCACGATAGGTGCAGCGGACAGCTTGACTGTAATTTTGGGTTTTTGTTGCTCGGTTAGGAAGCGCTCGGCCACATCTTTTTTTATGGTCGCGTCTTTGCCGGAAGCCACGACGCGCTTGGAGACGCGACCAAAGCTGCCGATACTCCGAAGAGAAGAGGCAGCCGCGGTCGAGGCGGGCTTGGCCACTCGGGTCGTCCTTGACTGGCGAGCCATGTCGGATATCGTGGTTTTCTCCTACCGGGAAAAGAGCGAACAGAGAAGGTACGACTGTGGTAGCAAGCAATATCAGGCAATTGTGTGTAGCAATGTGTCCTTTTGCAACGTGACGATGAAGTGTGGAAGTAGCGATTGCGAAAAAAAAGGCCACCGTGCAAGTGCGAAGTGGAAATGAAGAGGAAGAGAGGGAAGCCGCCGCTCGTAGCTTTCTTCAGGGCATTCCTTGCACGAGGCATATGGACCCACAAACGCGTCTTGACACGTCCCGCGACGCGTAAATTGATAGGATGCATTGGATAAGGGGCGACTGTACGCGCTAGACCACGAAACAGGCACGACCGTTTGTCGACAGGATGCTTATTTATCGCGAATAACGTCCAACAATCTACCTAGATAAAGTAGCTAGCTGTAATCTGTATTACGAGTACGACAGAACTCGTCTAATGTGGGTGATCGCAGACAAGACGCAAAGACCAGTTCCGAAAAAAAAGGACTTACTCCGTACTCCGTAGACACGTTAAGATTTAGACTCAGCCCGAAATAACACCCCCCGAGGAATCGACGTCGCCTCAGCAACAGACCACTTCCAGGCCGTCTTGGGTCCTTGTTTTGAGTTGTTTTCGTAACCCTTGTCAGCTACTTCCGTATTAGGCATTTATGCTCGTCTCGCGACATCTACGAGTACGGAGTAAGAGTCTTTCCAGCGGGCCCTTCAATGTATTTCTGCCGTAGATGATGACGATGCCTGGGCGAATGATCAGACCCTCTGGTCGGACTTCCTCGACCTCGATCCCAGACACTGCAGGAGCAAGGGCCTCTACTTCGTAAATGAGGCCTGCAACTTACGAAGTGATACTGCTATTTGCTACTTCGTACTTGTAGCCGCCCGCTGGACGGCCACGGTTCAAATCGTTGTCTGCCTTCACGCGCATAGAGATTATCCAACCGGCTTTGGAAGGAAACGCTTGAAGCAGATAAATAGTGGTGATGATGTATGGTGATGCAGCGCTACACAACATGCTGTAATACCCGTTCTACGCCGCGCCCGTTCACAGCTTGCTCTCCTCCTCGACTGGCACCTCTACAACCACCTTGCCCCAGGTCTCGCGGCGGCCGAGCGCCTTAAGTGTCGCGGGCACAGCTTCGAGGCCGACAAAGCGCTCGCCCCCGGTGAACACGGTCGGCCGGAAAGCGCCGCGGTTGATCAGCTGGTGCAGACCCTCCCAGACGGCCGCAATCTGACCGGGTTCGTTGCGCGTGTAGGCGCCCCAGTGGATACCGACGATGCTGATGTTCTTGAGCAGCACCTTGTTCATGGCGACGGACTCGATGGCACCACCGGCAAAGCCAACAACGAGCAGTCGCGCGTTCCAGGCGGCACACCTGGTGCTGCGGTCGATGAGGCCAACGGGGTCGTAGACGATGTCGACGCCGCGGCCGCCGGGCGTCAGCGCGCGCACGGCGGCGGGCCAGTCTCTGTCGGTGGCGTAGTTAATGACGTGGTCGGCGCCAAAGGCGCGCGCGACCGCTAGTTTGTGCGAGGTGCCGGCGGTTGCGATGACGGTAGCGCCAAAGGCCTTGGCGACTGGGAGAGCATCAGACACTGTCCAAAGGACTTGGGAGACGAGGAAAATAGTAAAAATAGCAAACAAAGCAAACAGCGCGCGCTTCGGAACACTTACTCTGCACAGCCGCGAGTCCAACGCCGCCGGCCGCCGCGTGCACGAGCACAATGTCGCCGGCCCGAACGCCGGCGCGCACCACGAGCGCCGCGTAGCTCGTCGGCGCCGTCACGAACAAGCCAGCGGCCTCACCAAAGGACCAGCCCGGAGGCATCGGCTGCAGCTGGCGCTCTGCGGCGCAGACGCGCGTCGCAAAGGCGCCCTGGCCCGCGCCAAACACGCGGTCGCCAACGCCGAAGCGCGGCTTCACAAGTTTGTTCGTACGCGGCGTGCGCAGCACGATGCCGGCAAACTCGGCGCCGGCCACCCAGGGGAACGCTGCAGAATATCAGCACTGGACCACAGGCACTGCATCATGGCACACTGGAAGGGGGTAATACGTACGCGGCTGGTTTTGATACTTGCCCTGAATCTGCAGGATGTCGAAAAAGTTGGCGGCGGCGGCGTGGACGGCCACGAGGTACTGGTCGTCGGCCGGCCTGACATCTGGTAGCGACGTCACGGACAGCCCATCGGGGCTCTGTGCTGTCAGTGAGGACTCAGAGGCGGATGGGATAGGGCCAGAGCGATGCTAGCACTGGCATGTCGGACCACGATGGCAAGACAGCCCAGAACCGCTCCGAACCACGTAGGACAACTCCCTCCGAAAAAGGCAAAGGTCAGTGTTGCCTACCTCGACATATCTGGTGACCTGGACTCCTCTCATGGCTGCAGTGCTGTGACTCGGAGTGCCGCAATGTCTGGAGTCGATCTATCGTCTCTCCAAGAGCGCAGCAGCCGGTGTATGAAGGACATCGTTGCTGCAATCCGAACTACTGCCGAGGCAATGCTTCCCCGCAAATGTATTGGGCACTCCACCGAAACCAACTCGTGATAAGCATTATGCGCATATACAATATGGCAGACATTCACATATGCGAGATATGTATGGCGGGGTATTTGTTTACCCGACCGGAGCCAGCGTACGGAGTATTACTCGTACAAAGCGCTGTATTATGTCGTTTTATCACGTTGTTATAGGCCTACGCCGCTAACAGGCACAGACGAGTATTACGGAGTAGTGCTGCACTGGCCGATAGCTGGCTTTTCCACCCAATTCGCTGGGGTTCTAATCTGGCACCTGTTCATTTCGCCGTCGAGGCTGGCGCTCCCATGCTGCTAATCTCAGGCAACCTCCACCAGAGGTTTCTCATTCCTCCGTCACCTCATCCCCCTCGCCCGAGCCCAACGTTGACTGCGCATCGCTGTTCCAGCGACTAAACCCGTCGCTACCAGACGTCTATTTAACAGACGCTACCAAACGCACGCGCGACAACTCGCTCCCGTCTTCCGCCGCCAGTTTTCTCTTCTCTATCCCCCCTCATCATGGCCGACGACACTGAGGGATCGTCCGATCCCCAGGTCACCTTCAAGGTCAAGACCTCGGGCGACGGCTTGCACACCATCACTATGGCCGAGTCGGCTTCCGTGCTGGAGCTCAAGACGAAGCTCGCTACCGCCGAATTTGAGAACATCCCCGTCGAGCGCCAGCGCCTCATTTACTCCGGCCGTGTCATGAAGAACGACGACACTCTCGGCTCCTACAAGATCAAGAACGGCAACACGCTGCACCTGGTCAAGAGCGCTGCCAGCAATCACCCACCCACCACCGCTGCCGCTGCAGCCTCCTCGGCTGCCGGCGCTGCGCCCGCCTCGGCCGTGCCCACCAACATGGCCGCCGGCACGTCCGCCGGCAACCTCCTAGCTGGCCTTACGGGTGCGCGCTTTGCCGGGCACGCGCCGCTGCCGAACATGGACATCTTTGGTCCGGACGGCGGGGTATGTTCTTGTCGTTCTCGTGTTTCTCGTATTCTTCATCGTCTCTAGTACCGGTCCCCATTCTTGACATCCGTCCGTAGCCTAACACCAACAGATGAACCTCCCATCAGAGGACCAGCTCTCGGAAATGATGACGAACCCGGCCGTGCTCCAGTCTATGAATGAGGCTCTGAACAACGACGCTTTTGTTGACATGCTGCTCCAGCAGAACCCGGCTCTGCGCAACACCCCGAATGCCCGCGAACTCATCCAGTCTCCCATGTTCCGCCACATGCTCACCGACCCCAACTCTATTCGCATGATGGGCCAGATGCGCCGCGCCATGGGTGGTGGATTGAATGCCTTCCCTGCGCCGGGCGCCACGGACAGCACGCCTGTTGGTGCGGCTGCCTCGCCAGCTGCCGGCGGCGCAAACCCGGCGGCAGGCCAGGCAGCCAATCCTTTCGCCGCCATGGCTAACCCTTTCCTTTTCGGTCCTCCGGGTGCGACTGCCAGTACGCGCATGAACGGCAACGGCAACCCCGGTGGTGATATCGGCCAGCTCATGTCGATGCTCTTCCCCAGCGGACGGACGCCAGGTGCCGGTGCAGCCCCTGCCGCAGCCACTCCCACCACGGGCGGCGAGACGGATGCCACACGTGCTGCCGGCCAGCCTGCTGGTGCAGCTGCCGCGCCTGGAGCTGGTGCCGGCACAGACGCGGCGGCGAACCCGTTTGCGGGGTTGTTTGGTGCGCCACCGCCGGGGTTCCAGATGACCCCTGAAATGATGCAGCAGGCACTACAGATGCTGGGCGGCGGTGGTGCGGGTGGCCTGTTCGGCCAGGGATCGCCGCCGCCGCCGCCCGATAACCGGCCGCCTGAGGAGCGGTACGCGGACCAGCTGCGGCAGCTGAACGACATGGGCTTCTACGACTTCGACCAGAACGTGGCAGCACTGCGGCGGAGTGGTGGCAGCGTACAAGGCGCCATCCAGCACCTGCTCGGCGACTAAGGAGAGAAGAGAGCGATGGGGGAGTTACGGGTTGTGGCGCCAGTGGAGGAGAGGCGATTACTGTGTAGTAACGGACGGGAACTAATCGACGACGAAGTCGCCGTCATTTAGCGTTGAAGAATAAATCCATCTGCGTGTGTATTGTCTTGTCTCTTTATTTGACAGCCGGTCAAAAAATTGCCGGCTTATCAAGTTCTTTGGACTAGATGTGCGTGTACTCTTCGTAACGGTTGTGTTAGCAACTGTCCGGGAGGAGGACAAGAGGTCACAGCATTGTACAGTGTAAATACTCCGTAATCAAATCAAGACTGTCTGGTCACCACAAGTGGAAGTGGGGCATATATCCCACAGCATCGCATTCCAGCCTTCGTACTCCGTAATGTGTGCCGCTTCACTCTGACCATTTTGGCAATCTGCGGCGGATATACGACAAGGCCTTGTCCACGACTAATTACGCCGACGGATCGTTGAGCCGGGAGGGTTTTACTTTGCGCGCCATGTCCGGCGCCGGGCAACAGGCTTCTTTCCAGAACTGACAGGCCGAGGGCTAGTTCTATTTCACTTCAACATGCCTATTTACGGCATCTTCTATGCGCGCTTTCTGCCGAAAGAGGGTGAGCCGTGCCGTTCCGCTGCCTCTGTGCCGAGAGGCGTGCTTTCTGACCTATGCTGTAGGCACCAAGATTGTCGCGCAGAGTCCACCCGGTTGCATTGTACCGGTGGCGGCGGCCGACGAGAGCGAGAGTGACGATGGCATGGCCACGGGCATGGGAACGGGCGCTGGCGTCGCGACCAGCACGCCAGCTGCCGGACCAAGAGGCGCTAGGGGTGAAGATGCAGGGGCAAGGCGACGCGCAGATAAGGGAAAGGCCAAGACCAAGACCATGAACATGCGCGTAGGGGCAGACTCGAGTGAGTCGGGCTCGGACGGCGACGAAGACGACAATACCGACGATGACGACGACGGCGGCGGCGGCGCGCACTCTGCCGACGGCGACGACGACGACGACCATCACAGCTACAGCAACGATCACGACCGGCTCAGCCACGGCGGCCCCGGCGCATCGGGCATCCTGTCGGCCTACGGGACCAGCAGCACGGCGCGCGCGCGTGGCAAGACGCTCTTCGACTTCGAGGTCATGCAGGAGTACGTGATCCCGCGGTCGGCATTTTTTAACCAGTTCCTGGCTGCGCGCGAGCCCAGTGGACGCTTCACTGTGCTCGGGCTGCCGGTCGCCATCCGCAACGCCAAGTACGACCGCAACGAGTTCATCTTCAATTTCGGCATCGTCGTCGAGACCGGCGACGACATCGGACCCTACGAGCAGGTCGTGCGCCGGCTGGCGTCGACGTTTGCCGAGATGGAGAAGCAGAACGAGTTTCTGAGCCGCGAGGAGCAGCGCGAGCAGCAGGCGCGGGGTGGCGGCGGCGGCAGACCCGGCCCAGGCCCCGGCCCGGGCCCCGGCCCTGGCCCGGGTCCTGGCGACGGCATTCCGATGTCCATGTCGAGCAGCAGCCTCAGTCTGAGCAACGCCGACGGCTTCGGCGCGCGCTGGCGTCACGGTGGCCTGGGCAGCGCCCACCTCGGACACGTGCCCGAGACGCCGACGCGGCGGCCTCTTGGACACGGTTCCGGGTACGGGCCCGGACACGGCCCCGGACACGGCCATAACTACAGCCACAGTCAAAGTCGGAGCCATAGCCACCACCAGAACCACTACGGCCCCGGCTACAGCGCCGCCGTCCAATCGCTATCGCAGCCGGCACGCACGCCGGCGCACGGCCACAGCCCGTACCACCGACGGTCCATTCAGACGCTGCTCGAGATTATCAAGGAGGATCTCAACCTCTACGGCGAGTGCATGATCCCCGTCGATGACGCCAACACGATCAACATGAAGCTCTTCCCGCAGCACCCGGACCCGCCCGCCGTCGAGGGCTGGCATGTGCCCGTGCCCAAGATGCGCCTCGCCGACATCGTCGACTCGTCCTGGGACCTGACGCTGCAGCGCGTTATCGCCCACATGGACGGCGTGTCCGACGTGCGCCGCATTGCTTTTGAGGCCGACGTCTCGCTCGAGCTGTGCCGCGCCGCGCTGCGCCACCTGCTCTACTACGACACCGTGCTGCTGCTGGACATGTTCTTCTTTGGGTCGTGCTACGCGCCGCGCCCGGGCATCCACGACTTTGTCGCCAACGTCGGCGGCATCGTCGACGAGTGCGCCCGCTACGTCTGTCTCGGCAGCGGGCGGTCGCGCGGCGGGTCTAGCCACGATGGCGGCACTGCCGGGCCTGGCAAGGCACCCTTCCCCCCCGGCGGCTCTTCTGGCCGGCCCTTTTCGGACCATATGCGCCATCACCACCACGGCGACGGCGACGACGACGGCGACAACAGCCGCTCGCCGACTGAGAGCAGTGATCCTGACGGCGACCACCACCCCGTGCGCGTCAGCAATTTCGACCTCATCCGGCTCATGACAAGCTTCTGCGTCGGCCGCACCGTGGCCGAGTGGCTCAAGGGCCATGCCGACGCCGGCTTCGACGTGCTGCGCTACGTTGACGTACGCCGCCTCGTGCAGTTCGGCGTCATCAAGGGTTGCCTCTACCGCGTGCACAAGTACGTTGTGTCCAAGCAGTACCTGGCCTCGCTCGTGACCGGCCAGTCCGCGCCGCCGGCCGAGAGCGCCAGCGGCAGCCGCTTTGCCGATCCCCTGCAGCGGTACACCGACGGCAACCACCATTTTGACCAGATCATCACGGAGCAGAATCTCACCGAGGTCGAGATCATCGAGAAGCTCAAGCGCCTGCCGCTGCCGCGCGGTGATCTTAAAATTCTGTACCGGTAGCGCGTACCGGAGCGCATAGTCACGGCGTCGTTCCGGTTGGTGGTGTTTTACACTTTACACCGATGTTTTGGTATCTGGCTACGGGGCGATTCTGTAATACCGTGTTTATACTTTGTATATCGCGTATCGTATCTACATGGAAATAGCGTGCTATTGTACAAGCGGTTTCCGGCATGTTCCCTTCCCATGCTTTTCCCCCTTTATTTTCCATTGTCCGTTGTGCTCCTGAGACTAAATAAGTGGTGAAGATCCTCTCGGTGATTGCGCTTTCGCGTCCGCTGCTCTTTACTCGTACTTGCCCGACTTTTTGCGCTCCGCCGCCTTGTTGGCCGATCTCAGCATCTTCTGCAGCTGCGCCTCGGCGTCGAGGTAATGCTGCGACTTCTCTTCTGGGAATACAATTTTGCCATCGAGTTCCGCGTCCGCGTCCCCGTCCTTTTGGGTGGACACAGGCTCGTCCACCGGGACGCCGTCGCGTATGCTCTGCTTTAGCTTCTTGAGCTGCTCGCGCAGCATGCGCACCTTACCCGTGTTCATCTGGCCCGGGTATGTACGGCCGGACGCGGCCCAATCCTCGTCGCTGACAATCTCAATGACGCGCACACGGTGGCGGCCCTTCCGCAAGACCATGTACTTGTCGTCGATGATAAAGTTTTTGGTGTCCGCGGGATACCACAGGTGCACAGGCACAAAGTCGATCTGGTGCAGCGGCATGCCCTTGTTGATGCGCGCGTTCTGGCCTGGCGCAGCGCCAACGTACGCACCCTTTTGGATCGCCACACGGTTGCCCTCGGATACGCTCTGCACGAGGCCGGCTGCATACAGGATGCGCGCCACCTTGCCCTCGTGGATAAGAGAAGCCGGAAGCTGCAGGTTCACGCTCGGCGCGTTATTAAGTGTCGTCGGGTGCGGCGAGTCAAGTGCGTTGAAAGGCTCCTCGCCGGCAATGGTGGCGGTGGCGGCATCGGTGGCAGACAAGCGACTCTTGCTGTACATGGCCTGGTGGTTTCTGCGCGCCTCAGCAGCGAGCGCTTCGCCGTGAACAAGGGCGACGACCTCGAAGGCGAGCTCGTGCTGGGCAAGGCGCTTGGACGGGTCGACGGCGTGCTCGGCCAGGAGGGCGTTGATACGGGCGAGCGGCATAAAGGTGAAGAGCTTGAGCAGGGAGCCGACGTCGGCGTCGGGGCGGCGCACAAAGTAGCCGTAGAGGTCAAAGGTGGAGGTCTCGAAGCGGTCGAGCCAGATGGCGTTGCCGGCGCTCTTGCCAAACTTGGCGCCGGAGCCGTCGGTCAGGAGCGGCACGGTGAAGCCGACGGGGTCGAAGGCCAGGCCGCTTGGCAACTTGCGGTCCGGATTCGGCTCGGACGCGCGGATGAGCTTGATGGCGTCGATGCCGGTGACAATGTTGCCGTACTGATCGGAGCCGCCGATCTGCATCTGCACGCCCTGGCTCTCGTACATATGCCACCAGTCCCAGGCCTGCATCAGCGGGTAGGTAAACTCGGCAAACGACATGCCATCGCCCTGCGTCAGCTTGCGCTTGACAGAGTCGCGTGACAGCAGCGGGCCGATGCGCAGGCCGGCGCCCAGCCGCTGCAGCACCTCGAGCAACGGAAGTTTGTTCCACCAGTGGCCGTTCTGCAGCACGCCGCGCCGCCAGGCCCAGTCCTTCTCGTAGCCGTAGCGCCGGGCCTGTTCCTCCACGTTTACCCACAGCTTCTTGAGCTGGTAGTGGATTTTGACCAGATTCATGGCCACCACGGCGCTCTTCAACTCCTCGCGGCTCTGGAGACGGTCCGTGGGGTCGCCAATCTTGCCCGTGGCGCCGCCGATCAAAGTCACGGCGCGGTACCCGTGCATGTACATCCAGAACAGCGGCATCAGTGGTAGCAGATGGCCGATGTGCAGCGACGACGCCGTCGGGTCGATGCCCACGTAAGCGCCAATGCGCTTGTCCGTCAGCAGATTCCGGACGTCGTCCCGGTTTCTGTCGCTGTCAGCCACAGTCACAGACTTGCAGAAAGCGTAGAGCGAAAGAGGCAAGAGGCAAAGGAGAAGAGGAAGATCAAGACAATCGGAAACGGCACGAATGAGAAGCTCCGCCTTACCCTGCAATGTCCTTCACGTAGCCACGCTCCTCCAAGATGTCCCACATGGCCGGGGCCGTGCCAGCATTAACCTTCGCTGCTTTCTGCGCCCATTCCTCGTCGGCTTGTGTGATCTTTGCCTGATATTTTGGGCCGTACTTGGCAAATGCCTTTCCGGTGACTAACCGCCGCTGCGGTGCTTGCAGGAGCTGTTGGGCGCACTTTTGACATGTCTGCAGGGCCGGTTTCAGCCACCAGCGCCTTGCCGCATGCAGATACATGGTGTAGCTCGGGGTTGTCGGTCTCTGTGCGTGTCGTGGAGCTGCCAACAGAAGACGTAGCGAGGCCGGCCGGCCGTCTCTTCAAGCTTCAAATTTTCGGGCCCCACGTCGGGCTTGACTTCGCTGTGATTGGCTAGCCTTGTTTCCTAAATACGGCTGGGAGGCGATGAGGGAATTACTTTTATCCTTTCCCCGGACCGACGCTCCCGCAATTCCCAGCCATTTCCCAGCCAATCAGGGCACGTGCTTATTCACATCCTCGGGCCAAATCTTTGTGTTTTCGGATCTCGGCTTCTTCCTCTTGACGACAACTGCCTGTACGCCTTGTGTGCATCTAACGGCCTCTCACGCATCGTCTCGACGCCTTTGTACGCCTTCTGTGTACTTCCCGACCTCGTCACGCAACGAGCACGACCACGCCCGACACTTCTGTTAAGACATGGCTTCGTTTGCGCGCACATCGCTGCTCCGGCAGACGGCTCGCATGAGCCGGACGGCCTTCCAGCCTCCAGTCCTCCAGAACTCGTCGCGGGCGGCCGCTTTCCACACGACGAGCCAGCGGAACCTTTTGCCTCCTGGTCCGCGTATGTTGGCACTCCAACTTTGCTTCCCTCGCTGCTGCTCCCCATAGCTTTGTTTGGAAGCTTGGCTAACCTCTTACACAGAAGTTATTCGCGGAAGCGGTACGTGGACGACGACGATACGAGACGAAAGCCGAGCCAAAAAGGCACGCCTGTCTCTCCGAGACAGCACATATACTAACAGCTCGCAGTGAACGACGCAGCGCCGGTACCGGCGCCAGAGCCGAGCCACGGCTCATACCACTGGACGTTTGAGCGGCTGATCGCGGCGGGTCTCGTGCCGCTGGGCGTGGCGCCCTTTGCGGCGGGATCGCTGAACCCAACAATGGACGCGGTTCTATGCGCGACGATTCTGGTGCACACGCACCTGGGGCTGCAGACGGTACTAGTCGACTACATCCCGAAGAAGCGGTACCCGGGCATGCGCAAGGGTTTCACGTGGGGCCTGAACGCGCTGACGGCGCTCGTGGGCCTCGGGCTGTACGAGTTTGAGACGAACGACGTCGGCGTCACGGAGCTCGTCAGCAAGCTCTGGAAGGCGTAAGCGGACGGCGCAGGACAGATCAGATCTATTGGGCTTTGCGTGAAAGCCATGACGATAACATGCCGAGGGTCGGCCACGGGACAGTTCGCTGCACGGCCGGAAGCCAGGGGCGCACCACACCTGCTCGGTCATGTGTCCCAGATATGTCGACGTGGTCGGGCGAACCGACGTGGTCGTGGAGCGTGGCGTCTCTGTGCGCTTGCTATGCTGGGGCATAGAGGGGGCATGCGGCGCGAGAGTTTACCTGTTTGATATAGGGGGGATGCAGGATTTTGGCCGAACAATGCAATTTTTTTTTCTGTTTTCTCTTGTTCCACGTTCTTGTCCAAGCCCACGTTCCCGTTTTGACTTTTGGGTGGCCTGGTGCTTGAACAAGCACAGATGCGCGAGAGATGCAATGCAGTGTCCACTTGGCGTTTTGTGCGCTGTGTCAGCAGAGCCAGCGATGCCGATACATGCGAAGTAATACAGAATACGCCGGTGCAGGTGTGCGGTGAGGACGCGAGCGTGGCGGTCGAGGCAGCGCCGCCTAGCCGCGATGGTTGCATTCTGGCGGACGGCACATGATGGGCAGCGGCGGCCATGCGATAGATCAACGCGACCAGCGGCCGAGGGCGTCAGCAATGCCAAGCCGACTCCTGCTTGTCTCCTCGTAGTTTGTACAGCGCACCCCTGACCGCTGCTTCTCCGCACAGCGGGCGCTGCTGCCAGGCGACAGGCGGTGCCGCGCTGGAGGCGAGGCTGTCCATGCGCGCTGGAGGCGATCGCCGGCTCACGTCCTCCGCGCGGTCGGGACGGCAGGCCTGTCTGCGTCCACCGCCGTCGGTCTGTTGCCCATCTATCCCGTAATCCTCGTACTCGTACAGAACCCCGGCCACCAGACTCACCGCATACTCTCTGGCTGGCCGTCCAAGCAGACGCATGGCGCTACGGCAGTATGGGGTCGCGCAGAGGGGCGGCCTGGTCGCATCGTACGAAGTGCGTCGTATGTGTACCAAGTACAGTGGTGTACTTTGTCCAAACGCTGTGCATGTCTGTCCGTCCGCGGGCGTCCGTTATCTGGACGGCTGCGACGCTGCGGCCACTCTTCGACGGCGAGGGAAAGACCGTGTGGATGCTCCGTACGAAGTAGATAATGCTGTGGTCGCACGGTGCTGACCGCCGCACTGGCTCCCCCTCTGGCTTCCCCTCTGGCCGGGCTCCGACTGGGCTCAGCTTCCCGGCGGCCATCCGGGCCTTGCACGGCACGAGGATGCGCACACAGCTCGGCGCCCGGTAATACCAGGCCGTGGCAAAGACCGATGCGCAGGATCGCCGCGCCGGCGGCTAGCCAGGCTGCATAGGGTACGTGGCATGCGCAGCCGGCCATCGGGGGCCAGAAGAGAAAACGGCGGCCAGTCCCAGTGCTCCTGCGAGTGGGTTTGCGTGCCTACTTTGTACTCGTAGCAGTGCATAGCAGCACGGCGAAGTCACTCGGGACTTGTGGGTGGCCTGGCTGTGCCATGCCCGGCGATCGCAGCGCGCTACGGCTGTCTGCAAAGTACCGACGTACGAGATCTCCGTATTTCGGGAACCCGTGCCTAGGACTTTGTCTGCGGGGGTGTCGGTGGCCAGCTTAGTCGCGGACGGCGTCCCAGCAGCGGACCTACGAAGTACGAGCAGCCGCCGATGCCATGCAGCCGCGCGGGCTTTGGCCGTTCTTCTGTTGGAACACGGCCACTGCACGGAACGAAGTGTATTACGTCGTACTTGCGCAAAACGGGTGTCAGCAGGGAACAGTCACAACTCACCGGTTCCATCTTGGCGCCTGTGGCCAGACTGGCGGTATCTGTGTGGGATTAGATGGGGGGTGGCTTGTAGGCAGACAAGAAAAAGGACTTATGGAGTGCATGTAGAGTAATTACGTACTCGTAGTACAAGAAAGCCGGGGTTGCGTTACGTTGTATTCGTGGAGGCTTAAAGGAAGTTGAAGTGTTAAGTAGGAGTCACAAGGACAAGATCAACTATCAACTGCGAGTAATTCCAAACGATTTTTACGACAATTAGATTTTCACCAAGGAGAACATTACATATCTTACAAGCGCAAGTATATTGTAATATTGTAATATTGTAAAGAGGAAAAAGTTCCAACCAGTACAGGTACTTCGCAGAACAAAGTACTGACAACACACAAGGGCCACACAATTACACATCACGGCTATTGCATCAACCAACACCGTCTCTTCCGAGCGGTTACGGCCGTCAGTGGGGGCAGGCGACCCAGGCCATTGGGTGCAACAGACAAAGGTCCAGTTGGCCCAACGCGGACGGCGTGCACGGCCGCACCGAATAGCACGGATGCACGCTGACGCGCTAGTGCTGCGGGGGCCGCCAGACACTAATACTTGTATCCGTACTCGTACTTTGTAAGCCGGGCGGGCGCTGGGCACTGGGCTGGGTGCCGGCTTGGGTGGAACCCGGCGACAGACGGCTCTGCGCTTCCTCTTCTGCGCACGAAGTAATACAGAGTAGTATTACAGAGTGCGAGCGCCAGGACCGGTGCAAAGTATGTAAAGGCGACGACGCCGTGATCGACGCGCAGCTGTCCGGCTGCCGTTCCCCGCTCTCCGCTCTCTGTTCTTCGTGGCCTCGTCGTCTTGCTTGTCTTTTGCGCCCTGTCCTGCTGTCTCATCGCGGCTGCCGACTGCTCTCTCGCTTCCTTCGGTTCACTTTGGCCTCGCTTCGAACTCGGGCTTGTCCGGCCTTGCTCGGCTTCTCATCTCGCTGTCCGGCCTCAGTTCCGGCCTCCATCCTCCCCCATGCCCCCAACCGACTCCCCGGCCGGCGGTGCCGCCTACGACCACGACCCCAACCTCGACCCTATCGACGACTGGGAAGCCCTTAGCCTGCCGCCGCGCGAAGAGATGACCGGCGTCTGGGAGCACGTCTACGAGAACGGCCGCCGCTACCACCTCTATCAAAACGGCCGCTACCCCATCCCCAACGACGATATCGAGCAGGAGCGCGAAGATATGAAGCACAGCATGATGCTCGAGCTGACTGTGCGTACCTTCCACCGTCCTCCTGACCCTCGGCCCTTTTGCGGCCTGCTTTCCGGTCTCACGGCCTGGCCTGGTAGTATCTCTAAACTCAACTTCCTAGGGCGGCAAACTGTTTTTGGCGCCGCTCACGGCCAAGCCGACCAAGATCATCGACATCGGCACCGGCACCGGTATGTCGAGATATTGCTTTCCCTCTGTCCCTGCTTGCCCTGTGGTGCCGTGACTGACACCGCCAGGCATATGGGCCATCGAGAGTACGTAACCCATGGACCGCTGTCCGCCGTCCGCTGCTACCAAACTGACTCGCCCAGTGGGTGACATGTTTCCCGAGGCCCAGGTTCTCGGCACCGATCTCTCGCCCATCCAGCCCGAGTGGCTGCCCGAGAACGTCCGCTTCATCATCGACGACTGCGAGGCCGAGTGGCTCAATGGCTCTGGCTGGGACTTCGCCCACTTCCGCCAGATCGCTAGCTTCCTCGAAGATGCCGACCGCTTGGTCCAGGCTACGTTTGAGTAGGTTCGGACTGTTGACCATGCCTGACCCAGTTGGGCCTTTGCTGACCCCCCAAGCCACCTTAGCCCCGGCGGCTGGATCGAGTTCCAGGAGCTGCATGCCTACCCCTTTTGCGACGACGGCACCATGACCGAAGCCGACCCTGTCATCGGCATCTACGACATGCTGCGCGAGGCGCTCAAGGCCAATGGCATGAACCACGACAAGATCCGCGCCATGCGCGGCCCCCTCGAGCGTGCCGGCTTCACCAACATCCAGCTCGTCAAGAAGAAGATCCCCCTCGGCACCTGGCCCCGCGACCCCCAGCTCAAGCGCATGGGCCACTACCTCAAGACCGCCGTCCTCCATGTCATGCCCGGCATCGTCGTCCGCCCCATTGCCGATCTCGGCCTCAACCGCCTCCAGCAGGAGGTCTGGCTGGCCCGCGTCAAGCGCAGCATCGAGGACGAGTCCATCCACCGCTACTTCCATTTTTACTTTTGGTACGCCCAGAAGCCTGCTGCCTGAGCATCCGGAGCCGCGGGGGACAGTACCAGGTACCGCGCCCACACCGGGAGTACGCGGCCGTAGGCCAAGACGCTGCAACGACATCGCCGCATGATCTGCCGCTTCCGGTAGCGCTGCTGCACACGTGACAAACACGCAGGGCCTGCAGAGTATCCGACCAGTATCAGGACGAAGTAGACCCGTGCTGCAGCAAACCGACAGGCTGGCACGGCAGGGAAGCACCACAGCGTGCAGGTGGCAGTCCTGCGCGGAATAAGCGCCGCGCCGCGCCGGACGCTGACGTTTGCCAAGTTGCGCAATTGGACGCTTGAACACGGCAACTGCCGAGCCAATCATTGCATCAATCCACTTTCCATCATAAAGCCTTACCAGAGTTGGCCGGTGCAGATCACGTGCATATATGACATAAGCATGCCAGAGCGCCACAGTACAAAGTACAAAGTCCTTCGCACTCGTAATAGTGTAATAGTACTCCGTACATCGTAGGCAATGAAGGCAAAAAGCCCGCCTCTCAAGCCGACACGCAACCGCGCCACCCCGTTCAAGCAGGACGACGCAAAGCGACACGACATCACCGGGACGAGTACACGGGACGACCGGCCGGCGAACGCGATAAAACAAAGCCAGACGGCACCGCCATGGCGGCCGCCACGCAGATGATGACGGATGCCGGCGACGGAGGCGCAACGGCGACGCAGCGTCTGGCGACGGCGATGCTGGCGCGCGTACCCACAGCCTACTCCTTTTCCTTTACGCCCTTTCTGCAGTCTACGTACCACCACGGCCTTCCGGCGGACCGGCCCGTGTGTCGCGCCTACAGCGCCGGCCACTGTCCGCTGGGTGCGCGTTGTCCGGAGCGGCACGTCTCGAGCGCGACGACGTCTGGCGGCGGCCGCGAATGCGGCTTCGGCTTCAACAGCCTGGTGTGCAAGCACTGGCTGCGCGGCCTCTGCAAGAAGGGCGAGGGCTGCGAGTTCCTGCACGAGTACAACCTGCGCAAGATGCCTGAGTGCAACTTTTTCCTGCGCAACGGCTACTGCAGCAACGGCGACGAGTGCCTTTACCTACACATTGACCCGCGCAGCAAGCTGCCGCCCTGCCCCGACTACGACGGCCGCGGCTTCTGCGCTCTCGGCCCGCGCTGCACCAAGAAGCACGTCCGTCGTACCATCTGCCCCTGCTACCTCGCCGGCTTCTGCCCCGACGGTCGCGCCTGCAAGGCCGGCGCCCATCCCCACTGGTCCACCGTCGCCGTCGTGCCCGTCGCCGAGGCCGCTGCCGTCCTCGCCCAGATGGATGCTGCCGCTGCCGAGGCAGCACTGCACGCCGCCACCCTTGGCCCCGACGACGACGATGCCATGAACGGCTTGGACGACGACTATTTCGGCGGCGGCGACGGCGACGACCGCCCCGACCGCTTCCACGGCCGTGAGCCCCGCGGAGGCGGCGGCGGCTTCCGCGACAAGTTCGGCGGCCCCGGGCGTGGCGGTGGCGGTCGCTGGCGCGGCCGGGGCGGCGGCAGCGGACGCGGCTTCCGCGGACGAGGACACTGAGGCCTGGGAGAACAGGATGACACCTGCAGTAATTGCATGAACGTGTACGAATGTACGAGTAAAGCGACGGGGCAATTAGCCGCACACGAGGAAATCTATTCATCACAGAGATAGAACGGCATATGAAGCGCCATAAGCAACAGCCATACACCCTCTGATGTCTTTTATGTCTCCTATATACGTGTATGGTGCTGGTCGTGTGCGTTCATTGAGGGCTAGCGAGAGACAATGCGTAATGGAGATGGTCATGACAACGACAAAAAGAAATCCAAGACAAGAAAGGAAAACTGAGCCGTGCAGAGGCAGTGTGGACAGGTGGGCAAAGCAGGCCAGAAAGACGCGTCCTGCCAAGGGGACTGCGCATGCGATGCTGCGGGCCATCGTCCTGTCGTCCGAGGCCCCGTCTTCTGCCGCTGTGTGCGCTTTGCGCCTTGCGCTTTGCGCCTTGCGCCTCGCGTATTGCGCTGAGCAGTGTGGTGTTGTCGTAGCTTCGTAATCGTTCGTCTTAAGAGGAAGCCTCTCGAGGACCCCATTTACTGCCACACGGCAGCCTCGTCGGCGACGGCGACGAATCCTTCCGTGTCGCGATTGTTGTGGCGTCCGGGTGTCGAGCTGACCTCACTGGACGTCGCCGACACGCCGGAGATGTTGGAGCCCGTGGCGGAGAGGACCGACGAGTTCGGCGTCGCGAGCGGGTTAGCCGGCGCCGGCTCGTAGAGTGTCGCGAGGTTGTCAACGCGCCGCACGCCCATCATCCAAGCGACGAAGCCGCGCGGCATGAAGCTGCCAACGAAGCCGTAAAGGTCCGCGCCGAGGCCCACGCGCACAACCGCGCTCTTCGTCGTGCCGTCAAGCACGTCAAACACGGCATGGTGCAGATCGCGCATGGCCGTGCCGCGTAGGCCGCGTACAGCGCGCCCGCTGCCGAGCACCGACGCACTCTGCGCCGTGAAGTTGCGCCCGTACACGTGGCGCGCCGACTCCGACCACGACAGCGTCTCCACCGCCGGCGGCGGCAGGCGGTTGCCGCTCAGCGTTGGCACCACCACGCTGCGCGCCGGGGAAAACCCGGCAAAGTCAAACGTGCCGAGCTGCACATGCGTCACCGGGATGCCTAGCGGCCGCAGCTCGGCCGCAAGCACTTCGGTAAAGGCCGTCAGCGCCGAGCACACTGTCGACTCGGGCGCGTGGAATGGCGGGTTCACTGACGAGATGATCGACGGCGTGAACACGAGCACCTTGGGCGGCGTGGGCGTGGGCGTGCGCTGGGCCGCGGGCGTAGGCGCAGCGGGGACGGAGGCGGGGGAGGGGGCGGGGGCGGCAGCGGCAGTGGTAGTAGCCGAGTCGGTAGCAGTGGTGGTAGGTGCAGCAGCAGTGGTGGCAGGTTCGGCAGCGGTGGCAGGTTCGGCAGCGGTGGCAGTAGCGGCAGCGGGCTTGGCACCCCTGCTCGCGATGCTCGCAATGTTGGCGACGTTGGCCAGCGTCAGGGAAGACGCGGCCGAGAGCAGCGACGCCGGCCGGTCGCCCGGCTGCAGGGCGGTGCGGGCAGTGAGCAGGGGCAAAAAGGCCTGGATGGAGAGGATGGGGTGCAGCAGGTGGGTGTTGAAGAGATCGGCGAAGCTGGAAGGCGGGATGGTGGCAATGGGCGAAGTGCGGTAGCTCAGCGAAGGAATCAGGATGACGGCAGTCAGCGTCAAGTGGCTGCGGCGGGCGCCAGGCACAGCAGCGTGCGGCGCGTGGAGGTACAGAGCGAAGCGATCCAGAGCAGCGCTTGCGTTGGCAGACTGGGCAGGGTTAGCAGCGGACAAGGGTACACGAAGAAACCATATCATATCAGAAATCAAAAGAAGGAGGCAGGTGTCGGAGGTTCACAGTCGAGGATGAGAAGACACCGAACAAAGAAATCAGAAATCAAGAGACACGGGTAAAGGAGGCACAGCGACTCACGTCGGTGATGTCGATCGACAGCGGACGGATGTCTGGCCGCGACATCTGGCGCACGGCGTGCTCGTCCTCAGCCGACCCGCACACAATGTAGATGACGAAGCCACGGCGCTCAAGGTCCAGGGCCAGCGACTGCGTCACGGGCAGCGTCGGCGACGCGGCAATCACGACGACCTCGCAGCGAGCGCCGTTCTTGGCGCGCCGCGCCTGGCGCACCCGGCGGCCCGACTGCACCCGGCGGATGCTGCGGTAGGCCATCGCTCCGGCAGCCAAACCCAGCAGCGAGAGGGCAATGCGGTGCCGCACCACAAAGTCTTGTGCCCGCTCATAGAATGGGAGCGGTGTGGCCGGAACCACGGCAACGACGTCGGCCGGGCGTGGCGCCGGCAGATTGTTGCGGACAATCTCCGGCAGCCATGTCTGGTTGGCCAGCTGTTCCCGGAGGATGTCGGACACGCGGTCAAAGTTCTGGTCGACAAAGCCAGCGACCTGTCCGCCATACTTCTGGACCTCGCCGGAGACTGTGGCGAGCTGGAGGGGTTAGCGGGGGGGCAAATAAGAGAGGGAGGGCACAAATCCGGGGGAGAAACATGGAGACAAGAGAGAGGAGCAGGAAGCACGGCCGGAAGAGCTGCGACCGGAGGGAAAGTAGAAATTGAAAGGAAGAAAGAGGGGGGAAAAAGAAAAAGAAAAAGAAAAAAAAGAAAGCAGAAGAGAGAGCAAGATGAGGGGAAACGACGAGGGATCGAGCGAAGAGGCAGCTGGACAAAAGCCAGAGAGAAACGTCAGGCTCGACAAACAAAAAAAAACAGCAAGTTAAATCCAAGTCGAAGCCAGAACACAGCGCAGACACCCGACCGCACGACCGCGGCTGCAAATCAAACGATGCCCGATCGAGGCCGAGCGAGCGCCGGAGCACTCAATTGCACGTACCGTGTCCCGGATGAGACTATCGTCGCCGGACATGATGCTTCTGAGGACGCACGTCAATGAGAACAAGGACTGCCAGCCAGTCCGGGGTGTGTCGTGTTGCTGCGAGAGAAAAAAAAGGTCACAACGAGTCCAATGCCTGCGGAAGCGGAAGAGCTCTGTCGGCGTCCCAGCGGAGGAGGTAAAGAAAGGCGGTGGGCCGCCTGCGTTTGGGCAGAAAATTTGGTACGCGAAAGGGTCCGCCGACTGGCCACTGCATGAAGCTGCATTTCCAGCACAGCGACGCTAACGGCTTTTGGCAGTCGCGCTATTGCATCACGTGCTATTGGCGCGGCTGCGGCCAGGCACGCCTACTCCGTAATACGGAGTATCCAGCACGGCCCAGGTGTACGAGTAATACGCGCAGGACGTTACAATCTACCAATCGGATTTTAACGTGTTTCTGATCTCTGTCACGTGACAGATAGCAACGTCGAATTAGACTAGCTGCATTTGTACTAAGCGCTCCGCGATGGGTGGGTCTAAGGCGTCGTCATACTTGTCTGTCTCGGCCTACTCTAGGCGCAGATAACGGCCGCCGCGGTACGGAGTATTTGGTGCGTCTCGGTGTTCCGTACAAAGTTGAGGTTTCTTGCGTCGTTGTATTTCTGCGTTGGTTTCCCTGAGTGCGCCAGATTGGAAGTCTGTGTGCGGGCAGCTTGACAGTAGCCGTCTCTCCCCACCCGTTCTTCGTCCTACTTTGTGCCGACAACAACTTCCGTCCAGCTGCTTTACTTCGATCGACTCCCGGACGGACATCCTCTCCCTTTTTTTCCTTATTCTCGATTGCCTACCCTCATGGCCATCGCCCAGCTGAGCGGTGTGGCTATGAGGACGGCCCTGCTTCTTGCTGTCTGCACGGGCACTGCAGCCGCTGTTCAGGCCCCGCTTTACGGCAGCCAGCCCGGCGTCAGCGACGACAGCGTCCTCGAGACAGGCACGGATACCTTCGGCGCTGGCCGCCTCAACTTTTCGTCGCCGGCTCCGCACCTCTTCGCCTCGGCTTACGGCCTGCTGCAGCAATGGTCTAACACCATCTTTCCCAACGGCTACGCGGTAGCCGCCGCCACACTGCCGGCCTACACACTGCTCTACCACGGCCGCCTTGGCGATCCTGCCGGTGACGACGATGCGACGCCGGCAAGCCCCGAGTGGCTGGCGCTCGACATGGAGATGGCCTACGGCATCATGGGCGCCACGCGCGACTCGTGGCTGCTGGCATACCAGACCACGCGGCCCGTGCAGCTACTCTACTTCGACGGCGAGTCCGCCACGCTCATGGGCCTCGGCCAGCTCGACACGCAGATGCTCCTGCTGTACGGCAACGTCAGCGGCCCGCTCGATGCTCCGGGATTTGCCTTTCTTGGCGACGAGTATTCGCGCGCTCGCGGCCTCTGCGACTGGCTCGCCGCCACGGGCCTGCGCGGCCGCGGCTGGGGTTATGAAGGCGTCGTGCGCATGAACGCTGGCTTCGAGATCATCTGGTGTGACTTTTTGAGCGATAGCTTGCGCCTCCTGAGCAGGATTAACGTGACTGCGCCACTGGACGTGGCGACAGAGACTTCGGAAACCCCGGAGACCGAGGTGGCCAAGGAGGCCGAGGCCCCGGAGGACATGATAGCCCAGGCCGACCCTCACTCCTACTACAGCCTCCCACCAATACCGACCCGCACCGACCGCGTCAGGAACCCGACGAACCCGCCGGCGCCGCCGAATTGGCGCGGCGACGGCGGCGACGGCGGCGGCACCGAGCCCTTCCTCGTCTCCCAAGGCTGGGGCTGGTTTGAAAGCGCCACCTGGCACTATGGCGCTTCGCGCGCCGGTCCCGGCGCTGGCGAGACCCGCATCCGGATCGACAGCTGTGCCATCTTCAGCTTTTACGCGCCTCGCTTTGACACCGGCGCCCTAGCCCAGGCACGCGCCGTCGCCGAGCGTCGGGACCTTAACCTTACTACCGACGGTCGGTGGTCAGGTTTGCCTGTTTTGGACGCGACAGTGCACGCAGACAGCGTAGGCGCCCAGAAGAGGAGAGCTCTGCGCCAGCTGGCTCGCCGCCGACGCTACCATCACCTCGGCGACGCGAGCCCCGACGAGGCGGGCGCGCTGCGTCGGCGTATTGAGAAGGCGCTGGCACACCGCGTGAACACGACGGCCGCCAGAGGAAACGCCGACGCAACAGCAGCAGCGTGCTCTGGCGCGGAGTGGACGCTCATATTGGCCGAGATTGTGCAACGCACAGCGGCGCACCTCAAGCGGCTCGAAAAGCTGCTGGTGGACGGGCCACAGGCGCAGGATGGAGATGCACAGAACACCCGCAACTGGCTGCATCAGGTGCGCGCCCAGAGCCACATGTTCATGGTCGGGTACCTCGAGTACCCTGCCGACACCGCCGATACAAGCGTCTGGCAGCCTGGGTCCGCGCTCTTCGCACGCTCGCTGTCGCTGTGCCGGTATCGGTACACGCGGCTGCTGGCACCGGACTGGGCGGAGACGCACGGTCACGGCCAGCTGACGCCCGAGGAGGCGGACCTGCGCTGGGCTGTTGAGGAGGTGTACGGCACGCTTTGCGCCGAGCTGCTGGGCGTCGGCTTTGACGTGGAGCGCACGTGGGTGGAGCGGTACGGGAAAGCCAAGGCCGTCGGCGCAGCGACGGCAACAGATTTGACAGTTGCGCGCAGCCGCTGGGCTGACCGGTTGGCGGAGCTGATTGCGTGGCTCGGCTGGGAGACAGAGTTTCTGGGGTGCGATCGGGTGTGCGGCTGGAGCGAGCGGTGCTTCATTCCGATGTGGCCGATGACAAACCGGCAATGGGGCTGGGGCGGGCCGGGCGGGGGACCAAAGGGACCGGGCAAGGGACCGGGTGGAGGGCCCGGCGGTGGACCGGGCGGAGGGCATCGCAGACCTGGCGGTGGTCCTGGTGGCGGTCATGACGGACCAGGCCACGGCCCGCCGGGACAGCCGGGGTTCCACATGCCGCGGACACCGGCGATGATGGGCAACGAGACGGACCTGTGGGAGCCCAAGTGTGTAGAGGCATGGTACATCACGGGCTAATGAGACAGGGTGTGGCACCACGTGCATCTGGAGCAGACAGGTTGCTGGACGTGGGCTTGTATAATTTCCGTGAATTGTTTTTCTGGCATATAGCGAGGATAGATACGGGATAAAACACGACCCAAACTTGCTGTATTAGTGGCGCAAGCCTCGAGGCTGCCGCAAGGTGCTATTGTCGGTACCCTGCTGTCTAGGCCCGCACATACACCTTGAGTGCCTCCACGGCGTTGCCGTCGTGCAGCTTCAGCCAGTCGGTCGCCTTGGCCTTGGAAAAGTCGAGCTGGTCGACCTGGGAGTGTGAGCGACGGAGAGCTGTACGAGTTGGGGTGAGAGGGGTGAGCCCACGAGCAGAGCCACGTCGGCGGCGTCGACCTTAACCTTCTTAGAGGCAGCCGCCGTGCCGCCGATGCGCAGGTTCTTGATGGCCTTGTTGACGGCGTCATGATCGACATTCTTGGCGGCAGCGTCGTTCTGCGGGCCGGCGGCATCGAGCGAAGCCAACGCGACAGCGGCCTTTCGTGCGTCGGCCGTCTTGGCCTGAGCGGCGATGTCGTCCTCGACGTCGTTTTGCTGAGCCATGGCGGGAGGAGAGAGGCGGCCGTGCTGGTGCAGAGGGGAAGCAAGAAAAGCGTGGCGATGAGTATGCGAAGTAGGAATATCAGCAGCTAGAATGGTGGAGCTCTCCGCCATGCGGAGTGACCTGTGATTGGTCATACTCCTCTCAAGCTCTGTCCAATCAGAGCTCTCCAAAGCGTTTAAGAACAATGGGCCACAGTGTCGATTGGCCCATGCTATTGGTTGCTGCATTTAAGCCGACGGTAAACGTTCCTGAGTCACCTCAGCGTGTGGCAGAATTGCAGAAACGTCGATTTTCTCACCACTTTCTGTCGTGTGATCTGCCAGAGTTGTACGCAAGTGTCCGTCTGACACGTCTTCTGTCTTTTATTGTGATTGTATCGCTGGTGTGCGCATATTGCCCGAAGCGGTGGCGGACAGCAAACGTTTCGTCTCCCTGAGGAGTTCTTTGTCTTTGGGTTTGGACCGCCGTCCTTTGAGATTTCTATTCCTACCTGGCTCGCCAGACACACCCACGGACTACGGACGACGCGGCTTCTGCTTCAAATTATCTGGAATCGGTGCCTACTCTTCTTCGGCTTCGCCTCCCCATGGCTGACACCGAAGCGACGGCGGGTGCGTGGACGCCAAGCTCGTGGCGGACGAAGCCGATCCACCAGGGTGTTGAGTACGAGGCGGAGGCAGCACCGGCTGTGGCACGGGCGACGGCGGAGCTCGCGCGGCTGCCGCCGATCGTGCACGCGGGTGAGGTGCTGCGGCTCAAGGCGCACCTGGCGGCGGTGGCGGCGGGAAAAGCGTTTTTGCTACAGGGCGGCGACTGCGCGGAGCTGTTCGACTACTGCGCGGCAGACGCGATCGAGTCCAAGATCAAGCTGCTGCTGCAGATGAGCCTGGTGCTGGTCTGGGGCGCCGACAAACCCGTGGTGCGCATCGGGCGCATGGCCGGCCAGTACGCGAAGCCGCGGTCGAGCCCGCGTGAGACGCTCGCAGACGGACGTACGGTTCCGTCGTTCCGCGGCGACATCCTCAACGGCTACGGACTCGAGGACCGCGCGCTGGACCCGGGCCGGCTCGTGCGCGCGTACCACCACGCTGCGGCGACGCTCAACTACGCGCGCGCGGCGCTGGCCTCGGGGCTCGCGGACCTGCACCGGCCGCTGGACTGGGGGCTCGGCCATGTGCGCGATCCAGCGCTGCGCGCCAAGTATGGCGAGGCTGTCGGCTTTCTGCGCGACATGCTGCGCTTCATGCACACCATCGGTGCCGACAAGGCCAGCCAGCTCGACACCGTCGACCTCTACACGAGCCACGAGGGTCTCGTGCTCGAGTACGAGGAGCCGCTGACGCGGCGGCTGCAGCCGTGGACGGCCTCGGCTTCCTCCTCCTCCGCCTCGCCCCGGTACTACGATGCCTCGGCGCACTTTCTCTGGATCGGCGATCGTACACGCCAGGTCGACGGCGCGCACGTCGAGTTCTTTCGCGGCATCGCCAACCCCGTCGGTGTCAAGGTTGGCCCGACCACGCCGCCGGCCGACCTCCTCGTGCTGCTGCGCGCGCTCAACCCCGACCGCGAGCCCGGCAAGGTTACGCTCATCACGCGCTATGGCGCCTCACGTGTGCGCGAGCTGCTGCCGCACCACATCCGCGCCGTCGAGGGCAGCGAGTACCGCCGCTGCGTCGTCTGGCAGTGCGACCCCATGCACGGCAACACCCAGACTACCGCCAGCGGCATCAAGACCCGCCATTTTGCCGACATTGCTGCGGAGCTGCGCGCCACCCTGCAGGTCCACACCGAGGAGGGCAGCTACCTCGGCGGCGTCCACCTCGAGCTCACCGGCGACGCCGTCACCGAGTGCCTCGGTGGAGGCGAGAACCTCGACGAGGACGACCTGTCGACCAACTACACCAGCTTCTGCGACCCGCGCCTCAACGAGAAGCAGGCCCTCGAGATGGCTTTCCTGATCGCGGACCACTACCGGCAGATGCGGCAGCCGGCGTCTGAGGCGGCGGCAGCGACGACGGCGGCGGCGGCGTGAGGGAGGCGTGCGGCTGCACGAGGGCTGGCTTTCGTCTTTCACTTTCTCTCCCTCCATCGGCGCCGACAGGCAGAAAGCAAGGCAAAAACATATCACAAGCATCGCGCGCTACTAGCTATCGTCAGGCTAGACATGTGTATTGCGATATCCAATCCATGTCACGTCCTATCTGTAGATATCTGTAGATGTCTGTATATCTGGTCCGCTTAGATCGTCCAGATCGTTCAGACCCACCCGCCACACTCCTCCTAGTGCAACACGATCGACTGTGCGCCCTCAAAGGCTTCACCCGGCTCGAGTGTCGTCCAGCCAGCGACGGCGCCAGGCTCGACGCAGAGCATCTGCTTGTAGCCGTCGTCGGGGCGGAAGTCGGCCATGGCTTTGGCCTTGTCGACCCAAGGATTCCAGACAACGACATCGGCGAGGTTGTCGCGCACGATAGAGAAGCGCGGTGTGCCGTCGACGACCACGTCCACGGGGGCCGCGGCGCCGTCGACGGGGCTGTACTGGCGGTCTACCTCGCCGGCGATGGTGAGGGGACCAGCAGGCTGCGTCTTGGAGAGGAGGCCGTCGGTCTTGTCGAGAAAAGTGGCGCCGTCGAGGCCGGTGACCTGGACCTTGGAGATGTCCTGGAAGGTTAGCGCAAGACAGAGAGGAAAGGAGGTAAAGACTTCAGGAGGGAGAGAAAAGACAAGGCATGAAAAGGAAGAGAGAGGAAATGGGAAGACTGGGAAAGACAAAAGCACACAGCACAAAACACATGGCACAAAAGCACAAAAGCCACTCACCCCCACGTTCAGGTACGTGTGCAGCAGCACCTGAAAGTCAAACGGCCGGTCACCGTCGTTGGTCACAACTATGCTCGTCGTCAAGCGGTCCGGCTCGAGCGTGACGCTGTAGATGAGGCCAAAGTCAAAGGGCCACAGCGCGCGCAGCGCCGGGTCAGCCGTGGCTGCCGAGAGGCCAAAGTCGAGCTGCACGCCCTCGCCGGTGACGCGCTTGGACGACGCCGTCGGCCGCCGCGCCGACGACGCCTCTGCTGTCGTCTTGCCAAAAAACTCCCAGCGCGACGTGCGCGCAAGGCCGTGCTGTGGCAGCGACTCGGCCGCGCTGCCGGCCGGCGCCTTGCCAAAGACCGGGAACACGATTGGCACGCCGCCGCGCACCGCCCGCGACCCGTCCAACGCCGCCGCGTCGCTGAGCCATAGCTGCTCAGCGCCAGTACGGTCGCGCCAGTGCAGGATCGTCGCGCCGTACAGAAACACCTCGACCGACTCGCCCGACGGCAGCGTCGCCGTCACCCGGTCGCCATCAACGTCTACCCGCGGCTGCGGCGGCGGTGCCGACGGCGTGGCCAGCGCGGCCGGGCGCTTGGGGCGGTCCATGTCTGTAGACGGGGGATAGAACAGGTGTACGAAAGAAGATCGTGTCAGGCAGAAATCAAGAGTCGGAAGAGCAGGAGAGAAGACAGATGAGAGATGAGAGATGGAAAAGAGAAGAGAGAAGAGAAGATAGTCAATAAAGACAGCTGGCTATCGAGGTGATGCGACGGAAGACGATCAACTGGATCAGTCTCGGCACAACGGCAGTTCAAATGCGTTGTAAAGAGAAGCCGGAGGTCAACGAGCAGGTCCCGCCAGATGCCTCATTGTGCTCAGATTCTGGTTCCGCTGCTCGGATCGTGACGAGACAAAGGCGGGGCTTTCGCAGCAATAGCAAGACAGAAGCTCCTGAGCTGGCGGGGCAGCTTGCCCGCACTATTCCTAGCACGGCGCCCGTGCTCCACTGCAGCCGCCTCTCCGACACCGTTGAAACGCGCCCTTGTGGATCGCCCTGTCACTCAGTCATGTGACTTTGACTGTAAGTCTGATAATACGTCCTTTCCACACAGCAGGCACATCGCTCGCGGGTCACGACATCCCCGCCTGTTGCAATCATCGCCGCATTAAATCGTTTGGTTTGGCCGCTTACTCGTAGTCCATGTACCCCGTATACGTTATACGTAACACTGACAGAAACCGATAGACGCACCAGAAATGCACCGTCCCAACGCCAATATGCAATGCTTCCGTGCCATAAAACGCTTGCTTTCTCGTTTGGATGATGGATATGCTGTTTTAGACCGCTGGAGCAGCCAGCTCCAGATCTTCAAAAACCGCGGCCGGCTCCAGTTACTTTCTTCCCCGCCGCCCTGCGTCGTACAGCTCCCGCTTCACGTCCATGCAAATGTCCTCGATCGCGTTGACCTCCTCGCGCGATAGCGACGCCGTCCGCAGCATCGCCAGGCTCGTCTGCAGCATCGACAGGATGCTGCCCGTCTTGGGCTTCTTCGTTGGCCGCTCACTGTCCAAAGCCGACGCGCCTTGCATAAACTCCTCCGCCTGTACTACTGCTGCGCTCTCCTCCCGCTCGCACCGCTCCTGCAGCTCCAGCGCCAGCTGCGACTGGATCTCGTCGTCCTCCACACATGAGGCTGTTACCGTCTTGACCGGCGTCATTGGTGCGCGCGATGAAGTCCTGTCTGCCGTTGTCGTCGCCCGCTCAGCATCAACGGATTTCGCGTGGTCAACTTCCATGACTTCCGGGATTTTCTGGCTCGCTGCAAGCCCTGTACTGCGCCTCTTCGCCCGAAGCATGCGACGTCCACTTGGTGACGCAGCCGCCTCTGCCTCTGCCGCCGCTTTCTCCTGTGACGTAATCTCTGCTGATGCATTTCTCTCCATCTGCTGCTCAGCCCACTTCCGCTTCCGCCGGCGCACACTCGCCGACTCCCGGCGCTGCGAGCCCGATGTTCTCTCCTCCTCCCCGGTCCAGACTGTGATGCAGTCGATGGTGTCTTCGTCGCTCGCAGCTACTGGCTTGGACACCGGTGATGACTGCGTCCGTCGCTGCTCCGTCTCGAGCGCGAGCCGTAGCATACTGCGCTCCTCGCGGGTGCTTAACGCAAATGACTGATCCTGGATCGCCGACACCGGCACCGCCATAATCTTGGTCCGAGGGCCCGCACTGCCGACACTGCTACTGAAACTGCTGCCGGCGGTGCTGTCAACGCTGCCGCTGAAGCTGCTGAAGCTGCTACTGGGCTTGCTGATGGGGCTCGACTTGGTGCCGTTTCGCCAGGTCGCTGCCCGCCGTCGGCTGCGACTGCGCAGCTGCCGCGGCAGAACCTGCACGGCCTCCACTGCACTGACTGGGCTAGATGCCTGCGCCGCCACGGCTGCCGTGTCTGGAGTCGCTCGCGACGACCGCGTGCTCCTCTGCCGCGTGCGTGTCGGCGTGGACGGCGCTGCGGCTCTCGCCCTTCGTACCATGGGCGATATCTCAACCCGAAACTCCTTGCCCGTATTACTTGGAGCCGGTGTCTTTGCCACCGCCGAGTCGTCGATGTTGCTGACACGTGCGGGCATTTCGTTGCGTAGTTGAGATGTGGCCTTCCTTGCCGGCAGGCTTGCCTCTGGCTCTTCCTCGTCGTTCACGCCTTCCAGACTGAGCTCTGGCTCGGGCATCGTGTGTCGCGCGGCCATGGGTGAGTCAGAAACGGGCGAGGATGAGAACTGCCATTCATCCAATAGGCTACTACTCCGGGACCGCGATGACATCTCAGGCATAAGAGGATACCGACGGGGCTCCGGAGGCGAAGACGGCGGGTCGTTGTCGTTGACAGGTATGGGAAGGGACTGGCCACGGCGGGGCGTCGGTGTCGAAGCGATAAACTCTTCCGCAAAACTGTTGTCGGCGTTTTCGTTTGTAGTCGCGTGGGCGTCGGGTGTTGCAACCTGCAGCTGCTCTGGTAGAGCAACCTCATCCACGTTGGGAAACATCGGCTGCATGCTTTCGTCCTCCAGAGCTTGCTCCTCCTGCGCAAGCAGGTTCGGGCTCCCAACTGCCAACGCTGCCCACGTTGCGGCCGGTGTATCTCTCGGCGGGCTGGAGCTCAAGATGTCTGAATACAGTGCGCCAGTCTCGCGCTGGCGGTCCCGCACCTCTCTTTGTCGTTCCGTAAGAATCTGTGACTCGTCTTCGCTAGGCTTGTCACCTTCTCCGCCATCCACGTCGCATGCAGCGCTTCTCTTCGCAAACAAACTGGAGTTGTCGATGGCGGTGAATTCGACTTGAGAATTGTCATGTTTGGGTGGTAAAGGCTTCGCCTTCTTCCTGTCAGACCTGCGCAGCGCCTGCTGTTCGCTTCGGAGACCCTTGTTCACGGTAGATGGGCTTGTAGCAGAAAGCGGCAACGATTGGCGTATTGCAGAGAATATTGATCCCGACCGATCAGACAACACTTTCGGCTTCGGGGTCGGAGTAGATACCTCCAGATTAGACAGGTCTGGTGGTGGGAGATTTGTGGAAGTTGTCTCTTCTGGCTGCGAATCGACAAACATTGGTTGCTGGACGTCAACGGTGTCAATAGTGGGTAGGTCGAGTCCCGGAATGGCGGAATCAATCAACGGCTGAAGAGTTGACAGCACATCTTTTAATGTTGGCGGGAAGTCAACCTCGCCAACGTGGCCTCCGTATATAGTGTTCCACAAGGTCAATGCTCTATTGGCAATGCACCGGTGTTTGCTGGCGAATGCCGCACAGAACAATGGCTCGAGGACCTCCAAAGGGAAACTGCTCGACTCCCGGAACCGCTCGAGAAGTCTACACACTGTTTCCCATGTCTGCTTCGTCTATGCAGAATTAGTAGTTTTCCTTTTTACCAAGTCATGTTGCTCGGCTGGACAAAACACTTACGGCCTCGCCGGCGGCGCTTTGACGATTGAGCTTCATGTGCTCGTCCTGGATCCATTTCGCCAGTCCGTCTTGCACGGCGCTAAGAATCTTTACGAGCAGCTGCTCGTTGCTTCTGTGAAGAAAACGGCCGAGCTCCTGCAGCAGCAAGGTGGATATCGACAGCACGTCATCACTTTCCGAATCGTAATTGCTGTACTGACTGGCCAGTGTTGCACAGACAGCCCTGTAGAGGTGGTCAAACGAGTCGAATAGTGCCGAAGGTCCGGCAGAGGCAATAGCCGGGCCCCAGAGCCTCCTCTTCGCCGCTTCGATCGCCTGCCGGTCTCGAGGGTGCGAGGCAGCCGAGAGAAGCTCAACTACTGCGCGTGACGCCGTTGAGGGGAGCGTGGAAGTGTATTTGTGCGCCGCAAGGTCTACAATCGCTTTCGCCAGAGGGTCCAAAACGCACATGGCCAAGCCAGCCTCGCCGGCCTCGTCACGCACTCGTTGGCAAAGCGTGCAAAAGAGTGCCTGCCACTGGGCAAAGGGCAGGTTCGGCGTAGAGCGAAGTCCGCGCTCTAAAACGCGCTCGACTTCCCGGAACTGGTAGCCCGGCATGCCGTCGCCGCTTGAGGCACTAGGCGACAACTGAAAGTAGTGATGGCTCGTACCGAGACTACCGAGACTACCGCCGTTCCCACTCGCACCGACACTGACGCTGCCCGCGCTGCTGCTTTGCACATCCATGCTCGCTGCGATTCTCGCGGCTGCAGCCTGCCACGGCCCATACGAGCACACAGCGTCGACAGGCGTGGAGTGCAACAGATCGAGCGCTAGGTTGCGCAGCCCCTTGCTGGACTTGGACGAGAAGAACGGTGCAAACACAGACTCAACCAGGTCGGCAAAGTCAGCATTGTCCTGGATACCGGGTGGCAGCGTCGAGAGGATTGAGAACAGGTGGTAGAGAGCAGACCGGGGCGCGGCGTGGCTCTTCCCTGTTCGCTGCGAAGGGGTGGCAACAACGTAAAATGCATTTTCCTCGTCCCGGGCGAGCTGCTTCTCGGTAAACGGCAGCGAGCCCAGTGAGTCAACCATGGTAAGGAGGAATTCGCGGGCGGAAGCCAGAAATTGCTTGGCGGCAAAGCTGCGGTCATTCTCAGGGGCATTGGCCAGAGAAGAAATGCCCGCTGTCCACAGTTTCATGAGCAACGAAAAGGCACGACTAACGAACACGGCTGTCTCGGTGGAGACTTTGATCTCCTTCGCAGCGGCAGTGGAAACAGATCCCAACACAGCTCGCCAGAGAACCTGGGTTGGGTTTCTTGGCGTAGACATATCCAGAAATCCCTGCTCGATGACGGGGCCTACCACGTTGAAAACACGCTCAGCGTTGCGACGGATCCATTTGGGGTCGACCGCGGGCAAATCTTCCGGCTTCACGAGAGGGTTTTCAGTCACATGGTCCTCCTGCCACTGCCGGGAAGTGGAGATGTTGATGAGGCCGGTGAGAATAGCGCAAGCAGTGTCGTGGTTGCGTTTTCGTCTCTCGACGGGCTCTTCCGGGGCGGGCTGCTCCAGTAGCTTGAGCACAACGGGTCGCACGGTGTTGTCCCAGGCCGTGTCCAGGGCCTTCGGCTCGGCATTTGGGCGCATAGCGTAGTAATAAAGATTGCATATGCTGCCAATGACGACGCGGCGCTGGTCATCGTAGAGCTTGCCGGACCCACGGCGGCGCAGCTGGGATACGAGGGCGGTAGCTAAGATATTGGCCATCTTGGTGGGCAACACTCTGTGCTCGCGGGAAACGGCAAAGGTCAAGCGGCTCCAGGCGTAGTTGGCCTGCTCCTTGGTGCGGTAATTGCTGCTGTTGAAGCAGGCCTGAATGATATGAAGCCAGGGAACAAAGTAGTCCCACTTGTCGGGTGCGCGGATGAAGAGCGTAACGACACTCCAGATTTGCGGCACGTAGGGCGACTCGTCCCTGTCTTTCATCATAGCCTTGAGACACGTTGCGTAGTACTCAAAGTACTTCTCGTCGTCGACAGTGGCCTGGAAGAGCTCCATGACGCGCTGGGTGATGGAGCGTTCGCGGGCCAATGCAAAGCCGGCTTCGAGTCCCAAGTTGATGGAAGCTTCGCGGATGTACGGGGCAGTGCTCAGCATGTCGGTGAAGAGGTCGGGCAGCCAGTCCAGGTGCTGCGCCATGTGCGCCTTGCTGTTTCGGATGAGGGTGCGGTAGATCATATTGCGCAGCAGCAAGGTGTTGCGGCTCTCCATTTGCTCTTCCATGTTGTGTAATGCGGTGACTAGACGGCCGACGCGGTCCGAGGTCATGACCTTGGGCGAGAAGCTCTGCAGGCCGACAATACGCATCAGACCCCGCAGGACAGGGCGTGACACCTCAACGACCTCGAAGGAGCGGATGCAGTGGTCAATGATGAAGACGCCAAAGTCGTTGGAGATGGTGGAGCCGATGGCGGAGAATCGTAGAAAGGTGTTGAGCAAATCGACGGCGGCGGTCACCAGGGTCGAATCGATGGTGCCAGCGGGTGTTTTGGCAGACGCGATATCGCGCTGAATAAACTGTGTGAAGAGAGACATTTTGCTCTGGAGGGCGATGCGGTCGGGGAGGTTGTCCGAGGCCTTTAGGGCACGGGAAAGCATCATGTAAGCCTCCAGCTTGGAGTCGCGGTCGGCGCCGGCCAGCTGCCGCACGGTGGACGCGAGCATATCGGCGATTGGAACGGGTGCGGCCAGCTGGGCGGAGTCGTAGGCCATGGTCGGCTCATAGGAGGCAGTGACCTTAAGGATGGACTTGGTGGGCTTGGAGGCGCTGGACGTGGGCGGGATGACGACGACGGGCGGCGTGGTATTATCCGTACGGCCCCTCGCCGGAGAGATGCCTCTGTCGTCTGGGTAGACGGGGGTGAGCTGGTAGGACGTTTTGGCGCAGAACTCGACTTTCTTGCGACTGCCGGTACTGCCATTCTTGCCGGAGGAAGCCCCAGAGGCAGGCGAGATGCTCGGGGGTGTCTGCAAGTTGGTGCGCGGGTCGAGGAGCTGGCCCTGCTTCCTGGGGGCTTCGGTAGCGTGGCTGACTTCGCGCGGTGGTGTCGGTGGCCGTGCTGGCAGCGACTCCAGGAGCCTCGGTGCTTCTGATGTTTCGTCCGAGCTCATGCTGGCAACTTTGATGGGCTTGGAGAGGACAAAGGGAAGACCAGGTCGGCGAAGGCGGTCCCGGGGATGAGGGATGAGCGCCGAAGGCAGCCGGGGGGGCTCGTCGATTAGATAGCACCGCGCAGGACCATAGCCGGACGAAGGGGGCAGCGATATAGTGCGATGGCCGCTGGATAGGAAAGGTAAAGCGAGATAGCTGTCTTGAGTGCAGACAGACTGGCGTGTGGTGTGTGGCGTATCGAAGAAGCGGAAACAGCTCCAAAAACCGCTGTGAAAAACCAAGGCGGACGCGAGACGATATGATACAGAGGGTTCGCAGGCTGGTAATGAGGCGAAGCGCAGGCGCAGAACAAGACGGAAAAGCAAAAGAGGTCGAAAGCGAGGTTCAAGGCTCGAGATTCAGCCGAGTTTCGAGAAGCGGGAATCCGGATCAGAGAGGGACTATTATGCGGCAAGTGCTTTTGTCGAGGCAGCAAGCGCGATCGGTTGTGTCCGCTGCTGCAATTTGGCGAACACGTCTTTGCACGTATTACTCGTACTCCGTAATGCGTGTATTACGCGTGCGGCGTCGCGTCTCGAATGGCCATTAACGCGAAAAGCGAAAAGGGCTGCGGCCCACTGCGATTTCGCGTCAACGGTCGACCGTGTGTACTAGCCCGCACTGCTTTAAAACACTGTGTATACGGCTGCATGTATTACTTCGCGGACAGGGCAAGCGGTGAGCGCTGTCGCATAAAGTGCACGAAGTATCGTGCGCAAGGAGTGCGTGCATGGGTCGGGTTACAGCCTGACGTGCTTCTTCGCCACGCTTCTGCGCCTGCTCTTTGCTCTGGCGCATGATGCGGGCGGTGTGCCGCCGAATAGTTTTTCGTCTGATGAGTCAGCCTGTGCCGGCTTGCACAGTCACCTACGGAGTACAGATGCTCAGCGTAAGATACTTACTGGACGTACTCCGTATGTCACTCCTCCATCTCGGCTGACTTCCAGCACACTACATGTGTCACCCATGTATGACTGGCCCGGGAACCCGCCGTCTCACCCAGCGCGGCGCACCATGACACGCTGCGACAGCATGACAGCGGATGGTTGGTGCTGCGAATGCATAAAGCTCATGTCGTCGTTTACGACGTATTTCGTAAGTACTCCGTACGACGTAATTCTCCGTAGTGCAGGGTATCGCATGCCCAAAGCCTGGCTGCCATAGGACCGTGCTTGTCCACATCCGCCGCATCGACTCCACGGAAGCGTCGCTGCTGCGTGCAGGGCGGGTATTGGGCGTGACCGACAGGCCTGCGTCGTCTACGAAGTACAGAGTAATACGAGTACGGATTACGAAGTATTCTCCGAGGTAACGGTTGCAGCAGACGATCCTGGGCCGTGTACGGATAGGACGGAGTACTCCGTAGAGTAAGCGTGCAGATGGATGTCGGCTATGGCGATGTCGTACTCTGTAAGACGCACATCCGTCTCCGCCAACGGTCGTCCGCACCAAATGCTACAAGCCCCTGACCCCCTAACAGCTTATCTGGCGGAGTTGCTGCGTCCTTCTTTGTAAGATACGGATTTCATATGTTGTGTTGGCGATCTGCAGTCTGCAGCTTGCAGCTTGCACCGCAGTCTGGCCGTCCGTGTCAGACGTCTACACCTGTACTCGCCGATGCGCCTTCATCCCGTCATTGGCCCGTCCGATCTCCTGTCTCGGCACGGCCACTCGTCTGTTCTCTGCCGGTTCTGTCAGTCCTCTGCCTGTTCTCTGCCAAGCTTAGACAGTCTGATGTGCACTTAGACTGCATCATCGCTGTGGGCCATCGCCGCCTCTGGCGCAACAGAGGCCGCGCTCAACTTCAACGTACGGAGTACGAGTAGAATACTCGTACGTATTACCCCCGGGATCGTTCCTGCCGCGGCCCACTGTCTTGGACATGCAGCGCACTGCCCGAAGGATGTGCCGCGACGTCGCTGTCTGCCGCTGCGCCCGCCGCCGAATTGGCGCCGGTCGCGGCTCTCCGCACTAGCGCCTGCCGCTGGCCAATCGCGGCCGCGCGGGCTTTATGTAAGCAGATCAGGTGGCCCCGCCGCCCAGGATGGCCTGCAGCCGAGCCCACCTTGACCAAGACGAGCAGCCCGTTTCAAGGGTCAAGGGTCCCGTCCGCCGATCGCAGCTTGAGGCGTGTCTCTCGCTTTGCCATCCCGATTCTCCCCCCACCAGCTCTGCTCCGAGCAGGACAGGACCCAACTGTCTCCCTGTCGTTTCTCGGTGTGTGCGACGCACGGCTGCCGGTGTCCGCTGTGCCTAATTGTTGCTCATTCTGCCGGCATCCTGGTCCTTTGGTTTTCTCCTTCCGCCATCTCCTCTGCTCGGCTGCTTCCGCCTCGTCCGACGCGACCTCTTCTCGACAGCCGCACGACTGCTTCACTGCTTCCCTCCCGTACTGCCTCGCTGCCTCACTGCCTCACTGCTTCGCCTCCTCGCCGCCGAGATATGCGCAGACCGACACCGCCGCGCCCCCGAGACCGTCTCTGCTCCGCTGCTCGATTGCCGCTCCGCGCCACGCGAAGCCCTCTTCCATCCAACCCTCTGCCGACTGCCGACCGGCTCCGGCTCTGTCTCCTTCGTCCCGACCTCCGCCACAGCCTGAGACCCCCGACCACCGCCGCCCTTTCCGCCTCCGCTCCGCCGCGCCGCCGCGCCACCGCTTGCGCTTCCCCTCGCCTCCACTGCCGCGCTGACCTCGGGCTATGGGCGCTTCCAAGTCCACTCTCATCCACACCCATCCGCGAACGTTCTACGAGAAGAGCCGGCGAAGCTCCAGAAAACTCATGGCCCAGACGCTGCCTCTAGGCGGCCTGACTGGCTTAGGTATGCGGGCGGCCCCCACCGACGGTTGCTGAACTGATACTGACGACACCTCTCAGCCAAGCTCAAGGCCGTCACCGAACTCCTAAGCTTGCTCACATCCGACCTTGCCAAGGCACACCTCTTGCCACAGCGTGAGTCCCGCTGCGATGTCGCCCGACACCGTGACTGCCTCGCTGCCCACATACGACGGCAAGGCTGTGGCCAGCCTGTGCCACACGTGCCACCTGCACCCGCTGCTGCTCGGCTGCGCACCTCGTGCCACGTCCACTACCCCTACCCTGCCGTCTTCCGGTCCCGCGTACTGACCGTGTCCAGAACGGAACAAAGCCCTCGAAGAGCTTAAAGTCTACGGCCGCGACCCGCGTAACGCCGACCCCATCTTCACCAAGCAGGTACGTCTCCTTGTTGTCTTGCGACGTATGCAGTCCGTCTTTTGTATTGCCAAACCTGCCTCTCTGCTGACACCCACCGCTGGCAGGGTATCGAGACCCTCGCAAAACATGCTTTCCATAGCACATCCGTCGAGACATCGCGCAACGCCCTGCGCTGCCTCGCCAACGCCCTGCTCATCAACCCTGCCACCCGCCAGATCTTCGTCGACCTCGGCTACACGAGCAAGGCCTGCACGAAGTTGCGCAGCGGCACCGTCGACGACGAGTTTCTTCTCGCCCGCATCATCTTCCTCACCACCTACGGCACCAATGTGCCGCTGGCGGTCCTCATCGACCAGCACCACCTTGCCGATGCCGTCGTCCAGAACCTTGCGCGCCACGCCAAAGTCTTGGCCAAGGCCGCCAAGACCGCCAAGGCGACAACAATAGACAAGAGCAAGAGTGTCGACCCCATGGTCGACATGGCCCTGACCGAGACGGCCAAGCTGCTGTTCAACGTCACGCACTTCTGCCCGGACCGCGTCGACGCCTTTGCGGGCGCCCTCGCCCCCGTCGTCGCACTGCTGCTGCAGCACGACATACCCGAGCCGAAGCCCCTGGAGCCGCCGCTCGGCTCGCTTGTCAACGCCTTGCTAATACTGCCGCTCGCCGCCGACAGCGCTACCGCCATCCTCTTTCCCGAGCCGAGCCCGACCGTGCTCGTGGACCGCCTCGTCCAGTTGCTTGACCGCGCCCTGCGCCGCTACAGCGATGCCGAGCTCGACCAGAGCGTGCTGCCGCTCGTCACCGCGCTACGCAAGCTCGACGAGCGCGCCCCCGCCGACCGAGTGCGCCCGGCCCTACGCGCCGCCCTGCTGCCGTCCACCGCCGACCGCGCCCAAGTCCTCGGCCGCGGCGACAGCCTCGCCGCCCTGCTGCTGCGGCATACCACCAACGCCCTCGCCCCCGAGTTCCGCAGCGCCGTCGCCCACCTACTCTTTGAGCTCTCCGACAAGGACGCCAGCACCTTTGTTCAGAACGTCGGCTACGGCTTCGCCTCTGGCTTTCTCTTCCAGAACAACATCCCCGTTCCCGCTGCGGCCACTGAAGTCGCCGATGGCAGCCGCGCCGTCAACGGCATCACTGGCCAGTTTGTCGACGCCGAGGCTGACATTCCGCTGCCCACGATGACCGAGGAGGAGAAGGAGCGTGAGGCCGAGCGGCTATTTGTGCTTTTTGAGAGGTACGTTGCCGCGAAAAGGCCCAGCCAAACTCGGCAATCTGACAAACTGACTGACCATACATACAGACTACGGAGGACGGGTGTGGTCGACGTGGAAAACCCCATCGCTACAGCTATGCGCACCGGCAAGATGGCAGAGATAGACGAGAACTCCCGCGTCGAAGAGCTGGACTAGATGTCTGCCTGCCTGACTGGCCACTTTCTACCATATTTTGCGTTTCGCTCCGGCGTCATTCATCATGCATCCGGCGTTCTGCTTCTGCATGGCGCGGTCTCTTTCTGTTTCTCTCTCAAGTTTCTTTACTACGGCTTCTCCTTTTACTGGTTTTTCCTTTCTCGGGCGTTATGCCTTCTTTACGCCCGCCACCCTCTTTGTCGGCGCAGCTTTGGACCAGCGTTTGCTGTTTCGTCCACACGACGTGCATGCCAGTATATACCGCTTTTGCATGGAAGTGCGGCAACTGGCTGGATGGCGAGCGTGTAGTAGGGGCAACCCTGCGTCCCTTCGCCTTCGGCAGGATGGAGCACAAAATAATGGGTTATGATGGTACCAGGGCGGACGACATTGACGTTGTACATTGGCAATACCATGGAGAGACGGCTGAGCACAACGAAGACAATAATACTTTGATTTTACCAGTTCGGCATTCTCCCAAATATCGTCATCAGTTATCTAGGAAGCTGACTAATTCCACACGTGCCGCCAGATGGCATTCGCGCTAATAGTGTACGAGTACACGATAGTGGGAACTGCGGCCTCAGGCATGGACGAATCGCGTTGTTGTTTATTTTAAACCGGCCTCTTGTCGCGTACAAAGAGTAATAATGTATGCGATAACGGCGTCCCTTGTACAAGTCTCATCATCACGTCGCCTTCAACCGATACTTTCCTGCCCTCCAGCAGCATCTTTTGGGCGCAAACACTCTGCACGAGTCGCATCCGCATCATTGTTATCTCCACGCGCCGCAATTGCGAAAGATTGGAGGGAACGGTGCAGCGCGCCTCGGTCTGCTCTTACATCTACTGCATCACCACACCTCCACCGCGCTCCTTTTATTGCATCGCGCGCAGCAGCTCGCAAGCATGGACACGCTTCTTTCTTCCACCGGCATGTTTTTCGGCCGCTCTCCCATGCCTGTACGGACTGGATCGCCGTTAGCAGCTGGCCAACCTCTGTAAGTAAGCTAGGCAGTACGTGAGGCGCAAATGAGAATGCCATGAAATGGCAGACAAATGGAGGGAACGGGGCGGAAGACAGACCGAAAGCGCGTCACGCGACTTGGCGCGACTGAGCCAAACCGGGGCAGTATCCATTATATTGACATGGTACTCGCGCGCGCACTTTTTCACCGTCCAACTCAATTTGCCGTTTGCCATTTGCCATTAGCCATTTGCCATTTGCTGTTCGCCTCGCTGCCCTGTTCCCCCTTCGCCATTACTGTGCGATTGCTGCCTGACACGTATCGTCAGACGGATTGCTGACAAGCCTAGAAATGGCATGCCGTCATCGCCGGGCAATTTGGCCAGGGCCGAGGGACAGTCGTCGCCGTTGGATTCGAGTCAGCCGTCAGTCGTCCGTCTCGGCGCTGCCAACGATGAGGCGGACGACGACATGGACATTGATGTTGCCGTCCCGCTCGTGCTTAGCGACCTCGTCGAAGAGGCCGTCGCATCGACGCAGAACCTGTTGGACGAGCTGGTTGGCGAGCTGGCCGACGACGAAGAAGCGGCCGACGAGGACGCCGAGAGTGCCGTCAACGGCGAAGCCGCTGCCGAGCCGGCCAAGCCCAAGCGCGGCCGCAAGCCGGCCACAGCCACACCCGCATCTGCCAATTCCTCGTCCGGACTAGAGACACCTGCAAGTGTCGGCCGCCGTAAGAGTGCCGGCTCGACCGCGTCGGCGTCGGCGTCCAAGGCCAAGGCTAAGCCTGCCGCGACGGCGACGCCGCGCGCGGGCAAGCGCAAGGCTGCCGACGCAGTGGGTGAATCGTCGGTGACACCGGCCGCCAAGCGCCGTGAACGGCCCAGCAAGGCTGCAGCCGTTGAGAAGGAAGCTGCCGAAACAGACGAAGAGGCACAGGAGGCCGACACAGACGGCCAAAAAACCGAGACCACCACGCCCAAGCGGCGCGGCCGCCCCCCCAAGGCAGAGGGAACGTCCAGTGTGAAACCCAAGCCGAAGCCGAAGGCGACATCGACGTCGGCTGCACAATCCGCCAGCACGACTGAGACGCCGCGCAAGCGCGGCAGGCCGAGGAAAGTGGTTGGCGCTGTGGCGGCATTGCCTTCGCGAGCGTCTGCGCGGACCTCGAAGCGGCCCCAGCGCGCCGCAGCTGTACGTCCTTGACCTAGCTCCTACGCTGCCTTGCCGATACCGGCTCATGCTAACCTCCATAGACTGCCAAGCCGGCGGCGGCGGCGGCGACAGCAGTAGCCACTCCGGCTGAGAAGTTCTCTACGGGCCCGAAACGGGGACGCAAGCCGGCAGCAGAGAAGGCGGTCACGAAGCCCCTCACGGGTGCCAAGCGGGGCCGCAAGCCGGCGGCAGAGAAGGTGGCTGCCACGGCCCACACAGTTGCCAAGCGCGGACGCAAGCCCCTCGCAAAGAAGGCGGCAGCTGCAGCAAAGCCCTCCACGGGTGCAAAGCGCGGTCGCAAGCCAGCGACAAAGAAAGGCGAGTTTGAAGTGGAGGCGATCCTCGAGGAGCGGCTGCACCCGCAGACGCTGGCAAAGGAGTACCTTGTCAAGTGGGAGGGCTACGACCACGCAGACAACACGTGGGAGCCGTGGCAGAACTTGCAGGGCTGCCCGACCGTGGTCGAGGCGTTTGAGAAGGAGAAGGGGAGCAAGTAGGTAGCAATACTCGCGGACATGCCTGGCCTAGTCCTGGATGGCACTCTTGGCCATTAATATTCGTCGAGTCAATATGGGGGACATGCACGTGCGTGGTCTGCACTGGGTTGCTGTTTGTCCTTGATTTTGCTTTTTACATTGCGCGTGTATAGTTGGCGAGGAACTGAGTCTGCCGTGGCGTCTCGGGGCGTTGCATGGGCGGTCATGTGTGTTTGCGCGGCCGGCGAGTCTGCCGAGCATTCAGAATTTACGTTAAGCTTCTTGCGTCTGATTCTCGTGCCTGCATGCGAACAGCTGGTAGCACAAGTATTAGCAGTATTATGTACGAGTAACGCCGAACGAGCGACGCCCCACTCCGGCCGATCAACGGTGACTATCGGAAATGTCCGAGGGCTGTTGCAATCTTGGTCTGTATTTCTACCCGTTGCGGCCGAGGCGTTGGGAACTCGGCAATCACAGGCGGGTCAAGAAGCGCGATGAGACTACAGCAGATCATGGACAGCGTGTGCCGGGCCGGGCTCCTCGGCCTGGTCTGCGCGGCGGCGACGGCGACGGCGAGCCTTCCGGGGCCGCTTCCGGGCCGGCAGCAGCCGCTCGGAGGCACGTATGGTCCCAAGCGGCAGAGCCCCTTTGACAACGGCTTCCGGGCGCTGGCAGCGGACACGCTGGCGCGCTGGCACGTGCCCGGCGTGGCCATCGCGGTGGTGGACGGCGACGAGACGTGGTCCGCGGGCTTCGGGCTCGCGGCCTTTCCGGACACGCCGGTATCGGGCGACACGCTCTTTTACACGGCCAGCACGACGAAGGCGTTTGTGGCGGCGACACTGAGCCTGCTGATGGGAAACGGCTCGTCGCTCGGACCGGCGCTCCCGGCGCTCGACTGGACCACGCCGCTCGCGGCCATCTTGGGCGACGACTTTGTGCTGCCGGACGCCTGGGCGACGGCACACCTCACCGTCGACGACGCGCTGGCGCACCGCACCGGCCTCGCGGGACACGACGGCACACGCTCGCGGCGCTACGGGCTGCCGGCCGACGGCGGCGACGGCGCGCGCTACCCGGCGAGCGTGCGCGAGGTCACGCGCAGCCTGCGCCACCTGCCGCTGTCGACGGGCCCGCGCACGACCTGGACGTACTGCAACCTCGGGTACCTCGTGCTGTCGCACGCCGTCGAGACACTCACGGGCGGCCGCTGGCTCGGCGACGTGCTGCGCGACTGGCTCTGGACGCCGCTGGGCATGCACGCGACCTTTCTGAGCCTCGACGACGCGCGTGCCGCGCCCGAGACGCTGGCACAGGGCTACTACTGGGCGGGCGGCCCGTCCGGCTCCGGCTACACGCCCGTGCCGCACATGCCTCTCGACGAGGTCAGCGGCGCCGGCGGCATCATCTCGACCGTCAACGACTACGCCAAGTGGGTGCGTTGCTGGATCGACGGCCCCGGCGGCGCATCAACGGCGACGACGAGCCGGGACGGAGGTCCGGCTGCATCGGCTGCAGCCTGCGGCGGTATCCCCTTCTCGTCCGCCGGCCTCGGCCACATCCTGGCGCCCAAGATCTTCACGGCGCAGACAGCGGCCTCGCCTGCGCCCTACGACGCGCCCGAGGCGTATGCCAGCGCCTGGACCACGACGTCCTACCGGGGCCACCGCTTCTGGGCGCACTCAGGCGGCAGCAAGTATGTGTTTCTGCGTTTCCCCCGGGCGGTCTGTCGTTGCAGGCGGCTGGACTGACAACTCTACAGCGCCTACGGCGCCCAGGTCATATTCTTCCCGCAGGACCGCTACGGCCTCGTCCTCTTCGGCAACACGGCCTCCACGTCCAACGCGGCCGAGCTTGTCCTGCTCTGGCACCTCGTCGCCGACCGCTTCGACGTTCCGCCCGCCGACCGCTACGACTGGGACGGCCGCCTGCGTCGCCGCCATGCTGCCCAGGCAGCGCGCCTAGTCACGGCTATGGACCGCCTGTATCCAGCCCGCGCCACGCCGCCGGTGCCGCCGTCGCTGCCGCTGGACGCCTACGTCGGCACCTTCCACCATCCCGCCTACCAGAACATCACGCTGCGCCGCGCGCCCGACGCCTACGAGAGCCAGACTGGGCACCCCGGTTACGATGTCGCCTTCACCGCTGAGCGCACCGAACACACCTGGCCAACTCTGTGCGAGCTCGTCCACGTCTCCGGCGACCACTTTGCCCTCTTCACCGACATGCTTTACGAACGCAGCGGCCACTTCCGCGGCTACGGCCGCACGCATTTCCGCGTGGGCCCTGACGGCCGCGCCGACGCCCTCATCGTCGAGTTCTGGGACCGCAGCGACGACAGCGTCGAGGGTGTCTTTACGTTTGACCGCATCGACGACTAGCTATGCCCCTTCTGTGACCCGACTATTGCCTATTGCGCATGTTAGCCGACCGCCATGAATGGTAGGGGCAAGGATGGTCAAAGAGGAAGAGGAGCGCAGGATCAGGGTTTGATTTGTGGTATTCTCGTTAATCATCAGGTAAATGATTTCAGTTGGCCGTTCAAAGATTTGTTCATCCTTCTGCGTGTGCTTTTGTGGTTCAGGAACAGGCGATTGGAGGCATAAAGTAAACGTACCATTGACAAGAGCGACAATTCGCATGAAAATGAGGCCGAGAGCTGCTTGGCAGTCTCTGGGGGCCAGCAGATCGCGCGGGCAGAATGCCTTGCGAGGGTTATGTTCGATGCAGGATAGAGAAAATTTGGGCGGAACGATTTTTTATTATGTATACGGGACCGTGTGAGAACTGTGTGTACAGTGCATTTGCACGGTAGCCGATCTTGCGGTACATTCTGCCAACATAAATTTCCTTTAAATACTGGCAAAAGTATCAATGAGCTTCCCGTTCCTAAATTCTCGTTGTAAACTAGGGAACATGTGGTACTAGAACTCCCTCGCAGTATTGAGATATTAGAACTCGTGTAAATTAGAACTCAATCAAAGCTGGACCAAGATGTATCTGGCATGCAAAACTTGAGCTGGTAGTAAGACGTGAAGATGTGGAGGGTCAAAGTTCTTCTTTGTTGGATCTGCTTGGAGTAATTCTGTAACAGCTCTACTACGAGCCTACATTTTACTACTTGCATATGACTTTAAATGCTTGCCAATTATTTCTCTTTTGTTTTGTTTTGTTTTGTTTTATTTTGATAATATTCTCAGTTATTTGTTAATCCGCCACGAATCAAATATCTGACATCACACTGGCGGGCACTCACATGACGCCTTTAGCAACGCAGCACAAATGCAAGGCTGTCATGGTTTCCTGCAGACGATGCGTTGCTGTCTCCTAGCAAGAAAGATTTGACAGTTGCCTACAGCCGTAGGCCGTGACTTCTGTTGCCGCCCACAGCACGCGCCACAGCCAGGTACCCGTATCGCCGGAGAAGGCCAGCCACGGACTGGCGCCCGACCCCACCTGGCCAAATCGCGGCTTTTGCAAACCCCGCCAAAACAAGCCCATATAAGCTTCGTCCCTCTTCCTCTCGAATCTTCTACCCAACCGCGCACCTCTGCTGTCCTCACGCACCCGACGCCCGCGAGCATCCATTACTCCCGTCTCTCCCACGAAGCGACCCTGTTCACATCCGTCAAGATGGCCGGTAAGGACTCTCCCCGACACGCGGAAGCCGCCGCATTGCCTTTTTTTCTGGCGCCGCCGCGAGGCAAACAGAATCTTTTGTTTGCGTCGCATCGCGGCCTCTTCGTGCTAAACTCCGCCTGTTGCGTGCTTCTTTGGCTAACTCTCCCGGCAGATTTCCAGACCGTTGCCGGTGCGCTTCCGCCTCTCCCGATTGCCCCTCCCCCTCTGGCTGCGTCCCGAGGCGCTTCGCTGTTTGCGCCACGCGCCGCCGCTCCTTTCTACGCGAAACAGTGAGACTGACAATGCTTCTGCTGAGCAGACGAGTTCGTCGGCTTCTACTACAACACCTTTGATGCCGATCGCAAGCAGCTCGCCGCGCTCTACGTATGCGCCCTCCTCTCATCGTCTTGTTCTACTAGACAAAGCCCTAAAGTTCGAAGAACGTGCTGGCTGACACAGGCCCGATTCTGCTCCCTTAGCGCGACCACTCTATGCTGACGTTCGAGTCGTCTTCCGTCCTCGGTACTGCTGCCATTGTCGAGAAGCTCGCTGTACGAACCCTACCCCTTTGCCGTGCGAGAGAGCATCCCTTTTCTACGCACGGTGATGTATGTTTGAACGTCCCGCTGACTAATCCAATCCAGGCTCTGCCCTTTGAGAAGGTCAAGCACCAGGTGGCCACCAAGGACGCCCAGCCGACCACCGACGGTGGTGTCATTGTCCTCGTCACCGGCCAGCTTCTGGTCGACGAAGAGCAGCGCCCCATGAACTTCTCCCAGGCTTTCCAGCTGCTCAAGGACGCCAACGGCTACTTCGTCTACAACGACATCTTCAAGCTGATCTTTGGTTAGACAGCTTTACCGGCATGGTGACTGGGGAAGATAAGACGAGGAGGAGTCCAGGCGGGCCCGGGAGTCACTGGGTCAGGGCGCATATAGCTAACATACAGGGGGCTACAACGCAGCGTGTTCGAGCCCAAGGAGAGAGAAGTGCTGTTTCCTTCCGATTTATACGGCATTGTTGCCAGGGTGCAGCAACACTATGTAGAAAGCAGAAGAAAGACGAAGAACAGGTCTTCAAAGCAATGCTCGGCTGGTCTCGTTTTCGCGGCGTGAGCCCGCCATGCTGCACAGCCGCATACGTGTGGTAGAAAGACAGGTCGTATTGCTCTTGATATACAACGTTGGCTACGCCGGCGCACTATTTCTCATCGCGTTGGTCCCGGCACAACATGCAAGATAAAGATAAAAACCAAAAACAAAACAAGGAAAACGCCGTGGTCTATGCTCATCTCTTTGCTTTTTGTACAAATGCGCGTGGATCATGTACTCGTCGTGTCTCTTCCCCAGAGCCCCTCTGAATATATGCACCGTTTCGTCGTGGCAGCGTCCTGGTGCAGTGTGCCATCTAAAGGTCTAGATATCGTCCCCGTCGTCAACCAGGATGTTGCTGATGCGCACGCCCTCGCTCTCGATGGCGTAGCGCCGTGTGAGTCCGATCTGGTCGGCCGCAGCAATCTGTGCGTAGGCCTCGGCGCCGCCGCCGACCATGACCATGGCGAGCGGGTGCCGCCGCGGCAGGCCGCCAGGCGTGCGCTGCGTCTCCTCGAGCAGCGGCCGCACAAAGTCGTCGACGTCGTCGTAGAACGTGGCGCTGCCCGTGCCCGCGCTGCTGGCGCTGCTGGCGCTGCTGGCGCTGCTGGCGCGTGCGTCGGCGTCGTCGCTCACGACCACGACGAGCTGCAGGCTGCGCGGGCTCGGCGCGAACGATGGCACGCGCGCGAGCTTCTCCGAAAAGGAGCAGCCGCCACGTCGCAGCACGAGCACCTGGTGGTCACGCGCCGCCGTCTCCGGCAGCGGCGCCTCGCACCCGTACCCGCCGGCGTACACCGTCGTCCACGGCAGCAGGCTCGTGGGCACAGGGCCGCGCTTAGGCAGCACCGCACCCGCGGGCAGTTCCACGGCCGGCAGCGGACCCGCGCCCAGGCCCGTCGGCGTCACACCCGTCGCGTTGACGACAAGGTTGATGGGCGCGCCGTTGCTGCTGCCGCCGCTGCCGCCGCCCTTTTTCTTCAGGACGGCCTGGCCGCCCTTTTTCTGGCGGCTGCTGCGCGCGATGCGGCTGTCCTGCTGGCGGCTGCCGAGCCGCCAGCCCGACCCCGGCGACGGTGTCGCCCCCGGTAGCCCGTCCAGCGACGATAGCGACGACACGATCTGCCGCCAAAACGACTTGACCAGCGTCGCGATGCTCGACGGCCCCAGACGCGCCGTCACGTATGGGCTCCCACTGCCGTCCAGCATGGCTGCTGGAAGCAGCGGCGTTGCCGTGGCGGCGGCGACGCCGTGCGTGGCCGTGGCTGTGGCCATGGCCCCAGCATCACCGAGCAACGTTGGGTCGCCGTTCTCGTCGAACACGACAATGACGGGGGCGTCGTCGTGCAGTTTCTGCACAGTGCTGCCCTCGTCGTCGCCGTTCTGGGCGGCTGCCGTTGCCGCCGCCTTCTCGTCGTCTGCATCCACCCACACAACATGATGCAGGTGGTGCAGCTTGACGACGACAGGATCGCGCACGAGGCGGAAGCGCGCGTCCGCAATGTGGCTGAGAAGCGCACGGTCGACGACCAGCGACTCGTCGCGGCCGAGCGGCAGGCCGTTGACGCGCGTGACGCGCCAGGTGCGTTCGTGCTGGTCTTCGTCGAGCCGGAAGAGCAGCTGCAGACCGCTGATGCTGAGCAGGCGGATGCGGTCGTGCGAGAGCCGTCCGAGCGACGTCGAGCCGAGCATGAAATTGAACGCGCTGAAGCCGGCGCCGGTCTTGCCCGTGTCCGGCGACGTGAATTCGAGGCTCATTTCCACCGGCACTTGGACCTTGACCGAGCTGCCGTTCGGCGGCAGAAGGTTGGGTGGCAGCGTCCACGGGAAAATAGTGTGGTTCATGCGCTTGACCAGCTGGCGACTGGCGTCGCTGTCCGGACCACTCTCGCTCTCGCTTTCACCTTCGCCTTCTATTTCGCCATGCAGAGGGTTCGGCGTCAGGTGCAGGTCTAGCAGCCGCGCTGCGTGGTACAGGTCGCCGCGCGCTGTGACGGCGGAGCCGGTCAGCGGCGCCAGCTTCGGCGGGACCGGGCACGTCGTGGGAAAGCCGCTGCTATCGTACAGGCTGAGGTCGTGGTCGTGGCTGCTCCCATCAGCTAGATCGAGTTCGACCATGTCCTCCGGTTCCGCCAACACTTCCGCCTCTGCCTCTGCCTCTGCTTCTGCCGGATCGACAGCGATCACGCTCTCCGTGGCGAAATTCTGTTTCCGCTTCGGGATAATCAGCGGATGGCCCTCGGTAGAAAAGACAAAGGCAGCGTCGAGCGAGTTGAGCGGGTGCTGGTCGTCGTAGAGGAGATACATGTACTTGGCGGTCTCGCCGAGAAAGAAGCTCTCCATCCGATCGCTCTTCTCGCCGTCGAGCACGTTCTGGAGGCCGGACCAACCGCACTTGGTATGGCAACGGCGGCGGATGTCGCGCTGAACCATCTCGCCGACATACAGATACCAGGGATCCTTGGTGGCGCGGTAGATGTGGTAGGTGGATTCGATGAACTCGGGCCGCAGCGGCCACCAGCCAAGGCCGCCCTCGACGGTCTTGTCGCGCAGAGACCAGCGCTCTGGCAAGGCGGCGTACTTGGTCCAGACGGCCGTGTACAGCAGGTTGGTCTCGATGGCCTCGTCGAGCTCGCCAGCTAGCGTCAGCAGGCCCGAGTAGTATGCGCCAAGGCTGTCGATCCACTGCGACGCCAGAGACCCGGTCCATATGTTCACGTTGACGTAGTGCGGGTGCTCGCGGTCGCTGTACAGGTGGCGTTTGATGGAAGCGTGTGCCTGGTTCCAGGCGTCCAGAAAGCTCTCGGGCGCGTTCTCTGTGTCGCTGAGCGCCGGATACATGGAGTTGGGGTCGAGCCAGGCCAGATGGTAATTGTGGTTGTAGTTCTTGTTCTTGTTCTTGTTCTTGTAGTTGTTCATGCTGTAGCCGTTGGATCGCGACGGTGATGGCGCCGTGCGATTGGGCAGCGCGTGGCCGGACAGCAGGATGTGCGATTTGAGGGCGTACTCGAAGAAGCTGTCGGCGCCGGCACCAATGACAGACGCGCCGCCGATCCAGCGGCCCTGCTCGGCGTCGACGCCAGCGCCGATCAGGCCGATATCGCTGCGGCGGTGCCAGACGGCCCAGAAGGCGCGCTTGGCCAGCTGCTCGAAGCGCTGATCGCCCGTCAGGCGGCTGAGCACGGTGAATTCGAGCACGAGGCTGCCGGCGCCCGCACTGCAGGTCTCGGTGATCTCGTTGCCCGCATTGACGCCGGCACCCGCGAGTCCCGGTCCGTGCAGCGGAGAGTTGGCGTAAAAGGGCACGCCGTGGCGAAGATTCACGCGCGGATACGGCAGCGCCGTGGGGGTGTAGAAGGCCGGTAGCAGACGCGAGGCGAGGTCGAGAGCCAGGCGCAGCAGCTGCCCGTCGTAGTGTAGTCCGTTGGGCCAGGCCGCACCGTCAGGCGCATAGCGGTAGCCGGCCATCGGCAACTCGCCCACGGCAAACAGGTGGGCGCTGAGCAGGCCGCCGACGCCGCGGATCACCGTCTCAAACACCTGCACCTTGCTGTCAACGTCGAAGCCGCGGCCGCGCAGGCCCTGGCCAGACGGTCCCGGCCGGCCGTCGCCGTACTGCTCGACAAGCGCGGCGACGCCGTCCTGGAAGTCGCGCAGCGCCTTGGGCCCGATGTCGCCGTCCTCCGCCGGCGCCGAGGCCAGGATCGCGAGCGTCGAGAGGCTGTCGACCAGCGTCACAGAGTAGTTGCCCAGCACGTCGTTGAGCGCCAAATTCGAGGGGTCGTGCGTGTCGCGAGTCAGGGGAATGCACGAGACCGGCCGAAGCTGCGAGTGTCAGAAAGTCGTTCTGTCTCCCAACATATTTCCCTCCCTTCCGTCTTCTTCGTCCTGTCTGCCGCCCTCTGCTTGTCTCGTCCTGCCATCTGCCCTACCTCTCGCTTCGACGTGACATACCTCGTCTTCGGGAAAGGCAATCCGCATGTAGTTATCGTAGCCATGGTAGAAAATGCGCACCGATTCGCGCCGCAGCGCCGCGATGCGGTCACTGCGCATAGCTGCCGCCGGCGCCAGGCAAAAGCAGAGCAGAAGGAGCAGCACCGGCCAGCGTGGCGCGGGGACGGGCTGTGCGACCTGGCTAGCCCGCCGGCGGCGGATGTGCCGGTCCGTGCCGGTAAGAGACATCACCGGCAGTCAAACAAAGCCTGCCGGGCGCGACATAGACGTCGAGGAAAGGCGCATACAGCGCAGACGAGGCCAGACACGGTGGACAGCCGCGGCAACATTCCAGACGCGCCAAGCACAGCCGAAAACAGGACAAGAAGACGGCCAATGACTCCGCCGCCCAGTAAAGTACGAGAACTAGAGCTCGGGATGGCAGAAAACGGGCGAGGCGGCCGTGCAAGCTGGTGTCGAGTCTCGATGGCGTCTGGAAGGAGGCTTTGCGGACATACAACTCGGTTATTGGGACAACGTCGCCTTAGTACGTGCCACACAAGGCTGGCCTGTGGCGCAGTCCCGTGTCTCGACACGTGATGCAGCTCGATCGATCGATCCATCTGATTCAACCTATCCCATGTTATTGATTGGCACCCATTACGGCCGCTAGCCAGAGGCCATACTTGGCGTAGGGGGCGCCCGTTTCAACTTTAAAAGCACCCATCGTGATGCTATATCTTTACTACGATGACGAAACGAATGCACACATATGAAGTCCGAAGCAAGTCATGTCGTTTGACGCCATCGCGCCCTGCTAGACTATTTCGAAGCACAAATCATCCGATGACGCCATTGTAGACTCCACCCACACCGTTGACTTCAAAGTTGCTTTTAGGGTGGCGTTTAGTATGAATTAAGCCACTATCTGACTTGTGCGCTCTCTGGCTTCGATTGGCGTCATACAGAGCATTTGACAAAAATATGTAAATGGCCAATATACCCATAATACACTGCCAGGCACAGCACTATCTCGAACTATACGGAACTTTGGCAAACAACTTAACGTGGCTTCTGCCCCAAGCACACCCCTAGTCCACAAGGGGACCACATGTCCTACTAGACTACTAGAACCGTGTGTGAGATACCGTATAGCAGAGTGCAAGTTGGGCTTTGAGCTATATACTGGATTCATGGGGCCCCAGGCGCCGCGGCGGCCGCCACGAACATGCCACCAGCCTCGCCGGACTGGGTGCGCACGGCGTCGAGCTGACTGCCGCGCAGGATGCGTGATTTCCCAAGTTAGCTATGGTGTCAGAAAGGGGTGGCCAAACTGGGATGACTCTGGGTTGCAGGAAAATTTGGTCAAAGGAGTATGAAGGCGTGTACATCTGAAGTCTGCAAACTCAAAGCGATAAACAGACCAGCTTGGACAAAATAGGAAAGCACCGAGTCTGATAGATCTTCTGGTCATCAGCAGGAATGTGGTATGACTCGCACATGTCCTCCATTCTAGACCAGTCTGATTACACGTAGTTTCGGACCTGACGTCAGCCGTGCTGTACTTCTCTCGTCAAGACGCATCTTTTTTGTTTGACTACCTTGCAGAGTTTTGATGTTCTATCCTAGCATCGTAAGCACGAAGCCGTAAGACGGGGCACTTACGTACAGAAATGTCTGTAAAAGGGGCGCGCGAGGACAGCAATATGATTCATGTCACACGGTTAAGGAGGACCATATTTGCCAGAACAATTAATGCTTGGAACTTGACGACGTTTTCGGCACCAAAGAGAGCACAGTGTTTGCTGACCTAAAGTCTGGGATTGATTCTCGCAAGCCCAGGCTAGCATCGCGGGCAGCCAAACTGTCTGCAGAGGCTAACGGGCCGATTGGTATGACAGAGGGAGGTACAGGGAGGGTTAGTTGGTCGGAGTACGACCTTTAATTCTCCCTGGATTAGCTATATAGCCTTATTCTCGAGTTCCGTATGTTTATTGATTGCCGACTATGTATGAATCCGACCTCAACCAACCTTTTATCAAAAGACCTCTAGTGTACTTACTGGCCTTGGAGCACGATTAAAACACCTCGCCGCATTTTCTGTTTATTTTTTTTTACAGATCTGTACATTCTGCCCTTGTTGTCTGTCGTCATTCGAAATGATGAGATGCGGGTGTTTATTTCGGTGTAAGCTAGATACCTCGCCCCCGGATTGTAGGTTTCTGGTTTTGCTCACCTCGCTGCGTCTTGCCTGCCCGTACTGGCACTTCCCGTTCTTCAATACTTGTGCTGCGTACTGAAATTTGTGGCCTTACTTAATTTACTTGAGAGGATCTTAACGTGCAAACAATACGATGTGAAGAAATAGATCCGAAATTATAACGCAAAAGGGTTTCAAGTGATTGAATCCTGAGTCTATCGGACTGTTTCTACTCGGCCAATGTAGCAAAAAGAAACCTCCATCAGAAATTGAGCATACTCCGTGCTGGTTGCTTTCCAAAACAAGGTTGTAGACCTGAGCAAGCCGCACCACGGTGAGCCAAGCCGAACTTAGAACGAACCCGCCTTAAGCACTCCCAGTGCGGTGCCATAAGCAAGTGGGCCGCATGGTGCCCACATTGGGGGTATAATATTAAATAGAATAAACGGTAAGGAAACAGCTAGAAAGTAAACAGGAAACAAATATAGAGAAGAGCAAAAGTGAAGAATAGCCCACAGCCAGGTAGACATAGCTCCCCGAGCGAATGAACCGCGCGAGAATTAATCGGTGTACATCCGCTCGGTAAGAGACAGTGATGAGCGGTCGGTCTGTGACGGGTAGCTCGCAGAGGAGCTTTCTCTGTCTCTAGACATGCGGTCGGCGGAAAGAGGAAGAGTCGAGCTAACGGAAGAACCAATAGGGCCATACGACCCGCTAATTGACGACATCGGTACTATCGGCGCCATCGTAGAGGTCAGACGTGGCAATGGGTAGATTCCATCTTGGTTGTCCGAAGTATGCATATCATCGCCTTCCGGGGAAATGGAGCTGACACTCGACGCGTATTTTCGGTCGAGCTGCTGATTCACAGCCTCCAGTTCTGCATTGGTGAGGCCTCGTTGTGATGCGCCCTGGGGGCCGTATTGCGGAGGCTGTGCAGTGCCTAAGGGAGGGTATTGGCTGTCCCAGACTGCGGTGGACACCATAGGCGTTGTATCCTGACTAGGGACTGAAGCTGTACGTGCCGAAGTCTGCTGCTGTTGCTTCTTGCGGCGCATACCGCTCTTTTCGTCTATACTGGGTTCTTCCAGACCCAGGCGGACCAGAATGAGCTCGACATCTGCAGCCTTCCATTCGTAAACCTTCCCACCACCTCGCTCTTTGAGAGCAGCTAAGACTCGCTCGTGTCTCTTTATGTTGTCTTCTTCCCAAGCTTGGAGGAGAAGTTTGGTCTGGAAGCTGTTAGAACGTGGGCATGCCGAAGAGACGGCTAATGCCATGGAACCAAAGAGATACTTAAGCCAGGCGGAAAATAGGAAAACTCGTACCTCTGACATTGGCCATTGCACTTGACGGCGAAAAACACGGGTAAGTCGCATCTGGAGGGCGGCAGTATTTTTGCCTTCTGTACGGTATGTACGATTATACTGAGTGTTGACGGCTTCCCACATGCCTTTGCCAAGAATATGCCTGTGATCTCGCGTGAGCTGAAACAGATAGCGGTCCTCTGCGCTGGCATTCTGGCTCAGGACAACCTCCTCAGATTCGGTAGTGCACTCGCCAAGGACGTCCGGATCAATTTCGAGACGCTCGAATATGTCCAACTCCGAGGAGTTGAGACGATCGTTAGAATCATTACCAGAGCCAGACGAATTGCCGTTGACGTGGCTGCCGTCCATGTAGGTAGTATCCATGGCTGTGCTTGCCGAGTACCCACCGGCTTGGGCGTCGGCCATGTTCTGATGAGACCTAGGAACGGTCTGGCTGTTGGAAAGGTTGAGGTTAATGTTGAGCGTCTGGTGTCCGTTGGAGGCTTCCGAAGACCGAACACGCTTTGTGCCAGGCTGTGGTACGGTATTGTGGGTTGCGGGCTGTACGGTGTAGTGGTGCTGGCCAACAGACTGCATGTCCATGGCATCACGGAAGCCGTGCATGTTGCCGTTGCGCGAGCTCTGGTACGGTGCCGGCTGCTGGCCCATCATGGGCGTGCCAACGTGCTGCGGCTGGTGGTGAATCTGGCCGGGATGATGCATCTGGCCGGGCGAGGGCCCGAGAGAAGGTAGACCATGCGGGCTACGTGTGGGCGACTGCTGGGTGGCAACATACGGGAGGGGGACACGGCTGTTGTAGAGACCGGAGGAGGGTGCCATGGGGCTCTGGTTGCCGTAGTACTCCATGGTGGTTGGTGTTGGGATATTTTGGGACTGTGCGGTGCCGTAGGTGTTGTATGGTGTGGAGGCGTAGGATTGGTAGGACGCTTCACCGGACGCTCCGTATGTCGCGGGATATTGACCTTGGGGGACTGTGCCAGACGTGTTATAAGGATTGATCAATCTCATGTTGAGGGTGCAAGCACGGGAGACCAACGCATGCGGATGTCAAAGGACGACGGGACATGGACGTGGAGATCAAAGGACGAGGAGATGGGAGAGGGGGGGATATTTATGGCTGTTGTTTTTTTTGGGCGTTGCTTGATAGCGTGCAGGAAAGAGAAACGACTAGCGGGAGAACGGCAGGGGAGGCGTGTGGCATGGTGGTTGCTACCAGCTGCAGGCAGAGGGGGTGGAGAGCGACTTACTGGTCTGATAGGTCTGATAGGTCTGAAAGGGACCCCCATACGCAGAGTTGTAAATCCGAGTCATCTTGCAGGATGGAGAAATAGCGAGCTGGAATATGAGTGTGGATTGGGCGAAACGGCGAGTTGGAGCAGTTGGAGACTGCTACAGCGGTTCGGGCGGCTGTAAGCGAGCAGGCACAGCGAAGTTGGCGGAAGATCAGTTGGTGGGAGGTGGGATGCTATTTGGTAGTGGACTGGTTGGCAGAGGAGTGGTGGGAGCTGGAAAGGTGAATTTGAGGATGGCCAACAGACGAGGATGAAAAGAATAAAGGAACTGTGGCCAAGGGTATGAAAAAGATTAAATAGGGGTGTAGAGGAGAGATAGATGGTTAGTGATTACTGTGCGTCTATTGTGCGTGATATGAAAACTCGAGTCACTACTCTCGACTGATTCGTCGGACAAAGCGCTGTGCTGAATATTGGCTGGAGTTTTCCAAATTGTGCGTGTCGATATTGTGCGATGAAGTTTACGTACTCATAGATTCGAACGCGACGATCCCACACGCACTTTCCGCTTCCCTTGCTCGCTGCCGGGTGCGATGGGGAAGGCACGACCCCGAGGCGGTGCGTTCCCGGTATGTGTCCGTGCACACAGACGTGCGCGACGGGGAAGTACCTTGCCCCGTGCGCAGTGTTACAATTGCTGCGAAGTAGGGATAAGTACTCCGTATCATTACGGCCTGTCAAGCTATTAGGCCTAGCAAGGGGGGCGATGGCCGTGAGAGTGGGTCGTGTGCAGTAGCAAAGGGAGCAATTATTCCGGCCGTCTACTCGTAGAGTTCCTGTATCTTACTACATACAGGCTGCTTTCACAGACCGACCACGACTACGGTCAATGCGGCCATGCCCTGTTCATCCTGGCTGCTGCTGGGAAGCCAATTGCGCCAGCTGCTCGCCGACGAGCCCGGCAGCGAGCATACGACTCGGACGCTAGCGGAATCACGGTGGAGGCGGTCGCAGACACCTGTGCCGCCGCAGTTGTGCGGCTGTCTGGCGGTGCGTCTGCTGGTGGCGAATAACATTACAAGTACGTTCCGCTTAAAAGAGCCGCCTGCCAGTAGGCCGCACACATCGCAAGACTCCGTCTTGTACTCGTATCTTACACGTACATACACACGCCGGCGACCGCGCGGCTGCAGGCCGCCAGGCGCTGAAGTCTGCGTCGCCGGCGACGTGGTGGTAGCAGAGACGTCCTCGGCAGAGTTGGGCGGCTGCAGCCTGCAGCATGGCGGGCTGCCCGGCTTGTACGAGTACACCGTGCATTACTTGTACTCGTACTCGTACTCCGTACAGATTGCGAATACTCGTACTCCGTTGTGGAGCTTGTTCGCACTCGCACCAATGCCAAGATCAGGCCGCATGTGCTGCGTTCACGTGCCATGCGATCGTCGCCATCCAGGCCCACTTTTCGTCCTTCACGTGCTCCACGTGCCGCCACAGGCGAAGCCTCGCGCGCCCGCCGTCGGGTGGATGCCGGGTGGATTCACCATAGCAGCGCGCGGAGAAGGACGCTATGCCCAGTCGAGTACACGCCCGCTCCGCGCTCTTTTGTCTTCTTGGCTTTCTTTGCTCGTTTTGTGTGGCGTCGCTGCGCCGTTGCGTGCACTCGTTGCTGGCCACGCTGCCGCACTTTAACTTCTGCTTTCGACTCTCTTCTCCGGGTGACAAGAGTGCCCTCGGGTCCGAAAACGGCGCTCGCAGCAAAGCCGAACGCGAACGGAGTGTTCCATGGTACGCCAGCTGCCCGTGGCTGCTTTCAGTGCCGCAAACCGCTTATCTCTGCGGCTGTATACAAAGTTCTACGAGTAGAGGGACGCATCCGTCACGGCGCGTCGTCTGGACCAGCCAGGGAGAGTTTCAAGTGTGTGATACAGACTACAGTGCTCTGTGCGGCGACACTTGACAGCTGGCAGCTGGCAGTACAGCTCTGCGCCTGTGCTGCAAGCGGCAGTCGCAGGGAGACAGGAGAGCGCGAGTGGCGATTGTCCAAGCACGCGACGCATGTACAGTGACAAGCGAGCAGGGATGACCAGCCAGAAAATACAGAGTACACGAAGCTCGGCATCAGCAGAAGAAAGCAGAGGGAGGTGCGTCTGCAGCTGGCCCAGACGCAGAGCGCAGTTACCAAAGAGAGCGGACAGCGCAACGGCTTCCCCTACGACGTGCGAGCGTGCATCGGACAATACGAGGCTGCAGGGGATCAAAACGGCCAGGCCGCTGAAGGACAGTGGAAAAGGCATGATGGGTGGAGTCATGCTGCTCCGGAAGCCACCCGCGCCGCTGTGGACGTGGGATTGGGGGATCTAAGCCCCATACTCGTACGGAGTGCTGCATGGAGTATTACTGTACGGAGTACGAGCGAGGCGCAATTTTAGCCCGAGGCAGGCGCAATCGCACGCGGCGCAGCTAATGGAACGCCGCGGCTGCTGGAAGAAGGCAAGAGCGGCGATCTTTGGTAGAACGGAAATAGCAGGCGAGAACTGCTCCTTTCCTGCCGATCCTGCCGATCCTGCCGCTCTGGCTCCTGCTGTTCCTGCTAGCACGTCCGCCCCTATCTGTCCTGCCGGGTCGCAGCCTCGCCCAGACGGCAATGCGCCGGCAGCGATCGACTGCGGCGTTTGCGTTCCTGCTCATTAAAAACGAGTAATACTATGTACGGAGTACGAAGGAGCGGCAGCGAGCGATGGAGCGTTGATGCGACGTCGCTCGTTCATGGGTGATTAGGCTACAAGTAGTGCTTCGTAGGCCAGCACGGCATAATTTTGTACTTTGCAAGATACGAGTGTTGTCGAGCGGTCGCGCGGTGCTCGTAGATGCATGCCCCTGGCAGACGCATGCTCGTGCTTGTCCTAACCCTCGACGTCGGCCCCAGGTCATGTGACTGTCGCTCGCCGCGAGCCAGTCACTCCCGCGTCCTGCAGCGCCCGTCCCGCGTCTGTTGGCTGCGTCGTCGTGCTCTGGTTGTGGGCTTCCTCCTGCTCACCAGCGGACAGGGGATGGCAGTGACGCAGCAGAATTAGGGCAACACCGGATCCTGGCCGGCGTGTGACCAGGAACAGGGGACCAGCCTGAGTCTCTTTGTGCTGCGCGAGGAATACGGAGTACGAGCAATACGAATGAGTACTTTGGAGTATTACATAGCGCATCCAGATTGGTCTTCGTACGAAGTAGTTGCCGGCCTGCCGGCTCTCGCATGCCGCCATGTTACACCTCGCGGTAGCCTCCTGCCATCGCTTGTCGTTTTTGTTGGCGCCCATCTCTGTTACCAAGGCTGCCCTCCCTGTCCGTAATGCTCGTACTCGTACGGGTTACTCGTACTCATGGGCATCGCTGCTGCTCCTCTCCTACAACCACATCGGCAATTACTGGCACGTGCGCTAGTCCCGGACGAAAGAACTTCGCATGCCGTCTAGTGCTGATCGGCGAGCGCAGACGTCCTAAAATGGCGGCCCTTTCTGCTGCTCGTGCGGTTTTCCCTTCCTACGGTGCCGGCGAAGTACAAGGACGGCCAGCTCCACTTTCGTACCAATCCAATCTGTGTTACGGAGTACTCGTAGCGTACTCGTACTCCGTTCAAGTTAGCTGGACCCACCGTACCGGACTGTCGGGACGGTCCATCGCACGGATGCTGGCGATGGCTAATCTCTGTGATGCGCTACACCCAATGGGTCGCAGCTAGAGAGGCCGATAGCCCAACTTGCTCGTACGACAATCGATACTCGCATAAAGTACGGCCTAGTAGATGTACGGAGTAGTGGCGTCGTGGCGTAGGACAGGTACCACGACGTGGCTTTTGAGCTTGTAATTCGGCGTGCAGCCTGTGCGAGTTCGCCGCGATGGCGCGAGGCTGGCTCGAGACATATTAGAGTCATGCACGCGCGTTCTGCTTGTTGCTGCTAAGCGTATATTGTCAGGAGCGGCAATACGGCAGCCAGACACCTCGAAACCAGCAAGCAGCCCTGCACGGCGACCTGCGCGGTGACCGCCGCGAATGGCACCTTGCTTGTGACGTACTGTACTAACTCGTACTGGACTGACTCGTACTCCGTATATCGTATTCGAATGTGCGAGTATTCTAGACATCGTCCGTACGCGTACGCGTAAGTACGGCACTACTCTACTCCGTATAGAGCGCATACGATATACGAGTACGAGTAGGCTCAGATTCCAGCCGCGCTGCAGCTGCCTGAATGCCATTGGCCGGTGGGCTTCACAGCCCCTCTGGGCCCACTCGCACAGCAGTACCCGCGCGCTTACAGCATGCACGATTTGGCTCCCCTGCTCGTCGTGCCACCGCTCTGCTGCGCTGCATGCGCTGCCTATGAGCACGAAGGCGAAGTCGATGTCTCGTCCGTCCGAGCTGCCCCCCTGTTCGTTCTTCGTCCTCCCCGTACTCTGTTCGGCCTCTTCTGCGGCCGCCCATGTGCACATGTGCCGAATCTGCCCCACGAGCCTGTTGGCCGCCGTTTGACGGAGGATCATTTGGGAGCCTAGCCGCTTCCATGTATCTGTATGTATTACGTTGTCAGCGTGCTCGTCACCAAGAGCCGGCAGCCTGGAAATTGTGCCTGTCGAGGGCTTCTCGCATTGCGCTCGGACTACGCAGCTTCTCGCTCGCTCTACGAAGTACATCGGCGCGCTGCTGGCGCTACCCGTTTCCGCTTATCTGACTCGCTTCGCCCGAGTTGTCTCCGTGACCCAGCGTGCTGAGCTTGACCGCCTCCCAAGCGAGCTGTGTGCTGTTAGAGGCGTACTTTGTACGCGTACGTCAATGTCCTCTACTGCTACTGCAAGTCTCGGTGTAACCCAGCTACTTTGCCTGTCTCCTCTTTGCCGAGATGCCCTTTTAAATATTGTCCGTCCTTCATGACTCGGCAAAGCGGCACACATTGTAATAGGCTGCAGCTAGCTTTTCCGGTACTTTGCATACGGAGTATTGGCATGGCTGTAAACCCACAACCCGTCACTATTGAATATTTCACGGAGTAATGCCTTGTCGAAGACGCCCCTGCGCGGCTTCACGCCGAGCCAGCCACATTAATACTCGGACAAGGAGTAGCGCTTTCGGTGTGAGATGCATACTCGTATCTCGTATATGCTATTTGCTGGGCAATATTGTCTTCCATTGCTTAAGGACCGAGTGAGCCATACAAAAATGCTCTGGAATTCCATGCCGTGCGAGCTGCAGAAGGACAGTCCAACCGTTGTTGTTTCCGGGGGGGAAGGCAGAAGATTGTATGCTTAGTCATCATATACTCGACCTTCCGAGACTGACCTGTGCTATCTCTTTTTATCTTTGGCGTTGTTGCAAGGACGGTCGCCTGGTAAGCATCACATGGCGAGTATGCCCTCCTGCCATCCGCACGAAATCCAACACGTGGCTTAACCGGGAACAGCTGCTAGTTACTGTACCGTACACAACGCCGGCGAGCGGCAGCCAACGTCGAATGTGGCAAGGTAGTCGCTACGAGTGTTGAATAGTCCTTCAAGTCGAAGAGGGCGCTCGCCCTAGTGGGACGTAGGTCAAGCGCAACCATTTACGTAGGTAGGGAGGGTCCGGTCGCCCCTCACGTCGCCTTTTCTCTGCCTGCAATGTCTGCTGAACGGCCATTTCTGTACGGGGTAATTGCAGGCAGATATTAAGAGCAGCCAAGGCTTCTCGGTGGGGGAATAGCCCCCTGTTTATGCGTAGCCTCCTTCTCCTCGAGGCCACTGGCTCGATGGCTGGCTTGGCTGACCGCGGCCTGCGTGGGAGCCATCACCGGAGCTGTGTAGGAGCTGTCGCTAAAACGGCAAGTCAAGTATCTTACTCTGCAAGTCACAGTGCTAGCAATGCACACTGCGATCGTACGAAGTATTGATCGGTGACAGAAGGCGCTTATAGGCTTTCGCATACCGCGTATACCTGCATCGAGGACAAGTACTCCGTACTGCAGTACCTTACGTCCTTTTAAAACTTAAGTGATGAAAAGGCCAATGCTCGCTAAAGAGTCAATTCGGGACGAGGACTCAGCACGGATGTGTCAGAAGCTTGCCACTTCGTTGCTGACAGGAACGACACTTTTGGTTTGTCCTTTCCTGTGGCTCATTTCTGATTGTGTCAAACCACCGACCAGGGTATAGGTCCTATTACCGCTTCTTCTGCTCCGTATTCCCCGGCCGTTTTCTGCAACAGCTGTCTGAACCCCACTGTTCCAGTCTCACTCTCGGGTCTGCCAGCTCTACCCATGTCCGTGAACTTGATTTCTTGCTCTCCTTGCTTGACCCCTTGACACGTATATTACGCGAGTAATCGAAGTACTATCAAACGCAAACTAAGCGCTTCCGTTGGGGAACTAACACCTATCACCTATCTTCTAGGTTTAGACACTCTACTCAGCAGCTGCTGGTCGAAAGCGAGTTCCAGCGTGTCCGCATGTTGTGCCTTTAAAATAGTCCCGGCGAACACGGTTACAATACGACACGCTTGGCACGACGCCTCATACAGTAATAGTAGAGTAATCAGTAAACCTTGCGCGGAGAAAGCAAGGCAACTATAGGTCCCTTTACAAGACGAGTCTCGCCAATGTCACTGAAAATAGATTTGAGTACGCACAAGGCGCTGCCTATTCCTGCGTTCTACGCCAGACATGTAATAACAGAAGCACAATACAAAGCTGAAATGTACATTAATTAGTCGGCTAGCATTTCAATCTTCTGGCATGTGACAAACTAGCCTGCCGGGAACCGTGAAACTGCTTGCTCGCATGCCGAGATTGTCAATTGCACGGATTGACATTGTACAATAACCTGGATCGGTAACCGATAACTTCTATTCCGCCCAGGACGGCCACAGGACGGTTTAAGTAGGCCCTAAACTTAATTGCCGACCATCCACGCTAATCTACATAGTCCAGACTGGAGTAGTAGTGGTAAGGATTCGGAGCTGAAAGTAGGGAAGCCCAATAAACCCGAGCACGTAGTGCATGCTAGATCTTGCACCTTCATATGCACTTCGTTCAGGTCTACACAGGGCTGAGCATGTAAACCTCATCAGACTAAGCCATATTTAAGGTAACATTGGCAGGGAGTCTGTCAGATGCATCTGGCTGAAAATGAGAAACGAACATGACTTTCCTTTATTGAAGCTCGGCGACCGGCCAGAGAAAATACCTCGTACGGGCGAGCTGAAAGTAGACTAAGCAGTTCGAAGTCCGCCGAACTTTGACTAGATAATAGGCTCTAATTTATGCAGTAACCACATAAGTAGACAGACTGTAGGCAGAAAACCAAATGCAAAGGTCCATGCCCAACATACTCGGCGTTATCGAAGCTGACGAAATCGGACGTGCGAAGAATAAGCAAGATACGAGTACAAATACTCTATAGATCGGCAATGTTCCTTGCTTCTTCAGCGGCGCACGCACCCCCCCCCCCCCCTAGCGCGAAACTATCACAACTAAGGCTAAATGACGAACAAGCTATTAGCGCACACGCAGAGAGATGGGACGTGGAGCCGAGGAATGAGATGAGGACGGACAGCAATTGCGTGGCACGCTGGACGGATTACGTTCCGTTCCATGTCCCATATTCCGCTGCAATAGCGCCAACGCTGTCGTAATTTAAAACTGGTAGCTGAGTTACGGCTCGAGACACCTCCTGTGACAAGACGTCTATCTCAGCACAAAGGCAAGCGGGCGGGCTGAAAAGAAGAGAAGACGCGAGTCGCCACACCACAACAAGGCATGTATGCACCCAACCCCTTTTTGTATCTTTCGTTATCGCGCGTTGCCGAGCTGGGCGAGTGCGCAAAGAGACGAACACAGACGAGCCGTAGGGCGAGCGGCTTGTACCGATACATCGCAGTTGGCGTTTAACCAGTAGGTTGAGCCTTCAGCCCTGGCGATAGTTCGCTCGTGGTAGGTCCCTGAGGAAAGGCATGCAATGTACTCTCGTGCTGGAAGAAAACGCGTCTACTTTGTATATGCCGGCCTCCCGTTGAGCGTACCTTGTGCGCTCGGATCACGGTATCTTGCTGTTGGTTGTCGGAGAGCGCCTGCCGTTGTATTGACAAATATAGGATAGCCTGGCGTGGCTTGCCCCCCGTCAGTATGAAGAGGCCCGCCCACACCCCCCATTCACGGGCCAACAGGCGGTTGATGGCTGATGCAGCATATGCGGCACTCGTTGACAGGCAACGGGCAACGGGCAACGGGCAACAGGCAACAGGTGAGGTAGGAACAACAATAACCGTATGGCAGGTGCGGCGAGAACGGGGCGGGACAAGCCGTCCAAAAGTTAGAATAGGAACAAGGCAAGCACGGGGCGAATATAAACTCCTGACCGGCAGACGCAAGTAGAAGGTCGGAAAATAGACAGACAGCCGGAACGCGTAACACAAATTAGGCACTGGAAATAGAGCGCAGAAAATCTTGCCGATCTGCTTATTGTCGTCACCTTGCCTCTACCATGGCCGCCAATATCACCATTACTACCGTCCATCGGACGGTGACAGGGCCGAAGATTGGTAGCGAGACTTCGGCAGCCATCGATAATCGGAAAACAATCCGAAGACGACGTCATCTTGTCAAAAAATGGAAGAGCAGGTCACAAACGACCATCGCTGCTTGACGCTCCTACACCCTTTCGCATCGGTTGTCCAAATGGGGACTCAGGCCGAGAGCCACCTCGTAAACCGGCAAATCACACACCGCAATGTGCTCGTCGAGGTGTGCCGAATTGGTGACGGCGCAGCGCAAAAATGCCAAGCTCTCAGCCCCGGCTCGTCTTTGTCGACCATGGCGTACGTCGCAAAAGTAATTGTACTTGCTGTCTCGTCTGGATCTGCACTTGTCGTCTCACAGATTCCATGCTGTCAGAGTCTGAGAACGGCGGCCATGGTGCGCTGAGGAGCGGCCCTGCTCGCCTTCCGGGGGGTTGCCTGCCGAGCGACGGTGAAGGTGCGCAGCCCCTCTGCGCAGAGACAAACCTGTTCACACTACGGAGTACATGCAGTAAGATACATGCAATACTTCGTATTATCGTATTCCATGTAATACTCCGTAGAGAATGAAGCTAAAATATGGTCGGCGAATCAGCAGCTGCCCGGGCAAGGCTTCCGGGCCCCATCAACGGTCGCTCTTTCCCCTGCTCGCTGACTGAGACAAAGAGGAGTTCTCATATTTGCCTGCGTCATGCACGTCGCACAGAGTCTGACACTGCGGCACTAGTGGCTCAGTGCCACGCGAAGGCGTTCTCTTGCGATGTTTGGGGGATGTACTGGTTTCCTTCGTGAGCTTTTGGTCGAGAGCGCGGAGTGTTGCTTATAGACTGCGCATTCGCATCGCGTATATCACAAAAGCACACTTCGCATGCGTCTGCACTGTGCGCTCCGCTTGCTGCCGACTCCCCAAAGCCGCCATACTGACGTTCGCGGATGCAGCCGTCTGGAAAGACGACGATATAAGACTGCGTTTACCCTGGGCTTGCATCTACGGCTTCTACAACGGGTAGGAGGTCGCGTGCCGACCTTTGCCGCCCCCGCAACGCCACTCAGAGCTGGCACTGTCTGCGGACGACCGAACGGTGCCGTGCAGCGTGTTGCCGCTGGTCGGTGAGTTGATACGGAAGTGGGCGTGCGCTAATAAGGCCTCCAATAAGACAGCAGTGATACGAATAAGGCATTCTGGGGCAGGATACCCAGGAAACTACTATGATACTCGTAAAGTATCTCGCCCACGGGGCCGAGTTGCTGTGGTGCAGCCGAGAGGAGAATGGTAGGCAGGGCACGCGACTGACGCAGCTCCTTGCAAAGGGGGTGCAGGGATACCGAAAACGCAAAGTCTGTACTTAGATCTGTACTTTGTACGAGGCATAGCTCGATTTTACTGTGAATTCCAGGTCTAGATGTCTTGGCACAAAGGTCGCATATCGCCCACTGCGGACAAATACAAGTACAGCTTGCGACGGCAAAACTTGCTCCGGCACTGGTCCCCAACACTAAAGACGTCAAGCGCTATTGTGCAAGAATCGGGTTATACACAACATGCACCGGCGAGACGTTATGCACTCTCTCGGCGGGCCATATCGTATGAAGTTGCCACGCGTGAAGGGAGGATAAAGGGAGCCGTGCCTGTTCTAATATTCTGAAAGACTGAATGGACGTATGCATGCAGGACTTGGCAAAGTGTTGCCATGGGTGCTTGGCGTCGATCACATCGAATCCGGATTTGGACTCTGTTTTCACCACCTGTCGCGCTTATTGGCATACGAAGTATCACGTCCTTCGGCCATTGCCCTACCTATTCGTATACTATTGTAGAATTGGACACCCGCTTACTACGTACGACGTCGGGTAGCACTGCCTCTTCGTACGCCCTTACTAGATTGTGTTGCTTTTCAGCCTTTGCCGGCACACAGAGGAAAAGGGGAACGACCCCTTGCATGCTATTCAAAGAAACCAGATAGACAGGCGAGCCACCACACGAATTCACGTTGCCTTGCAGCTGCCCGAATCTTTTCATCGAATAAATATAGCAACTGCGAGTAATTCCGATATACCAAGATACAAGGTCTTACAAACCTAGGAAATCGCTTCGACGTTCCCGGGATTCCTCAGCACAGCTCTATCAGTTTTTGTAGTTGTATTGCGTCTTGTGTGCTCGGTCACGTAAAAATCCGAGAAGAAATGGAATGGTAACTCTTTATCTTTGAAAAAATGACTTTTAAGAGCCTAGCGAAGAAGGCATCCTCGTTAAAATGTCAACGCAGAGAACATAATGAGTACAACGAAACATAAATCTGGCTTCAACATGTTGCAGAATTGATATGTGAAACATGACAAAAGAAAGAAGGCAAAAAATAATAATAATGAAAAACGCGAGGCCATAACAGTTAATTCTCATCCAAACATACTGAACCCAAACTCCGAGACATACAACATTAATTCAAAAGAGGCAAAGGCCAAAGCAAGACTGTAATGTGCCATATTCCGCCAGTCCGTCCAAAATCCAAAAAAATCCCATTTTAGAACACGAAGTAGTGCAAGGAGAGGGCGAAGTGGGGGACAGCCGTCGTAAAGTATACACGGTGAAAGAGGGTGGAGGGTAAGAAGGGACGACTTATGGAGTATATAAGCATCGGATGCGGAAAGAAAGCCTATGATGCAAGCTTGGTGTGAGAGCGCCGCATGCGCTCTTGTCTATATGGATGTTGCGTGATGAGGTGTGCTAGTGTCCGTTGTGAGGAACAGTCCAAAGTGGCTTCACATCCCTCATCCCCCCTCTAAAACCGGTATTCATCGCACCTCCCCAACCCACCTTTTGCATAATCCAGAAAAGTGCGGAGCAAATAAACGAGAAAACCCTGGCCAAGATGTACCTTGAAGTAGTGGATGCGCACAAAAAAAAGACCGTGCAGGACGGCATTAGGAGAGTGGGCGCGAGGCCCAGGAGGCGAAAGGTGTCCAGGCCTTGTAAAGGCAGCACTCGATTTTTTAGGCGCTCTCTAACGGCGGGACGTACGAATAGTTGAAATCCACAAGGTTGTCCAACATCCAGTGCTGTGGATCAAAAAAGTCGTAGCTGGACGGGTTGGCATCGTAGGTCAGCGCACCTCCGATCATACCGTTGTGCGTATGTCCCGCGAGACTAGTTGCTCCCGGTGTGAGGGCACCGTTGGATACTGACGCCAAGAGGTTGGGTAGCCCGTGGTTCATGTGCAGTAGGTTCGTGTCCATATGGCTGGACGATGCGGTCGACTCGTTAGCCGAGTCGGGGTTGGTCGGGTGCTTCAGTGAAGTGACTGAGGCTGTTAGACAACGGGGGGAGGCCACAGGTTCAGCATATGCGATTGATTTGATAATAAAAAGTATGATCGAAAGAGGGTGAAGCAACCGGAGAGAAAGACGAAAGGGGAGATTAGCAAGACTTACCATCCAACGTTCCCCGGCCGCGCGCCTGGTATTCCTCTCTCCAATGCCAGATAGAATCGAAGACTAGGCTCATACTGTGGCGGCAGCGGACCTTGAGCTGCAGGCTGTCGTCAATCTCCAGAAGCGGCTCCTCGCCAAAGTTGCCGCGATTTGGCTGCGTCTCCAGGCGCGCGCCGTTCCACATCTGCACCATCAGCTCGGCCAGCCGCCACTGCAGGTCATTGTGCACAACGCTGGTGGAGCGAATGGCGCTAATGGTGCGGTGGAAGAGCCGACGGCCGCGGTCGTAGTCGATGGTGCGAGAAAAGAAGGAGCGCATCAGCTTCAGCAGCGCGAAACCGGCGGCCACCAGCATCTGCTGCAGGTAGTTGGTGGCGTACTTTAGGGTGTCGATGCCGACATGCTCCTGGGGCGACGATGGCGACGAGACGGTACTGTTACTAATAATATCCTCGAGAAAGTTGACCGTCGAACGCCAGAGGCCCATGAGATCGTCGACGTAGCCCGGCGTGGTGCTGGAGTCGAAGAAGCCGGCGAGTCGCAGGTGGAGGCCGGCGGCCTTGATGTGGAAAGACACAATGGGAGACAGGCCGCGGGACATGATGTCGGCGTGCAGCTCGCCGTACTCGCGGCGGAAGACGCGCATCAGCATGGAGCGATGCTCGTCGCCGGCGACTCCGCGCGAGTCGCTGGCGTTGCTGTACATCTCCTTGGAGACCTTGTCGCAGAAGCGCTCGATCTGCAGGCGGGCCTCGAGCTCCGCCGAGAGCTGGAAGGGGCCCGACTCGCCGGAGCGCGTGGCCAGCGTCCAGTCGTAGAGCGAAGAGGCCGGCTGGCCGTAGCCAGTGGCGACATTCTGGGCGACAATGTTGCAGACAGCCCAGGTGACAACGCGGTCATGCAGCTGGTCCTTGTTAAGCTCCACCGCAATACGCGTAAAATCGTTAATATGGTTTGGGCGGTGCAGGCCAATGCCAGTGGCTGTCTTCATCATGACGCCGCAGAGAATGTGGGTGGGATCGGAGCTGGTGGTGCTGGTAGGCAGCGGCCAGGTGCACAGCAGGCACATGGCCTTGACGACGAAGTGCGAGCCGGGGACCTCGCCGATGGTCTTCCAGAGGAGGGTGTTGAGCGGGTTGGAGATGGCCGTCAGCAGGGTGGGATCGAGAACGTATCGGCGCGCGGCGACGGCGACAATGGCCCAGTAGAGGAGCGGGTGCTGCTGGTAATACTGCTCGGGGGTCAAGTTGTTGTTGAGGAAGGGGAGGAAGGGGTGGTAGAAGAGCCAGAAGTCCTGGAACAGCTGAGCCTCGCCGTCCTCGGTGAGGCGGACCTCGTCGAGCTCGCGGACGATGCGCGGGAGGCTATAGGAGCCGCCGCGCTTGAGGTGCAGCAGCGAGGAGACAGCCTCGTCGGAGCCCATGAGCGAGGGATTGCGGGTGTGAGAGTAGGCGCTGTTGATGATGGGCGACTGCAGCTGGGAGGTGGACGGGCCGTCGTCGTCGTCCTCGGTGACGAAGCCGCGCTGTCGGGCGAGCTGGACGCGGCGGCGCAGCTTCTCGATCTCCTTTTCCATCTCAGCGTGCTTGGAGCGCTTGCCGATGCGCTTGAAGTTGGACTCGATCTTGCATTGGAGCTTGAGGCGGTTGCAGCGCGAGCAGCTCTGGAAGGGGTCTTGGATGACGTCGCATCGCAGCTAGGAGCAGCGTTGGTTAGCGGCCAAAGAGGTGTGAGGCGGCGACAAAGGCAGACGGCAGACGGCAGACGAGAGACGGGGCCGGCCAGCGCGGAGACCAGATGGCTGGCCGAAGCTCTCGGACGCGAGATGGGACGGATGTCGGAGGTGGGGCGGAGTTTAGCCGAAACGGGCGGGAAAGGTCCGAGGCCAAGAAGAAAGGCGCGGCGAGCACGGCGGGGAAAGCGCGAGCGGCCAGCGACGACGTCGAACACGACGACAAAACGACGGCCGGCCGGCCGACATGGAAAGCCGAGTGTGCTCTGGGGTCGGGGACGGGCCTGGCATGTATGACTCACCTTCTGCTGGCGGCACTCGTTGCAGGCGCGCTTCACGCCCGGCTGGCGCTTCTTCTCGGAGAGGTCGTCGCCGTCGTCGTCGAGGACATCGTCGGGACTGCTGTCGAAGCCGGCACTGCCAGGAGCGCCAATGCTGCGCTTGCGCTTGGCGCCGCCGTTGATGTTGATGACGCTGCGGACGCTGACGGGGCTTGTCGGGCTCAGCGAGGCACCGCCGCCGGCCGCGAGGAGTGGCGAGCCATCCATGAACAGGCTGGCTGGCCGTGGAGCCGGGCGGCAGGAGGGCGAGGACGGAGTAGGCCAGACGCCGGACGGACGGGCGAAGCGATGGCGCGAACAGACGCAGAGCGCAGAGCGCGGCGCCGAAGCTGGCGTGGGCAGCGAGAAGGGCGAGGCCGCGCAGAGCGGAAAGCAGACGACGGAAATCGGGAAACACGGAGACGCAGAACGGAAGGCGGAAAAGCGCTGCTAAGCCCGGCAGTGGCCGTCCAAGTCGGCAGGTCGGCCGTGTCGGCAAATTCAACTCTAGCGAATTCAGCCTGCGCGCATAAAACATACAAAACGAATGGAACGGCGCTTCTTTCCAATCTGTCGTCGCGATTGTTGGAGCAGATGGAATTGGGAGCAGCACCGCGCCGAAGGCGGAGGGGGCGGGGAAGGAAAAAGACTGTGGCGGCGGCCGCCAAGAGAAAAAAAAAAGAAAAAAAAAAGAGCAGAGCAAAACGGTGCCCACGAGCAGGCACACCATTCATCGCCTTGTCGTACGGAGTGTGGCCGCGCACACCCATTGTCCCTGGGCCCTGTCAGGAAGCGAAAGAGTGGGGCTGCCTGCTAGCACCGAGGCCGTCGTCCTTGGCCGTGGCCCGGTCGCTGCTCCGCTCCGGCGGCCGCGGATTGGCTGCAGCGGCCGCGCGACCCGCCGATGCCGCCATCCGCGCACGCTCATTGGCTTACTGGCCGGCGGCGCATGCACGACGCCATCACGTGGGGCACACTGGTGCTCTAAACGTACAGGAAAATGGGCATCCACTGCCGACGTGCAGACGGCTCCTGCCCGCTGCGAGGCAAGTGTGGCCGCGGGCTGTAATCATCGCGGCCGCTCCTGCCTGCTGCAGAAAGGCAGAATGGAGAGAGAGTCTGGACGCGCCTGCCGTCCGTGTGCATGGCGTGTATGGCGTGCATGGCAAGTGCATGTGGCCGCGTGAAGGACAATTAGGCCGTCTGTATTACTAATAATATACTAATAGTAATGGAAACAGCCGGTGGTGACGCTATTCGCATCCTCGAAAAGTTCTCGCAGATTTCTTCGTGTTACTTCGTACACCCGACTCTACGGAGACCGGAGTGCCCACGACAACGGCAGCAGCGCACTGCAACGCGGCAACGACCCTCCAGCACCCACGCAGCATTGCTCCGCACTGCACAGGTACGAGTACATGCTCGTACAGAGTCGCACACACTTTGGACGGGCCCGTCGCCGCGAGCAGCAACCCGGCCGGCCTGCCAATCACCGGCCGCTCTATGTTGTGCAGACACGGCTCGCAGCTGCACTGAGCGTCCGCCCTGCAGACTGATGCGACGCCGGTCTGCCCGGCCGTGCAGCCCGCGGTCTCCACTTGAGCTGGGCCTTGTTGCCGCTGCGCTGTCTCCGCCCGTCTGCCTCTGGCTTCTCATCTGAAGCCGATGTCTCTGATCTGGACTCGTCTTTAGTATCCGTGTCTCGGCGAGTACGGAGCGCTGTCTGGCTGTCTACATGTCTCTGGCCGCGTCTACAGAGTATTGCAAGTGGCTCTCCGGCTGACCCTACGAGAACTCTCGCGCGCTCGTCCCTACATCCATTATCCGTCGTCAAACTTCAAGCCGCCGCTTGTCCAGCTGCACTCGGAACGCTGCTCCTGCCCGTCTCTGCCCATCGCCACCTCGATCCTCTGCAGCATACGGACTACGGGCGAGAGCACTCGGCCTGCATCTGTACCCCTCCATTGCTGCCCCTCGGCTGCCATCCGCGGCCTACTTCTTTTGGCTGCTCCGACCTGCGATCTCCCCTTCTTTACCGCTTAACCGCTTCTCCTTGACTGTTGACCGAAGCTTATCCTTATCCACCCAATCGTGGGCCCCCTGGACGTTCGGGTGGCGCTTTTCGTCCACGACACGTCCAACATGTCCACCGCGCCCCAAACTCGGGCCCAGGCTCAGGCCGCTAAGGTCCCAGCGCCGTCAGGCCGCCAGCCAGGCCACCAACAAGACCGTCCAGCACGCCGACCATCAGGCCAGCCAGCCACTCTGCCTGCAACCTTGCCAGCAGCTTCACCGGTGGCCCGACTTGCTCGACCGCCAGTTCAGTCCACCAGCAGCCTAGCCGCCCAGCCAGATGCACCGTCTTTCCCCGGCACCGACTCCGGTACCCGCCCGCGGATCCAACGACGCTTGCTGCCGCCTGTCCGTGGATACAGCGCTGCCTCGTCCTACACCCTGCCGCCGGATCGACAAGAGGAGATTGCCGTCGTTCGGCCTGGCCAACAGCCTAATCGTGCGTCGCCCCTTCTTTCCGTCCTCGCTCTTCTACCTGTATCGTGTCCCGTGTCCCATGTCGCGCATCTGTATCCCGTGTTTCACGCTCCCGTGCTCGGGGCTGTTCTTTGACACCTGTCACAGCACCGACGGTGGAGTTTTGTTCCACGGTCCTGCCTCAGCCATTTGTCAATCCCTAATCACAGGATGCACCCATGCGGCCGCTGGCCCAATGAAACTGCTTGCCGAACCGTCCAGGCAAGCCGACTCGACCGCTTTGACCGGATCGAACGGCTATCCAAGAGCTTCTGACCACTGGGAACACCTGCCACACCTCTGATCACTGTGGCCGTTGTTGTCCACTGACGCCCTTTGCGGCAACCGCAGCACATCCTCACACGGCAGCACGGAACTGCTTTGCGGAGCTTCCCTTTTGGGCCACCATCCCCCCCCCCCCCCTTCACGGGCGAGGACATACTAGTATTTTACGAAGAAAACCCTCCTTGTTGTCGGTGCGTCTGGAACACCTACGGCGGCTTTCCGAACGACGATCCAGCTCGGTGAGCACAAGCACACGGACACGAGGCGGCCCATGCAGACGTACTCCGTACGCATACCGTGCTCTGATACCCCACAACAAGCGAGCTTGCAGCCACGAATCGTCAAGGAAAACCATACGCCGCTTCAGGCGTTAATGCATGTCTCTGCAAGTTCTTGTACGAGTACGGAGTATCCGTATGGGAGCCGCCAACCCCGGGCATAGAGCTCCATCAGAAAGTGGATTGTCTGCGGCCCGGCACTTCTGCGCCCGCCGCAAAGCAGGGGTGGCTGCGCCGCTATGGACGTTGAGAAGTGTCTACGAGTACAACGTGCAGAGTAATACGACGGAGACGACGCTGCTGCCACGCTGGCTGTCGGGATGCGCACGATAAGAGTGTGTTTTCTGACAGGTCATCGGGCGTGCCTTTACCAATCACGTCTGCATACTTGGGCGGGATGCACGTCTGCGCTAGAAAACACTACGACCTTTATCCCCCTGACGGTGGCAGCTGTACGGAGTATTTCTTATTGCATTATCTGTGACGAATAGTACTGATTTAGAGCTCATGGGACCATACCCTCAGTATCTTCCACATACGGAGTACGGAGTAGGCAACCGAGCACATTTCGGAGCCCGTAAGGCCGTGCCCTCCAAGGTACATTACAGAAGGTAGCTGTTGTACTCACGGTTGTCGATATGATGTCAGGTTGTTATTTTCGTCTAACCAAGCAGCAACGCGGTCCGGAAAGAAAACGTCACATGCTCTTGATTGACAATACGTATGCCTTAGGTGTTACCAGTTACTTTGTACGTTCGTATAGGAACACTTAAGCTCAAGTGTTGAGCTTAAGTGTGCCATAACACCACACTATTGCGTGCATAATTCTTATATCACTTAATCGTAACTTTTGATTAATTGAATGGTTCTTAAGTGCAGTCGTTGGCACTCTTCTTCTCATCGTCGGACTTTTTAGTTTTACCACGGTCTTCCTTCTTCAGAGTATGCAGGCCGGTCTTAAATTCGGTATGCTCTCGAGATAATGTAGTCTGCCTAATGAATAAGCCGGCTAGAAAGCCAGCAAATGTAACGCAGGCATACAAAATGAACATTTTCTGAAGCGCATCCCAGTAGGCAGATCGAACGATTTGCTTTTGATACTCAGGAAGGCCGACAATCTTCTGGATATTGGCGGACGCGTCTCGCCCGCTGAACTCGGTTGCGATTTGTGAGCCTAAAGTGGAACTTAGACGACCTTGCTGCGAGTTCATGACGTTGCTGAAGACTACTCCACCAAGAACGACTGAGACAGATGTGCCAATCTAACGAGAGAATGAGTACGAAGCGGTGGCGGCACCGATATCCTGGGGTTCGACATTGGTCTGGAGAGCAATGAGTGGCGCCTGGAAGTTGGTGCTAGACCCGAGTCCAGCAACGATTTGAAAGATGAAAATGCGGTCCCAATGAGGCTTGTCATCGAGATAGGTCAACAGACCCATTCCGATGGTCATGATAAATTGACCAACAAGGATAGGCCATCGGTAGTTCCCCGTTTTCTTGATGATCACGCCAACGCCTACCGAAAGGATCGACGCCGAGAAGACGTACGGGAGCAAGTACACCCCGGACAACAGCGAGTTAGCCCCGATCACGGACTGAAATACAACGGCAGCCAGTAACTGCCACCTAGAAAGCCCATGGAGTGCGATATGCCAAGTAAGTAGGCCGAGACGCTGTTTCTGTAGCGTAAGATACGCGGGGGGATAACAGGATAGCTGGCAAACTTGGACTCGTAGACCCAGAAAAGCGCAATGGCAACGGCGCCAAACACCATGAGGCAGACCACGGTGGCAGAGTCCCAAGCAAACATAACGCCGCCAAACTGAAGACCCATCAGCAGCATGAGCGTTCCGCCAATGACAAGCAGGTTTCCGATCCAGTCAATGGCAGCAAGGCCTTGCCTGAGACGCGTGCGAGGGTTATGTAGCTTCAGAAAGAAGATCAAAACGGTAAGAGCCACTCCGCCGAAGGGGAGGTTGATGTAGAAGCACCAACGCCAAGAGACTCTGCTTGTGAAAATGCCACCAACTACAGGTCCCAAGGCCGACGCCAGTGCCCAGACGCTGCTCAACAGGCTGAAATACAGACCGCGCTCTTTCAAGGAGAAGAGATCGGAAACACAGATGTTGGGCAGAACAATGGCACCGCCACCGCCAACGCCTTGGATAGCTCTCGCGGCAATAAGCATGCCAATGCTCTGGCTGATCGCACAGAGAAGCGATCCGAGCAGGAATATGCTAACCGCAACAAGCAAGGTCTGCTTGCGACCGAAAATGTCGGACATCTTTCCCCAGACTGGCACAACGGCAGCGCTTCCAAGGAGGTAGGCGCTGCCTATCCAAATGTAGCCAGAAGGAGCGTCAAAGTGGCTGACAATAGTGGGAACGGCGGTAGTAATGATCGAGGTGTCGAGAGCGGAAAGAAAAAGAGATATGGTGAGCGCTCCCATGATGACTGCGGTCTGAAACTTGGTCCTGCCGGCCTCGGGCAACTTGACGGGGCCGGGCAGCACCTCATCGGTGAGCCCCAGTGTGCTTCTCCGGCTGCCATTTTCAGTACCGGGAGGGTCTATTTGTTGGGCGTCGTCTTGTATATTCTTTTTGAGCCCGATACTGGCTGTTGAGGAGTCGCGCTGGCCCGCGGAGGCTGTCATGAACGGCGCCATTATGTGTGTATGTTTTTTAAATTGTTCCCGAGCTAGGGTAGCGCACATCGTTGGCTGGCAATGTGTATCGTCTACTTCGTAGCATCAATGTGGAGCAAGAATAGGGCGAGCTAAGGGATATCTGAAGGGTCTCCGATCGCTGCTTTCGGGGCTAACATTACATATGGCAAATCGCCGTACAAAACCCAACAACATGAAAGCCAAAGACACATAAATAATAAATGAACTGTTTTCCATTTCAATTATTATGGTTCTCATGAAGGAGGTCCTAGTCACCCCGATCAGTTGGGTCCGCGGTGATGTTGGGATGCCGGCTTCCGCTTAGATCCCATGCAGAGCGCTCATTGCTGAATTCCAGTAGCACATCAAAATCCGTACATACGTGCTTCTGGCCCCAGCCGGGATCCGAAAATTCGCCTGTCTCTCCTTCCAAGGACGTATCCGCACTACAGAGGATGGACTGCCGAAGATATTCTATGCAGTGCGAAGTGTGCTCCACCTTATCGGCTGGTAGCTTTCTAAACTCTTCTCTTGAGGTGCCTAGACGTGAGGCCAAGATGGACTGGACAGCTTGTTAGATTTTAGTCTGAATCCTCTATAATTTAGGTCAGATCTCCTATCATGGGAGTCACGCACCAGACAGTGAAGCTGGTGGTACACAGACATAATGTATGCTGGCTGCCATTCCTTTACAACACCGTGGATATCCATAGGGGGGAAAGCATGTTCCCATTCATCACTCGCGGGCTAAATTACATAGCCACGCCCCTCTATTTACCATGTTAGGAATATAGGATATCAAGTAATACTTTGTAGAATAAAATCGCGAAGCCTTTAACAGAGTAGAGATTTTACTCACTAGGGAATAGAACCTGCCAATTCTCATGAATCTCATTGTTCCGGGCCTTGTTTAACAACATCTCGGGATCGGCATAAACGAGAGGAGGGCCGAGGCTTGCCGAAGGACCGAAAGTCACGACCTTCTGGGGAACTTCAATTGCAAACAAAGTCAGTCTTGCATACAATTATGGTCTTAGATATCTCTTACTGATCGGTCCAAACGGTCGCTGCTTCATATGAGACTTAAATTGAATTAAGGCGAGAGAGAAAGACTCGGCAATGACGATAGTGAGTAGGAGAAACTCGCCGGCAACGCGCCAGGAGAAGCCGTGCCTCTTTTTTGGTGGGAAAAATGCAGAGCCGGTTTCCTTCTCCATTAGAGTATCGTGTTCTGCAGTTTCGACTTCCCCGGCATAATTTCCAAGGCAAACGTCAAATGTCTTTGAAGACCTGCTGATGTGATCATAGCTGTCCTCTGTTGAAGATGAAGTTCTCGATCTCGGAAAAAATGATGCCATATTGTTCAAGAGTACTGAAAACAAGAACACAAGAAAGCCGTATTTCCCTCTCGTTGTCTATTTGTTTTCCATCTTCTCTTTGAGATAAGAGGATCAAATTGCAGCGTCAAGGGTAGATAGGGATAGAGCACGGGATTACTCCCACTGCTTAAAATGTGCCGAATCAAGTTTTTTCTCCTCAATTCCTCTGAAAGCCCGATCGTATTACTGCATGAAAGTTGCACAGACGGGCCGATATCAGAAGAAGCACTGGGACTTCGGTCAACCGTGTCATTACAAACCCTTCTGTTCTAGCGCTTACGTCGTAAGCTTGCGTCGTGAGGTTGACACTGACTTGGACTACTACCTTGCACATTAGTATATAACTGACAGAGCAAGTCCTCAGTTTTCTTTCCGTCCAAAGCCAATTCGTCTAAATTTTACGGCATACCAACTCTATTATTTCCATATTTTCTGAGTTACTCTAATTTCGCCAACATGAAGCTTTCTCTGGCGCTCGGCGCCATTGTTGGGGCGGTGCTTGCTATTGGCGCTGCCATCCCAACCCAGAAAACCTCTGTGCTTCTGGTATGAATTGCAGGAAATCACGATGGTACACGAATACGAGCTAACGAGCGAATAAAGACACGCAGCAGCAGTACTACTCCCGTGGCGGAAGAGGACTTTGAGATCAGTGCTCGTAGCAGCAGCACCACTCCTGTGGCGGAAGAGGACATTGAGATTAGTGCACGCAGCAGCAGCACAACTCCAGTGGCAGAAGAGGACATTGAGATCAGCGCTTAGGCAGACACTCAAAAATATTAAATTCCGTGCTCAAGGATACCAAATGCATGCAGTCATTTGGTCCATGTCACGGTCCGAATAGAAACTCTCGCGTTTACAAGAGTGCCTCCCACAACCGTATGCTCATATGTCAGCAGTCAAATAAGAATGTAGCACTTCTCCCATAACATACGCCACCTGCCTCTTCCAGAATTTTGGCACATTCGGTCTGGCCGTTGACTAGAGCGCTCTGCAGAGGCGTCTGACCGGCCGGGCCAGCAATGGCATTTACGTTGGCACCAGCAGCCAACAGGCGCCGCAGTATAGGGCCATCACCCATGTGAGCTGCAGCATGCAGAGCCGTTGCTCCTCGATAACGACTGCCTGGGGCATCCGCATCTGCGCCGGAGGCCAAGAGAAGCTCCACAATGGCAAGACTCTTGGCAAGACAGGCCGCCCGTAGAGCGGTATAGCCTTTATGCTTGCTAGCCGGAGCATTAGGTGAGGCTCCTGCTTCAATAAGCGTCCGTGCCACGTCAACGTGACCGCCGATGCAGGCAGCCTGCAATGCCGTCACTCCAGCTGTCGTCGAGGGCGGTGCGTCGACCTCGGCGCCTAGACGTAACAGAAGCTCCACGACGGCTATCTAGCCGCTCTCTGCGGCAGACTGCAGTGCTGTCCGTCCATTGTAGCGACCTGCTGGCGTGCGAATGGAAGCGCCAGCGGCCAGCAGCATCTCGACCACGGCCATGATATCGTTGGCCTCTTCTCTCTTGCCGGGCACTGCTCCGCAGGCCAGCTGTAGGGCCGTGTGTCCGCTGTTATTTCCGCCGGCTGCATGGACGTCAGCACCCTCGGCCAAAAGGGCCTGCACAACGTCCGCGTGGCCTTCTAGGCAGGCAGCCTGTAGTGCTGTTCGTCCGTAGTATCCCGAGGGCGGTGCGTTGACATCCTCGCTTCCGCTTCGTATAAGAGCTTGCACACGGGTGAGGTCGCCTGCCTGGGCCGCCAGCTGGAGTGGTGTCCATTGGGGCTCGTCTTCCTCGTCTTCCTCGTCTTCCAAGCGGCCTTCTTTGAGCTCCGTCATAATATCTCTCATATAAAATGATCAATTTGGCGATTGGAGACCAGCGTCGAGGCAGGACTTGTGTGTATAAAGAGGGCTTCTGTAAGTACAAGTAAATAGCCTAGAGAATTAGGAGTACAAAGTACAAAGTAAAAGCTGAGTAAAAGATGTCATAACGCTCCATATTAAATGATGGTGGTGGATGTCAAAACCTCGTCGCGGGAATAAGCTTTCGCTAATAGCCTGTCCACGTTCTAGCTCCCCCCACCACGTCACACTAAACACGTCACCTGCGCTGAAGTACGAGTAAGACGACGCAGTACTCCGTGTTACTCCGTAGATTGGATGTCAGTACGCGAAAATAGAGTAGTCATACCTTACTCCGACCGGTTTTATTTCAAACGACGTAGCAGTCTCACCCCCTGCAGCTGGTCTTTGCTTACTCTGTACACTTGATCGTTTAGTGGGTTTTCCCTGCAAAAAAGCGCTGGCTTTTGCTTTATATAAGGAGAATTGCTATAATTACTGTAACTTCTTGCTATCGGCCATACTGTAGACCCATAAAACAGAGGGTACATTGGGTGGGGCTACTAACTTCACCGCCTAGGCCCACAATAAAATATTTCTGGCCAATAACTTTTACGCCAGACGCTCCCTCCAATTAATGCGCTGTTTCCGTGGACGCAGTCCATACCCCCCCCCTTGATCGTCACCACCTCTGCCTTCTTCATGACCATCCTCTCTTTCTTCGTGAGCTTGACTGCTATTGGCCAATTCAAGTATGCCTGCACCCTCTGCATCCTCTGGCACTAACACAGGTCCCATATCAATCTCTTCTTCTTCCGGTATCACCATGGGCCGTTTCCGTGCAATTGGCGCTGCGTCAATTGCATCCATTGCTGCTAAGCTTGGTCCGTATTCAAACGCCGAAAGTTGGCGGCGGATAGACGCAGGAGGCGGTCGTACACCGTTGTGGCGGCTTGGCTGCGATGTGCTTTGACTGAGTAATAGCCTGCGAGACTGCGATGTAGGGAAGACCGACTGCTCATTTCGACCAAAAGGCCCTTCGTTGCGAGGCCTACCACGTGTATTCAAAACAACGCTTGGCTCTTGTATGAGGAGGAGAGGGTTCTCGTTCGCCTATAGATACCTGTTAGTAAAAACAAAGAAAGCTATAAGCTTAGAAACGTACCAAATCAACTTCTAGCCACTAATAGCAGTTGATCTCAGACTTCAAGATAGCCCGATTCTGGTCTAGTATATTAAGAATCTTGTGAGAGCAAGGTATACCTTGCTGTGGCTCAAAAGTACTTGTGCATGGCCGTGTAGGAGGCGCAAAATTAGCCATAGCTCTTGTCTCTTGTAAGCCAAGGGTAAGTCGATGTTGCTGGACCAGGTGATCGAGACATTTTGATGAGACCTGGTGATGTAGCTGTCCAAGCCAAGCGAACCTGATGTAATCATAGCGTCTTTTCTCCCTTTGAATAGCGATCTCTTGGTTAATCGTCCGCTCCTTATCACGAAGAAGGCCCTTGATAACGTCAAATAGCATCTTTGCATCTCCTGTGCCATGAGTTAAGCATTGCTTCAGTTGGCGATGAGCTGATTCAGTCGGCGACGTAGTTCGTTGCCCAAAATTTCGAAGTCTCGACGTAAAGCAGGTTGCCCACTGATGACGGTACGGCCAGTACTCATTGCGTAGATAATCGATGATGCTTTTCTGGTCATTAAATTCGGTAACAATACGATCCCATGCTATTTGAAACATAGACTCTGTGGGCGCATAAATAACAAACTTCCACAAATCGAACAGTCCTTGGCGGGTGTGTGGTATAGTCGCAGGTATAGAGAGAGGCAGCGTAAAGCTACGGCGAAGGAAGTTATTCATGTCTGCGACTTGTCGATCAGTGTCGTCATCCTCCTGATCTTCTGCACCGTCGTCGTCACCATTAGCCTCTTGAGGCTTCTTCCATTTTCGCTTAATGTTCAGGACGATGTTGCCGTTAACGTGAAAGATACAGAGCTGGTGCGGTACAGTTGGCAGATGCTTCTTTAAAGCTGACTTTAATGCAGACTCAAAATCGGTAATTAGCACGGTTGGTAGCCGAATTTCATGCTCTTGTCTTGCCTCTTCAACGCAGCTAATAAGCCAGTCGTATCCCTCGAATCTCTCATTATCAATCAAAGCAAAGAAGAGAGGTATTGTATGCCCAGTGTTTGTAAGGCAGGTCCCTTGAAACAGCGGCATCTTGTACTTGTTTGTCTTGTATGTACAGTCCATCGAAAGGACGGCTGGGTTTTGCTTCCACGACTGTAGCTGCCAAGGAAGTGCGAAAAACAAGCCAGTAACTGGTCCACCATTGCTATCGTTCAGATGTTTGACTCGATGGAAGACGTTATCATCTTGAAGCTGCTTAATGACGTATTGAATAGGCGAGTGGCCGTTCAAAGCGTTGCTTCGAAGCTTCTGGCGAAAGTTGTAGATATCCTTGTCTACAAAAACAGCATCAGGGAACTCGCTACGTAAAGTCTTTACAATCGACTTTGGTTTAATGCCATTGTTCGTCATGGTCGTAATAAGCTGCTGCATCTCGGGCGTCAGCTCACGAAGTGCTGGTAGTGCTACTGGATCCCGAAATGCTTCATGGTTATTATGGGCTGTTTCTGCAGAGATTTGGAAGCTCCATAGTCGTTGATTTCTTGCTAGAGACGACGCGGTAGCTCTCCATCTGCATCCAACTCTAACCGTGCTTCCGTGGCGACTCTGTTGTTGCGATGCTTGCACCTTGCCTTTTACGCAGCCGAATTCGACGAAGGTTGGCTTGCCGTCCACGATGTTGGACGTTTGCTTACGAAAGTAAGCAAACCCAGAGGCTTTTGCCCAGTCCTTGAGGTCCTTTTCAAGCTCTTCGCGACTTTCGTATAACGGCCCTGCAATCAGTCGATGCTCGTCAGGCGGGCGAGCAGGCAGCGTAGAGAGGGTGGTTTCGTCCATTTTTTCGAGCGCTTCTGTTCACTAAAAAACTGTTAGCAAGCGTAGCATTCAAAGCATCATAAGCAGGCAGCACATACCAAAAGAAGCAGACGATTTCAACGTGATGAAAAGGTAAGAAAGCGTGCGTGGATGCATTTTGGTTATGTGGATGTATTATGGGCTAGCGGTGGCAGAATAAGCGCACTAGACCACAGTAAGACTAGCGTGAATTCTCTAGTCCAATAAGATATATTTGTATGATCCACCCAATGTACCCTCCGTTTTGTGGGTCTACAGTATGGCCGATAGCAAGAAGTTACAGTAATTATAGCAATTCTCTATATAAGTTTATCAAACCACGAGTACTCCCTTCATTGATTATAAACACGTTTGTGTGGCATTGACAACGTGATAACACTCAAGGTGACTTGAATCAGCAAAAGGTTGAAGTGAAAGTCTTGTGGCACTCGTATTCGTTGCAGTATACAGAATCTCGACATCTCACTGGCCCCCAAACACACTTATTCTCTTGTACACCTGCAGACCTGTAGTTTTCTACCAGCTTGTGTTCATCCTTCTCTACTCGCGTATGGGCCTAGGTAGCCGAGGCGGTTGTGACGGCAAAATGGCCGCCCGGAAGTCTGATAAGTTACCGTATCCCACGGCTCTTTCCACCGCAAAATGAGCCGAGTACAATGCTTCGTATGCTCGTAACTGAACAGCTCATCATCCAGGGGAAGGTTATGCAGAACAGAGCGATGAAGTTTCCGCCATAGATAGAGACAGTGGCCGATGTGGAAGTCGTAAAGTGGGTAAATCTTTTCAAACTCACCAGCAATGACGGAGCTGGGAGCCAGCTGTACGGTATGTTCCTGGTCAGCAAACCAGGTGTAGTTGATTTGTGGCTCCTTGAGCATCTCCTCGAGGGCTTCACCATCGAAACACTCCAGTGAGTACCAACGTGATGCCAAGACATCGAAGTGGCAGCCCAGTGCACGTGCCTCTTCCCAGCTGTTGCCACACTGTTCCCTCCCATTCGACGCCATCAATAACCTTCTTAGCTGCCAGCGAAGGCCGGGTCTTAGCTGAAGATGTTGAATCTGGTGCTACTGAATATCCGCTTCTGGCACCAGATCTGCTGCCCATTTGTACAGTTATGAGTACAATAGACGCGCCACATATAAAACAGAGAATATGCGACAACACCAGTCTTATTTGTCTCCTTCGAATAGCTCTTTTCCCAGATTTGCAAGGATCCGGCTGCGCTGCCTGCTCCTCGATTGATCTTGTGTCGTGACTTATCAGCTTTCCAGCTTCTTCCGCCTCATCACTATCGTCCAGACTTTGGTGCAGCGGAACATAGTTGCTCTTCTCTATTGTCGCCATTCTTATTGTGCTCTTAACAGAATCTTGGTTAACCATACAAATTTATGAAAAATGAAAGAGCTTCCGGGTTCGAAAAGAGGAGTCGAAAAGCAGAAAGGTTATCGTAAGTCGGGTAAGAAATCCTGGTCGGTTCAACTCTTTACCCGCGTACAGATTATTGCTGTCGTCCGTGTTACATCGGCTTTGTTGGCTTGCATACTTTTCATAGTTTATTGGATTTAATTAACTCCTGTTCATTTCTTGTTATTGGAAGTACCGGTACATTGTCAATCTTTGCTAGGTAGGAATAAGGATCAAACGGCAACCCTTGAGGGGCTAAACTCGCGATGAGTGAAAAGGCTATCACCAGGAGCTGGTTCGTCTACATACGAAGCACGTCCCGTTTCTGCAACCTGGCTGTTTGTCACGGAATGTCAAGACGATGTCTGCTTAAATACTGTATTATGTTCTTCTATGCACCACATATGCAGGGTTCGAGATTTCCTACCAGTTCCTCCATCCTCTACCCTGTAGCACTTATACTACATATTTTGAAACTCTGGCGGCCCTTTCTGTCTGGAAGAGTAATGTTCTCGTATAGACCGTACGATATAGACTCCTAGCATCGCATGAAGTTGACTCGATGCTAACCTTATTTCAGACTACGATTCTCTGGGCGAGATCGAGATGAAGAACCATCCATTGACCATGCCGATGACAGCATGAGACAAGCTCGAGATTCTCGAACGAGTCGAGCTCTCGTATTACTAAAGGACATACTTCTCATTCTCTTGGCCCTCAGAGGTCTTTGGTCCTTGTATACTTTCGAGTATCAAGATCAAACAGCTTTTAAAGACAGGCGCAGTTGCAACTGTGGCTCTTCTGTTTCTGAAGCAATTTCGAAGGGTTGCGTATACGATGAGCTAGCAGCTGGTTGGCTTCCAAGCCACTGCCGCGACGATGAGCTCGTCGCCGAGTTTGGGACAAAAGGGGACGGTCCAAACGGCCAGTGGAATTACTGGATCGACCGTAACCATACCGAAATAATCTCTGTTGTCGGTACCCTCGGAAGGGTATCGCGCGATGTATCTATTCACAAGCTTGTGGTAGTAAACTGGTGAAGCCCCGTTGACCCTGTACGTCCTCCTATTCCTTGAATGGGGGGGTACAGTTTGGTCTTGGTGGTGGCATTAAGTCTGTCTAGCTATCAGGCGCCCGATGCGGGATACATATAGCCGCATGGGTGCGTCTTGGTGCGGTCTGAAGTAAGCCCCTACGGGGCTTACTCCCTATTGGCTAGTCATACAGAAAATGTGGGTCAGACGGCGATGTCGAATTACCAACATCTGTCGAGGATCTTGCACTAAAAGGCGATGACCCGAATTTCCGCTTCCATATGTCCATAGAGTGGCATAAAGTGCATTGTATTTACTACTGGCGTAAAGAGCATCGCGCTCGCTTAAGCGGAAAGTTTGTAGAAAGGCGATCCGACTCAGAGGGTCATATCAAACATTGCGGAATGATCTTGTTGGGCATGACTGGATCAGGAACCGTGGCTGGAGTAGAGTTGAACATGGATGGAAGACTTGTCATAATGAAACACCGTTCTAGTAATTACTGAATACGTAGTGGTAACTTTGAGTTACGGCTGCGGCGGAGAGAAGTTCGGCGTAGTGCTAAAATTTGCCTAGTTCCGTCGCCGGTATGGTAAGCTCGTTCATAACTACGCCGAGAATTCTCATTTACCGCAGACCCTATGTTTCGAGTGTTACGTGGAATGTGTGGTGCTTTGTACTCAATGACATAGGCAATTTCTTGTCGACCGCTTGTACCTCGAGTTACGCATACTTTGTCTGTCTTGAGATATTTGTCGCGGCCTGCCGTTACATCTTTGCCATCAGACTCAACGCGGAGATTGCTGCCCGTTGTTCTGAATTGTACACCGTCGTAGACTAAGAGGATATGTTGCGACGATCGGAAGTCTCTGAACCCGGACAGAACAAGGCGAAAGGGATCTTCAATACAGTTGCTATCGATGAAAACGAGCAGGGGCTCGCTAATCACCCGCCGTCCACTGATCACGGCCAAGATGGATGACCTCGTTGAAGTGATTTATAGAAGCAAGTCTTTGGCCAAATTATCCTAAGGCGGCGGTAAGATCATACTTGCAACGGTCATCGGCATCAGCCATTTATTGGCAGTGAATGCATCTTTGCGACTGTTCAGTGTGTCGTGCTTAGTAAAATCAAAGGGGAAGGAAGGGATGGACGTTTATATTGATGGAAGCTGGTTCTCCAGGGCTCTGCCACTTAGCAGTCACCGTCTACTTATAACAATCAACACGCGTTCCAGCAGTAGTACAGGTAAGACCAGAACGGACTAGTTCAAGTGAAAAGAAAGGTATTTGCGAGCATAGGAAATGCCGAACGAGCTACTTCGTATGTCTCGCACTGCGGTACCCGATCCAGACCTCTTTTCACGATGTCAATGAATCTAGCGTTGAAAGTGGCACTCCGCTTTCTTCGTGGACACGGAGTGTTAAATCGTATTATTACTCCGTATGAAAAAGGCGCCAGCAGAAAAGCGGGACTGTTTACTGGAGACCCCGCGGCTCCGCAACCCCAGCTTTCCGCGGCCCAAACCCCGCATGTCGTAGTGCCAAGCAGTATCGAGCCGGGATGTACTCCGTAAGGTTAGGGCTGGTTAACGAGGTACCTCCGTTGCCCCGTCCTGTCGGCGCAGCGGCAAAAGCGAGACGAAAAGACAGCAGGCGAAAAGACAACGGATAGGCGAAAAAGCGAGTTGGAGACAGGAGCATCGCGAAAACGCAGTGAGTTGCAATGGCAAGCAGGAATTGGGCGAATGACACGTAGTAGTTTTCGGCTAACCACGGGTAACGGCGCCGAAAGCGAGGTATACGCGGATACCAGTTCCCGAACTTTCTCTTGGGGGCCGGCGTACTTTGTCGAGTGACTGCAACGGCGATCCACCGCGAGACTGCACACGAATGGAGCTCAACCTGTCGCAGCTTCCACTTCGCGTGAATTTTGCATCACTGCCGAATGGGGCAGGTGTGCCCTCGCCGGCCGCATCGTCCCATCGTGCTTGCATCTTGCTATTCTCCTCCGTTATCTGCCATCGAGTCCGTAACTTGCAAAGGCCGTTCGCGTCGGCCGCAGGTGAGATTCGTCTGTACGAGTATGCAGCGAATCACATGCACATCGATCGACGACGCACTGGCTGCTTCATGCCATGCTAGGTGGGGCGTAGCCGCAGGGACGGTTTGTGCCACTGCCGGCACCGGATGCCGGTGTGCTGACGCCGTTAGTTCCCGGCTGGATGTGCACTACGCAGATTACTAATACCGCCCAGAGCTTTGCCCATCGCTTGTGTGGAATACTGCGCCGTACGAAATACTCCGGTAGCCCCGTGTGTTCTCAGATCTCCCCAACCCGTCCGCTCTGCTCTCCTCAGTTGATGTTCTGTAGCTTGTTGTGCCCTCCCGGCCTTCTCCCTTATCCAAACGCTGCTCGCCGGCATTGACTGCCACAAGACGTCTGCGGTCGAAAGTCATCCTGTTGAGCCTTTCTCGGCTGCCTTTGTACGCAACGTCTTTACTGTATCTGCCTCACCGAACATCTTGTAATCCACCATACCTATCCCTCTGCCTCTCTTGCATCCGCTGTCCAAGTCAGCATCTACTCTGGTGCCTTAACCGCCAGAACACAAACTCCCATACAGACGCATTTCAGGCCGAAAACACCGATCATGGCAAGCAAGCTGCCAGTGGCGGCATCCGCATCCTCAACGTCGGCAAAACCGCTGTCCAAGATCCGCAAGCGCGCCCCAAAAGCCTGTCTGTCCTGCCGCGCACGGAAAGTTCGCTGTGATGTGTCCCAGCGTGGACGCCCATGTATGAATTGCTATCTTGACAGCGAGACGTGTGTCGTCACAGGAAGAGCCTCGCGCGTGTAAGTGCCCCTTTCCCGAATGAAGTGAGCCTATCGGGTCGTCACTTCCATTCTTAATTCTTGCCCCCACCTGCCGTCCTCTTCATCAATTGAAGCATATGCGGCCTCTAACCACTGGATCTTCGCCTCTTCTCTTCTAACGCGCTCGCAGGCGAAAGACGCTGCATCCACCCGCCACCAACACAGCCGACCTTGACGTCGAGAAAGACGCCGACGAAGCACAGTCTCCATGCATAACAATCGAGTACGCATCGGCAAGCAATGTCAGAAACCTCCTTGACAGTACATCTTCCAACTCCGTACGAGCCAATGGTGTCTACAGTTTGAACGAAAATTCTGACCGCACCAATCTGTCACCATCCCGAGCTCACCAGGCTACATTTGAAAGAGCTTCCACGGCACACGACGTAGCACATACTTCCCACACTAATCCTCACAGTCATTCCCCCCCGAAGAGCATTAATGTGGTCCATAACGAGAAGCCCTGTGATGTACATCAGGAGGGTCACCGCAATGATCGAATGCGTACGGGCCAATTAGCTTTCGCAGATCAGTCCAGGTCCTGGAATAAGAACCATATACACGAAAATGGACATTATTATGAGCTCGGCGGCGCCTACGACATGTCAACAGCCGGCGGCGCCGCTATGCCCGGGTTGTCCGGCACGCAGAACACTTTCACCGGCATGACTACTGATATCACATATTCATATTACCCATTCTTAGCCGTGAGCAACCTTTCAAAACTCCTACCGCAGGATGTCAACTATCTTGATCTCCAAGGTTGTTTCCGTGTGCCTACGCGATGCATTCTCGACGAGTTTGTCCAGCAATATTTCCTTCATGTTCATCCAATTCTTCCGCTTTTCAATGAGGGTGACTTCTGGGACCTCTACCATCAAGAACTCCACGATGGCTCTTTACCATCAGGTCGCATCTCACTGCTCGTCTTCCAGGCTCTTCTCTTTTCGACATGTAGTGTACGTAAAAGCAGCGAGAAAAGATACTACTGCATTGGGGAGCGCAAGCTCTTTAATTTGTTTTGGACACGTTTGGCGCTAACACGATGGCTAACGTAGTTCGTATCCCGCGACACTATGCGCACCCTGGGCTATGAAACTATCCGTCTTGCGCGTGCTGCAGTGTACCGGCGCGCCAAGCTGCTGTTTGATTTTGACACAGAATCCTCGCCGGCCGCCATATCTCAGGCCGCTTTACTTCTCACCTACTGGACACAAAACGGCGTTGGCTGGCCCAAGGTCGCCAATGTCCCCAACACGACGTGGCTCTGCACCGCCATCCAACATGCAAAACTCGCAGAGGCCCAGCACTATGCCTCAATGGAAGACAGCCCACGCGCCAATGCGCTTAAACGTCTGTGGTGGTGCTGCATAATCCGCGATCGTGTCATGAGCTTGGGCAGCCGTCGTAGCATCCAGATTACCCGCGCCCATTTTGATCTCGAGTCAAATCCTCCACTGACGCGTGCGGACCTGGCTGACGAAATCAAACGGAGCCGCGTTTACGACTCCACCTCGAAGTCATCTCTGGTCGACATACTTGTGCACATGGTGGAACTTTACATTGTCTTCACTGACATTCTTACACTCGTCTTTCCCCTTGATAGCACGCCAGGCTGGGGACGCCGGCGTGCCGATGACGATAGCGCTCGTGTACGCCAGTGCAAGATTGACTTACGTCGCTGGTACAAAGACGTCACTGCCCGCTTTCCGATGGTCACCGAGACTGGAAACAGCCGTCCTCTGGGAGATGGTGCCATCCGCTCCTCGGTCAATGATACCTCTGGGGGGTGCAGTGCATGCCATGAATCCGTTATTCTCTACACCAACCTAATGTATATGTACTATTAGTACGTATTCTGTCCTGCTTCCGGGCGGCACATTGCAGACAATTGCTACCCTAGACTAACCAGTGTAGCTCCTCGCAGGTAGCGCTTTGTCACCATGAAATGCTCCATATTGCCGTGGCCAACGCCGGTCATTTTGAAAACAACAGCACAAACAAGGGGCTTCCGGCAATCATAGAAAATAGACGAGACATACAGGACGCTGCAAGTGGCGTTACCGAAGCCCTTAAAGAGTTGATACAGCTCCGCCTAGCTCGTTGGTTACCAATTAGCGGGTATGTAGATTATGCTTCTTTGTGTTTCATCTGGTTTTCGTCGTAACTCTTCATTGACTTTAGTTTCTAGCGTCACCTGTACGGCGTTGCCTCTCTTCTTGCACGTCTTGGATGTCAAGCTTTTTACAGCGTCGTCGAACACTCCAATAAGGACCACGCCAGAAACAGTGCCACTCCCGCCAAAGTCATCAGACGCGGCCAAATTTGCCTTGAAGCAGCACCGTCTCAATATTTTAATCGAAGCTATGAAAGCTTACCAACCCCACTATGATACCGTCGACTGGGTCAGCATGACTATCCGGCACATCATCAGTCTTGTCCAGCTCGACGGCCCCGCAGACAACCGCACTGTTAATGATAAGGGCTACGAGCACTCTTACATGTCGGGGTGGTCAGACATTCTTATGTCGAACCCGTCACTGTATCTACGTCTGGCCTTGACCATAGATATTGCACTAAGCAAGAACCGCTTGCCAGAGGAGAGAGATTTTCCCCTCGGCTTGCGTGGCATCTTTGGCAACGATAGCTCCTTTAACCGAAGTCTTCTTCTGGGAACGGACAGAAACATTACAGCTAGTAATACAGCTGTGACGCACTCGACGCCGAATACATCACCGTCACTGGGAAGTTTAGAGGACAACGTTGCAACGCCAGCTTCTAAACATAGCGGTACAATTAATGCGTTCGCAACTGCGACTACAGAGGAACTCGCACAGGATCCGATCGCCTTCACCATTTCGCCCCGCCAATTGGCTATGAGCATGACTATGGCCATGGGTATGGAATTTGAAATGGACCTGATCGAACTGGGCACAGATAATGGCATGCAGATGGGAATAGATACGAATGCAGGCGACAACCTGGACGTGGACTATCTGGTGGCCCAGCTCCCATCGCCTGAAGAAGATTTGTCTGACGAGAGCTCGTCGCCAGGAGCCAGTAATACAACCAATAGTCATGGCAGCAGACTGGGTCGTGACAGCAACAACGAGACTGGTATGTTCGAGGCCTACAACTTCGATTCTGTTAGTCCTAGCCCGGATCGAGCGTTAGACATGCCGGTCCAAGGCCATGGTAAGGAGGACATCGTGGGGCTTTGAAAACACTACTACGTTATCTCTGCGAGCAGAGGGCGCGGAAAGAGCCAACAGGGCTCGGTACTCTTCATCTTATAATCAGGCCAAGCATAGTAGGATACCGGTGCGGGGGACCAGACTATTAATTCCAAGTGCAAAAAAGAATGATCATTGATTCTATCCGGTATCGAACCGGAGACCTTCAGTGTGTTAGACTGACGTGATAACCACTACACCATAGAACCTACGATTTCTCGATGGCCAAATTTGAGCCCTGAAGCCATAACAACCTCGCAGATACTATCGTGAGATGTTTTTAGATACGTCGGCGCACTTAAGTCCATATACGATAATGTTCTGCCAATATTGGACTTGATGAGTCTGTTCCTAGCACATGTGTGGTGTCGGGACAGCATGGAACTTTCAAACCCCCAGCACGAAGATGATGTGCATCGTGTCCTACGCAAATTAGACAGTACTGATTTACCAGGAGGAAGACAACAACTGAAAGTGTAAATCACTTAAAGATGGCGTACCTCAGGCAACTTTAGAGCACCTTGGGCACTAATTAAAGGAAAATGGGTCTATGTGGTGGGCTCGACCACTAACATAAGGACTAATAAGTTAGCCATCTCTGTAATTTATCTCTTGGCCTACTGACGAAGGTACGAACAAGGTAGTATACAGATACTGGGCTATACATAAGGGCGGCGAGGACGGTAAACTGATACAAAATGCCTTCTGTTGCGTCTTCTATTGAAGGAACACCTCGTACTTTTGTCGCTCAAACACCGTCACAACTCTCGTCGTCACCTCTTGCAGCACTTCCTCTGTTGTCTGCCAGCCTTCACGGCAATGAATCAGTCCTACAAGAAGGTAAAAGATAATTCAGTTCCACTGGCTGCACCGAGCACCAGTAGGCCTTCCGACACTGTCACAGCGGACACACTGAACGAGAAGATTGCCGACATGATCGGTACAAACGGGTTTTCCTTAAGCCTTATTGACAGCACGAGCGTGAGAGGCCGCAATGAGAGCATATCCCACCGCCTCAGTGGCCAGAGGCTGGAAACGAGCCAAGGTTTTTCTATCAAGGCCAAGAAGGAGGAGGACCTGCCGTCAGTGGAGCTATTGAAGCTTCAGTGGGACTTGGTGCGTGTAGTTGCGACGAATATATTGACAATTCTGACGATGATGAAGAGGCTGGAGCTGTATCGACTATGGCACAGGACTATGATGTCGAGCCTTTAACGCTAAGCGACGTGAGTGACAGGAATGCCGGTGATAGCCAGACAAGTTTCTTTTAGAGAAAGGGACCTGGTGGTGGTGGTCGGCAGCCGCCTGTCAGGATTGTTCAATAAGGTAGCTTGTCTAACGTTCCACAAGTACAAGCAAATACTCAAACATGGATGTCTCCTGTTGCGTCATATTTACTCCGTAAAAGCAGAAGCTTCGTGCATTGTGGTGAACGATCGGGTAAAAAAAGCCCTGTTTCGGTTTTACATGCTTGTGCCACCTCATTCTTCAATAATATGCTGGTTTCACTTGTCTGCGGTGCACAGCACCCCTGCGTCAAGCATATTCTTGGTAGAGGTTCGACATGTCAAGCATGGTAAGACATACGTCGTATCATTATCGAAATTATTCGCCATGCCTTGCCAAGAGTCAATATATCGAACTCTTTATGGCTAATTACGCTGCAGATCTGCGAGAGAACGTAGCTGAAGCACGTCAGGCGTGTATCCGAATGACAGAAGGTTTGCATTTGGTGGCTTAGAGCATCCAGCCAAAATGACAAAGTTCATGTTGAGCCAAAACACTGACCTCTTATTAAGTATCATCAAAGTTCTTCACAGGGTGCTCTTCCAAGCGGCAGAATGGAAAAAATGTACACTAGTGCTCGTCAATTCGGTGACTAAGTCCTTCTGCACACGACGAGAATTGTTTATTAGAGGTCCTAGATATTATTTTTATTCCTCGCTTGTTGTGCGCTGAGAGAATGGCTACGATTGCTTAGGATGGTACCTTTATTAGCTATGGCCTGTGGGAAGAGAGGCCAAGTGCCGGTCCACTTCATTGTACTTCAGCCAAAAACGGGCTATGTCGTAATACAACGTACGAAGTGTAACGCGGGATAGGATGCAGAGTTTATTGGTTTTGTTCCACTTCGGCTCCGCGAACGCCCCCTTTTTGTAGTCTGCCACACCATTGGGCTCAAGTCGCCAGCACGATCTGGTCAGTCATTACTTTAGTCCAGCCACGACCCTTACTTGGAAGCAAGAAAAGCTCGAAAGTACTCTATGATATATAAGCTCACTATCCAGTTTCCGATGTATGCAAACTTAGTTCATGGTGCCTCTGCGCATGTGTGCCCTACAAGTATGTGCTTGTATAAAAAGTCTTCCACGAATATCCCATGCAGGTTGTTAATATCAGTTACTGCCCTCAATCTCTAACTTCCTACCACTAACTACGGTTACCCTTACTTCTATTAAGGCTCGTAGTAATTGCTTGAAACTGAAACAGTATGCATGGCTCTTGTGTAGCCGGGCTATCGAAGAGAAAACATGCGGGAATATCTGTAAGACACATTCTTCGTAGACAACACAAAGCAGCCACAGCCAGGAAATTGCAGGATAATGTAAGGAGTACCCGGCCTACACACTGGCCAGGAAGAGAAATGGCAACGATACTTCCGAAATTGAGACTCAAATCGACGACCATCCACCAACACGGACGCAGGGTGAACAGGGGTGGCTGGGTGCTTTGGAAGCACGGCAACCTACCACTTTGAACTCGTTCTTCTGTTTCTTGTACAGGTACGTACCGTAATTTCTCCTACGCGTCCAAAATTGCCGGGGCATGGGTTACAGACATATATATATATATATGTATCCTAGGGTCGCTTAGAATTTGATGATTTGCTTCTATTACTTCTTGCAACGCGCTTTCTATCTAGATCACTTGTCTCCTCTTTCCAGATCCCTGCAGTTCACTAAACATCATCATGGGAACACCAGAAGAATCGAAATCAACGGTGCTGAACGTTGCTGTGAACGTTCCAGCATGTCCAATCAACACAGAGCCGTCGGTTGCGGATACTGGCACGCACCTAACGAAGTCAACTCCCGCGCCTTTAGCAAATGGTGGCAAGCCTCCCCGATTAAGAAAGCTGTCAGCACTCACCATATTAAATGGGCTACTTCATGCGTCACGCCGGCCACTTCCTGCACAAACTGGAAATGGGACATACATTACACAAAAGGTGACAACTGGCCTCCTAGAAGACCTCAAGCATGTAGGCTGGCAGGGTAAGTTAAAGATCACTGATTACCAAATTTCAGCACTCTCTAACTTTCAGTAATAGATCTGAAGACTTTGTCTCAAGTGATTTGTAGCAAATTGAAGGGGGAGACTCTTATAGATGACAGAACGATGATTATGGAACGTCTCATCCAGCTGGTTGCCGGTTTGCCGGATAAGTCCCGCAACAGAGAGTTACTTACCAATAACCTCATTAAAGAGCTCTGGGACTCCCTAGACCATCCGCCTTCACTGTTCATGGGTGAACAGTTCCAGTACAGAATGGCCGATGGGTCGTATAATGTAAGATACCCCGATTATCAGGCAGGCCTCGTAACTGACCTTTGAAGAACATCCACATGCCAAAGCTTGGAGCTGCCGGTACGGCCTATGCTCGTTCCGTTCGTCCCTCTATTACGGCGCCAAGTGCGCTGCCGGATCCTGGTGTAATTTTTGACGCTGTTATGTGTCGCTCTGAATATAAAGAACACCCGAATAAGGTTTCGAGTATTCTCTGGTACTGGGCCTCGATCATCATTCATGGTAAGATACACAACCAGCCATGTCCTATTCAAACTATTTAACAGCACCATAGATCTATTTTGGACCGATCACCAAAATCCCGGAGTCTCCAAAACGTCCTCGTATCTTGATTTGTCACCTCTATACGGAAGTAACCAGGAGATGCAAGACACCGTGCGGACGTTTCGTGAAGGACTTCTTAAGCCTGATACTTTCGCCGACAAGAGGCTGGCCGGAATGCCGCCTGGAGTGGGGGTCATTCTCATCATGTTCAACCGCTTTCACAATTACATTGCTGGCAGTCTTGCAGCCATCAATGAAGGTGGAAGATTCACAAAGCCCAACGGCAGCCCTAGCGATTCTGATGATTCGAGTCAACGTGCTTGGAAGAAGTATGACAACAACTTGTTCCAAACGGCCCGTCTTGTTACTTGCGGGCTTTATATCAACATCACGTTGGTTGACTACGTCAGAAATATTGTCAATGTTAGTACTCTGTGCTATCATCGTGGAACAGTTCGAGGGTTACTAACATCCCTATGTGTTAGCTGAATCGCTCTGACACAACATTCACTCTTGATCCACGTGTTGAAGCGGGTAATGACGCTGGAACCCTTGATGGTGCTGAACGTGGAACGGGAAATGTTGTGTCAGCAGAGTTCAATCTCTGCTACCGTTGGCACTCATGCATATCTGAAAAAGATGAGAAGTGGGTCCAAGAGTTTTATGCCGAACTCATGGGGAAACCCGCAGAGGAAGCCGATCTGGCCGACTTGATGCGTGGATTTGTCAACTTTGAACGGTCTATTGCAGAAGACCCGGCTGACCGCACTTTCGGTGGCTTTGAGCGGGGTGCCGATGGACGATTTCATGACGACGATCTAGTAAACTGCATTAATGACGCAGTCGAAGATGTTGCTGGTGCTTTTGGGGCGCGGAACGTACCAAAATCGATGAAGCCAGTCGAGATTCTTGGCATACTCCAGGGGAGACGGTGGAACCTTGCTGGTCTGATTGAGTTCCGTCGCCATTTTGGCCTCCAGACATACAAGACTTTCGAAGACATCAATCCAGACCCCGAGGTGGCAGACCAGTTGAGGCATCTCTATCAGCACCCCGATTTTGTTGAACTTTATCCGGGAATCGTGGCTGAGGCCGCAAAGGAACCAATGGTTCCGGGGGTTGGCATTGCACCAACATACACTATTTCCCGTGTTGTCCTATCTGATGCAGTTTGTCTCGTCCGGGGTGATCGCCACTACACCATTGACTACGGCGCAAAGCAGCTTACTAATTGGGGCTTCAACGAAGTCAATTATGACATGAAGTATGTTTTTTCTCCCCTTTTGAATATCCCCTCGTACCTTTCACAATCTCTAATGTATTTTAGCATCAACCATGGCTGCGTCTTCTATAAGCTCTTTATTCGCGCATTCCCGAATCACTATAAGCAGAATTCTGTTTATGCCCACTATCCCATGGTGGTACCTTCAGAAAATCGCCGCATCTTGGAAAGTCTAGGCCGTGCCGATCTCTTCGACTTCCAGAGACCATCATTCACTCCTCCCCGAGTTAGTATTACGACGTACGGAGGGGCCAAGAAAGTCCTTAGCAACCAGGGTATTTTCAAAGTTGCATGGAATGAAGGCCTAGATTATTTGATGGGCGAAGGTGGAAGCCGCTTCATGCTCTCGGGCGACAACACATTTTATGCCATGCAGCGAAAGTGCATGGGGCAGCTTCTCTATACTGCAGACTGGGAGACTCACGTCAGGAGTTTCTACTCTCAGATGACTGAAAAGCTCTTGCAAGAAAAGAGTTACATTCTTGGCGGCCAAAGACAGGCTGACATCGTCCACGACGTTGGGAATATCGTTCATGTCCACTTCGCCTCGCGTGTCTTCAACTTCCCTTTGAAGACAACGGAAAACCCAAAGGGGATTTACAGTGAGCAAGAGCTGTACACTGTCCTTGCTCTCATTTTTGTTACGATTTTTTTCGACATGGATCCTGTCAAATCCTTTGGCCTTCGTCATTACACAAAGGCCGTCTGTACCCAGCTGGGATCTTTGATAGAGACCAATGTCAAGCTGGCACGCGGTTTAGGTATTAGGGGATTATTTACCGGGTCTACTGACAAGGCAGATCCACTCAGATCATACGGAATGAACTTGATGAAGGGACTACTCAAATCTGGCTTGAGCACGTATGACGTCGCTTGGAGTCAAATTCTTCCGACAGCAGGCTCTATGGTACCGAACCAAGCAGAAGTGGCAAGTCGCAACTCTTTTGTCTGGATCTTCAAAGCCATTTTATTGTTGCTTATGTAAATACTAACCCAACCAGTTTGCGCAAGCTGTCGACTTCTACCTTTCTTCACAAGGCAAGATGTATATTTCAGAGCTTTACCGGATTTCCAACGAGCCCTCGTCGCCAGATACCGATGCTCTTCTTCTGGGATATGCTATGGAAGGAATACGCCTTGCGGGAACCTTCGGCTCGTATCGCAAGGCTGCTGCTGCGCTTGAAATTGTCGAAGATGACGGGCGCATTGTGCCTGTCAAGGAAGGAGACCGGGTTTTTGTCAGCTTTGTGAGTTCTCCCACTCAATTTCCTTCATCTTGTGTCATGAGCTGACACATTTGCCCTGCCAGGTTTCTGCCGCTCGCGATCCGAATGAGTTTCCCGACCCGGAAGTGGTGAACCCACGACGACCTATCGAGAAATATATCCACTACGGACTTGGTCCACACTCCTGTCTTGGTCGTGGTATTAGTCAAATAGCTTTGACTGAGATGTTTCGTGCTTTGTTTCGGCGAAAGAATGTTCGGAGGGTTCCTGGGCCCCAGGGAGAGCTCAAAAAGGTTCCGCGTCCAGGTGGATTTTATGTCTACATGACAGAAGACTGGAGCTCATATTTTCCTTTTCCTGTTACCATGAAAGTGATGTGGGACGAGTGAGGAGTGTCTGGGTGTTTGCTTCGTTAATCGTTTTTGTGTTTACCGTTGCCATTGTATATTACCGAGTCATAAGCTTACAGAACAGCAAGCTATAACCTACACGGTAAGATAGTTTGTGTCTTAATATAGGAGAAAACAAAAGCGCAAGTTTTATTGTCTATGCTGCGTATGTCTTGAACGCAACTCCTGTGATTTGCCCAGGCTAACTTGGTTGCTGTTCCTACCTGTCATTCTCCATTACGCTACTTCTGGCCACTTTGCTCACGGGCTTTCTAAAAAGCTGAAAAGTAAGTGGACAAAAGCAGTAGTAAGAAAGTCGACCGGAGCGATGAAAACGTTGATCTTTTGCATCTCTTTTTTTTGCTCTTTTCTCGTTTCTTCCGCCATCTTTCACACGGTCCACATCAGTGTCCTGACGAAACCCGCGGGTAGCCGTAAAGTTACCCGGTGGCTGACGTGTTCAATAGTATTCGTTCGGCCATGATGCAAGGGGGCACTCGCGTTTGGCCGAATGCCGAAAGGTCCTCATCTGTCGCTGGGATTATCGATGCCGAATGTCGGCCAAGTAACCGACGGCAGGATTTGGCGGCAGTTGACTATCCCAGAGATCGTCTAGCTTGTGTTGCTTCTCTGGTAAGTTTGTGGGTGTTGTTTTTGAGGCATATAAATGCCTACCCCTGAAAGTCCATCCTCACAACTCCAATCCCCACGGGGATTTCATAATTCGCCTTCACCAGACCGCACGCCAGGTACTGCAGACGCTTAGATAGCACCAAGCCTACCCCCTCTGCCTTTTCAAACCAACTAGCGTTTCGCGTCCGTACCTTGTCCTGGTCCATAAGTCCGGTCTTTCAACGCCAATATCAAGAGGCCGTACACAACAGTCATACCGAGCGCCACCACCTAGCTAGTCGAGATAAAAAATAAAGAAGCACCAAACTCCATAACCCATGTCAAGGCACAGATCCTCAAAGGAAAGCATTCCAAACCCATGAACGCCGCACCCAGATCCGGTCCATTGAGACTTAAAGCTTCTGTCCCATGGTACAACCCAATTAAATCTCTGTCTCATAACTTCAGTGACAAAATGCGATAGTCTGGTGAACAGAAAAATTGTTATGGCAGGTGATAACTTGGAAGTCGAAATACACAAGTACAGTCTTTTTCTGATGTCCTTTGTCGCTCTTGCAAGTAAGGCCGACGAAAGAGCGTGCCTTTCCTTTTCTGTTATCGGTCAGATCACCGTGAGGTAATCATGTGTCAGACGTGAAGGTCGTTATCGGTGATTCGAGGAGGGATAGACCAAAATGATGCGGGGATTGGACGGGAGTGTCAACGATGAAGCAGGGATTGAAATATGCCACAGTTGGTATCGAGATCAAACGGAATATGCGCCAGCAGTGCATTCGGTACAGTGAACAATGCCTTGTCCTCCTGTTCCAAAAACAGTGTTTTAAATGAAAGGGACCCGTAAACGCCGCAGAAAAACAAAGAGTCGAAGTAAGGTAAATGATGACGAGCAGAAGTGGCAGTGTTGAAGAGAAGTAAAGCGAAGTTCGAGTCAAAACATGGCTTCCAATGGCCGCGAGTACCTCGGCAATCATTTCCTTCACCGGGCGCCAGTTACGCGTCTTGGGGGGCAGAAGCGCCCTGGGCACCACGGCCTCCACGACCGCCGTAATGGCTACGACCACTGTGGTAGCCGTTGCGGCCACGGCCTCCCCGTGCGCCGGACGACTGGCCCCTAGGCTGATAACCTCCGCGCTGTGCCGTGCCCCCATTGAATCCGTCACGACCACCCTGCTGCCAGCCACCCTGAGGCTGAGGCAAAGTTGGTTGTGGCTGGACTTGCCTCTGCTGAGACACCAGTGCCTGAGGTAGAGGTTGTTGAGCAGTATGAGAAGCAGGCTGAGCAAGTGTTGCAATGGGCCGCGGAATGCTCTCCGGATTGTCGTAGACATATAAGCTCTTGTCAATAGTGGCGGGGATTGCTTGAATTTCTGTTCCGAGATCTCTTTCAATGTTGTAGAGGTTCAGACGGTCATCCCAATTAATCAAGTTGATAGCGAGACCGAGATGGCCGTAGCGCCCACTGCGGCCGATACGGTGCAGATACGTTTCGGCGTTTTTAGGAAAATCGAAGTTGATGACGACGTTGACAGCCTGGATGTCAATACCACGAGTAAGCAAGTCGGAGCAGACCAAGTTGCGGCAAACTCCGTTTCTGAAGTCATGGAAAACCCGGTTGCGCGCCTGTTGTGCCATTTTTGCGTGACTGTAGAAACACGAGTACCCAAGCTCGGTGATCTTCTTGGCCAGCAGTTCAACACGATTTGTTGAGTTGCAGAAAATGATGGATTGGTTGATCTGCAGTTTCGAGAACAGGGTATTGAGACAATGAACTTTTTGGCGCTCTTCCACGAACGCATAGTACTGAGTGATGCCCCGAAGAGTCAGTTCGTCCATGAGGTTGATCTCGTACGGGTTGGCCATATTTTTGTCGGAGAAATCCTTGACCGAAAGGGGAAACGTAGCGGAGAACAGCATGACTTGACGGTCTTTGGGGTGGAACTGCAGCAGCTGCTCTATAACTGGCGTAAATTCGGCGGAAAGAAGTTTGTCAGCTTCGTCCATGATGAACATGGAACACTCGCTGAGGTCGGCAACGTTCTTGCTGGCAAGATCAAGAATGCGGCCCGGGGTACCGACCACAATATGGACAGCCTCCTGGAGCCGTACAATGTCGTCTCGAAGACCGGTTCCTCCGGTTGTCACCATAACGTTAAGGCCAAGGTGCTTGCCGAGGGTCTTGCAGACTTGCGATGTCTGCATGGCGAGTTCACGAGTGGGTACGAGAATGAGGCATTGGATCTTGGAGACCCTAGGGTTGATCTTTTCCAAGGCGGGGATGACGAAAGCTGCGGTCTTTCCGGTTCCGTTCTTTGCACGTGCAAGGATGTCACGGCCGGTTAGCGCAACAGGGATGCTCTCTTCCTGAATAGGTGATGGCTTTTCAAATCCAGCCTCGAAAATCCCCATGAGCAGGTCTCTTTTGAGGCCAAACTCCTCAAACTCCAGACCCTTCGTGTTCGTGACATCCTAAAGCAAACAGTGAGTAAATGCGGAGGGACTGACTGCGGTGCAGTGGAGTGTGTAGGAAGGAGCTGATCTCACCTCAGTCTGCTGTCGATTGTCCCTTGTAGGAAGATTTAAGTTCTTCTTCCAGTCCTCCGATGACTTGTTGTCACTATGAGGATGTAAGAACACAAATACAACACAATTGTAGCAAAAGAAAACCAATCTATCTTTGAGCCAATGCTGAGAAGAAACTCACCTAAGAGTGGACGCCTTTAACTTTTCAACCAGAGCATCCGCCATTACAGTTGGTGTGTAGATGCGTTGGGGGGGATAGCGGTATAGCGGTATAGCGGTATAGAAGTATAGCGGGAAGAGCTGGGGCAGCTATGCTGTAGTGATAGCCTCTCAAGGTTCGAGAGATACACGGGGATATGCTTTCTGGAAGCTGTAGAGAGAGTTTATTGGAGCTTGTTGAAGCTTTTCGTCTGGCGGGATAGCCGAATAAATCGTCGTTCGCGAGGTTTATGGGGCGCTTAGGGAGCGAAAGTTCTTTCCTGGAGTGCCGAGCAGCAAGTCGGGGACAAGGATCGCGGATGGAGAATGGTAGTTTGAAGATCGAGGCACGGGAGAGTTGCTGGGTTGCCAGAGCGCAGGGGATAGGAGGTCGCTCAAGCTCAAAAGCTCTGACTGGAGAGGGGCACAGATCGATCGTCGACGAGAAGCGGTAGCGAAGTGCGATGGCGAAGGGTCCGTAGTAGAAAAAAATAGAGCCCTATGTGCTACAGAAAAACTCGTTTTCTTTTGAAAAGGGGTGACCGGTGGTATCGAGCGGTGGTGTTCTGTTGGTATCGAGGATAACTCAAGTGGTAAAAAAGTCAAACGAGAAGGTGCAAGGTTTTGTGTGCTTTCTCCAGAGTTGGAGAGAACGGCCGCGGGCGGAGAGAACTCGGTCACGTGACGTTTGAGCTTGGGAGTACGAAGAGATCAGGCGCCAAGGCCTTCCTACCGGGAACAAAGAGCTATAAATAGGCCAATCAAGATATCGTTGCGTCGAAGAGCCCGCGGCAAATTTGGCCTGATATGCGCCTCCCGGTGATAGATCTCTGGACGAACACAGTAAGCCGTGATGCTGTCTGCGCCTTTCCAACCTGAACCTACCATCCAGACTCTAGTACAGATAGCGCGCCAAAGCTTCGGCAGCATGCACTACTCGCCATCGCTTTCCGTCTGCTCGAGAGCTTCGGCGCGGCAGCAGCAACAGCCTGCTTTGGCCGTGTATCCCAGGTGCCGGCGACATCTTTTCGCTACGACTGTTCCCAAGAGCCACTCCCGCAGAGGCCGCGACGGTGGCGATGCGGGTAAGATGGCAGAGCTGCCGTGGCCGGCGTCCAAAAACCCAACACCTTACGAGATACTGGAGCAAAACAGCAGAGTACCTTACCGGAAGGCGCGGTTCCATGACCTCGTGAAGATCTATCACCCAGATCGCCATCACTATGCTGCGGCCTCTGAACACGACGATTCCCGCGGTGCTGGTATCTCGAAAGAGGCCATACTGGAGCGCTATCGGCTCGTTGTGGCGGCACACGAGATCCTCAGCACCCCGACAAAGCGGCGAGCCTATGACCTCTATGGCGCAGGATGGGGAGACAAGCCCGACATGGAGAACCCCTACAGGGATGTGGACAGGAACTGGCGGACGCGGCCTGGGAGCGCCGCCAATAACGCAACATGGGAAGACTGGGAGCGGTGGTACGACGAGCGGGACGGCAAGAAAAAGCAAGAACCGCAGTTCATGTCCAACGGGGGTTTTGCTCTGATTGTGCTGGTGTTCATCATGTTTGGCGGGCTGGCACAGGCATCACGAGCCAAGACCAGCTCCTTGACAGTGCTGGACATGCAAGACCGGCGACACGCTGCGATCAACCACGGCCTCCGGAAAACATATGTGGAAAATGCGCCGTACGACCGGCGCGACCGGGTATGGAACTTTCTTGAGCGCCGAGAGGGCTGGGGCTACAATTCGCCGTCGTCACCAGCACCACACATGGTAAGGCGTCCGAGCAGTCGTACTGGTGAAAACGGGCGTATGTGATGACTTAACTCAAGATGTATGATTGTAGGATATGGATGTGCACAGCGACTTTGCCAGTTCTCAGCTCTGAGCGTTCAATACAAGCTTGATGTACCGCGTAATGCTGTATTACAAAAGCGATGTAGGTCGAACTGATTCTCTTGTTCTGTCGGCCCGGCCAAAGTCTGCAGTACAGATCTTACAAGTATCACGCAGGATGTTTGTTGTGGGAGCAGCCGGCAGGCTGGACGGAGACCCGCATTTGACGGCCGAATCCCAGAACAGCCAATCACGTACGGAGTACACATCAACGATTATGCAGATGAGGTCCAACCTAAAGCAGTTAAAAGTAAACACCCCTCTTGTAGAGCGCCACTTAAGAGGCCCATCGCGCAGCCACTGATGTTGGGCCGCGATCCACGCACGCGTCGTCTTGTGTAGCATAGTTAGGCACCCGTCCTTGGCAGGTTGTTTACTTTCGCCACGGCGCCCTCATCTCTACGGGGTGGCAACACCATACTTTGTATAAACCAAAGCGTGTTGTAGCTCATGCTCGATCAAGACCATCTGCGACTCCATCAAAGAAGCCAGCATCGCGTCGCATCGACTGCGTATGCACCTTATAGTACATGCATAGCCGCTGACGAGTCTTCCCCGAGCCCCGTCGAGCCCCGTCCTCGCACTCCCGCCATGGCAGACACCGCAGACCTCCCCATCGCCCTGCGTCGGACGCGACGCAGCATCACCAGCCAGGCCAGCACATCAGCCGCTACATCAGCCTCTACAGCCGCAGATGTAGCCAAGCAGGCGACCAGGCAGAGTGCCACAGAAGCACAGTCCACGCCATCGAAGCCAGCACGAACGCCTAGCCGGCGCAGCCAGAAGAAGCATGTTCGCTTCTCCGATCCCGGCATCCTGCAGGCGACATCCACCGCAGCCTCCGACACTCCTATATCAGGAGCCGGCACCGGCCTGACGCCCATGATCCGGCGAACATCTCTAGCGCCTGTGGCTCCCCGTCGCCGCTCGGCGCTCTCGGGTCTACTCTTCCAGCATGGCAGGGCCAGGGCTGCCGAGCCGGCAGAGATCACCGAAATGACGTTCTTGCCGCTTTGTCAGGTGCTGGATGGTCGCGTGCGCCGCCGTCTGCGCCGGAATGGCCTCAGCGAAGAGATGAACACGGTGTATGCCGACCGCAAGCGCAAAGCGGACCAAGCATACGCTGAACTGGCACAACTGCGCGCCGACGTGGCCGCCAAAGATGCAGTAATCACGCGGCTGGGCGGGGGACGCTGCCGTGGCCACCAAGAGCCCGGCCATGAGGCCAACAATCACAGCGCCTGCCGCAGCAGTGACGGTGCCAGTCTCGCGCCCGAGACGCACACGGGTGCACTGTCGCCGGTGACGCCAGAGGCGAACCGCACGTACAACTGGACACTGGCAGCGCGAGATCCCTGGGACGCAGACACGAGTCCGGACACAAATCTGGACACAGCGTTTGATATCGACATGTCATCGCCTCTCTTCCACCCTGGCCAGCGCCATGGTCGCGGTGCGGAAGAGGACGCCGACGCCGCCTTTGGCGACATCACGATTGCAGAGCTACAGGCCAGCACGCCAAGCCGCAAGCGCACGCAGACAACGTCCACAGGCTTTGTGGCCGGGTCGTTTCCCACGCCGCCAGCGACAAGCCCGGCCACGACATCCTTCGGAGCTACTGCGCCGTGTACTCCGACAGCCGTCCAGCTGTCACCGGTATCGATAACTGTGCCACCATCGACGGCCTGCGCCGGAGTACAGGCATCCTTGCCCGACTTCGAGAAGGACCTCCTGCGCGGTAAGCTGGCAGTGCTACAGGGCGATGTCACGCGCCTTGAAAACGTGTTGGCAAAGCACCAGGCACTGGAGGCACGCCTGGAAGCGCAGCTCGGCAGCGGCGATGATGGCACCACAAGTACAAGTGCCGCGGAAGCCCATGCAGCCCTCGACACCCGTGTGGTGCAACTGGTCCGCACCCTGGCGGACAAGACTGCCGCTCTCGCACAGCTGTCATCAGAGGTCAACGGGCTGGGGTTTGGACGCCACCACGACGTCTGCAGTCGCGAAAGTGGCGTCGGCAGCGCCGAGAACAGCAGTCATGACGGTCGTGATGCCAACAGCAGCACCAACGCCCCTTCAGACCCCTCCGACGTTGTTGCCGCGGTTGCTGCTGCCTTTCGCACCGCGCGTCTGGAGCTCGAGTATCTGACGCCCGGCGAGATCGTGCTGCCGCTGAATGCCGTTGGCGCCGAGGTGCTGGATCTGCTGCTTGTGCGCCTCCGCACGCTCTCCCGCGCCGCTGACGACCAGATTGACGAATACCGCGAACTCGAGCGCAGCTTGCGACAGCAGCTCGGGGCCCGCGTCGATGCTATGGACAACTTGTCCGAGACGGTAGGCGCGCGGGATGCCCGCATTGCCGAACTGGAGACGAGCATCGAGCGGCTCAAGGGTGCCATGGCCAACTACGCGCGAGACGTGGCCGAGCTGGAAGCGCTGGTGCGGCAGGTCCAGACCGAAAGGGACGACAAGGAGAAGCAGAGGGACGCAGCCGAGAAAGCAAGGGCCGCGGCCGAACAGGAAGCGGCAGAGGCGCAGGCCAAGACCGCCGCTCTGGCCGCCTCGGCCGAGGCCATGACCGCGGCCCACCGCGACCATGGGCGGGCTCTTGCGCTACGCGATGCCCGTATCACTGAGCTCCGCGCCGAGATTGCACAGGCACACGAGCTGCTTCATACTGCCCACAAGACGGCCTCTACGCTCCGCGTCGCCAATGCCGACCTTGCTGCCCGTCTTGATGCCGAGCAGCAACGCGTTCGCGCCGCAGTCGACAAGCTGCAAGCAGAGATTGCAAAAGTCGTCGGCCGAATGGGTGACGAGCTTAATCAAATACCGACACAGGGCAGGACTGGTGGAACCTGCGCTCCTCTTGGCGGCTGCTCCAATGGTACCACCAAATGGCTGTCTGGCCCAATTGCTACACCGCTCGGCGACGACTTGGGCAGCAGGACGGCTCGTAAGCGACGCCGGTACGACAGCGGGCTGAGTCTTCTAGACGAGGATGCTTCGTTGGACGAGTAGGCAAGCGGTGAAACGACTCGCGAGTGCGCAAGAGTGTGTCATGGACAACTTTGGAATTGGGCGGCAGGCGTTTTGGTCTACCACACTGAATAATACAAAGTGGATAGCAGGGCTTGCATTTGTAAAAGGTTTACATTATTTCTGGGACAGCTTCCCTGTTTGGCCGGCCATATAATCTTGCAAATCAAACTTGCACCCGTAGCCTTATGAACGACGAAGATCCTGTTACGGGAAAAGAGTTTCCTGTCCAGTACAGTTATAGGTGTCCATTACATGAGATACCACACCTTGTTTAATCGTGCATGGATAAGTGATACAAAGTCAGATGAGTTTGGCTTACACCCTTTGCCATGTCACACATATAGCATGAGATGTCACAGTGACAGGGCAGCGACGAACGTAAAATGAAGATAAAGAGAATACAGAGTTATCATTAATCGTAATCATGCGTGGCACACAGCGCCCGTGACATGTGTCTATTTTTCGTATGCTCGGCGTCTGCAGTTCTCATTCCGGAACGAACTTACAGCGCATACGCCGCAAGAACAGCGACGCCACCCATCCCTAAAAGTGCGAGGTAGGCATGCGTTGCTGCGGGTAAGGACGCGGCGGCAGCATTGCCACTGCTCGAGGACGTCGCCGAGGCGGCAGCAGTGCCGAGCACGGAAGTGATCTCGGCGGACGCGCTAGCGAGCGCAGCTGCACTGGCGGTGGTGGCAATGCTGCAGATATCTTCGGCGATAGATTCAAAGGCTGTTCGTGTCAGATGTCAGCAGAATAAAACAAAAAGAAGGGGCTGCAATGGCGACGTTGAAGTCATCGACATAATATGTCCGAAAAAATATGCGAGTCAGGAGAAACGCGAAAGAAAGGCAGAGGAATACAAGACATACACGACGTCTCAGTGGAGTTGCAGGACGAGGATAGAGCTAGACATGTGCCCAACTGCACCGCGACACTACTGGCGGTAGTGCTGTTTGTTGCTGCGTCGCACAGACAGGACAGGTCGCTCGTGGCACAGCCTACGTCAAGCGCGGCGTCGGCAAAGCAGGAGAGGGCACACTTGGGTATCTGGGCGATGAGAGGTACGAGAGATTCGCCTGAAGGAGTGGCGGTGGCAGATGTAATAGCTGTCGAGGTGGCTGCCGCTGTTGTCTGTGCGGCTAGTATTGCATTGTCGAAGGCAAATTTAACAGCACGGACAGGTGACGCCGCGGCAGCGAAGAGGGGGGTGGCAACAGAAGAACGCATGGCAAAAGCTGCAAGGACGGCGGGTATCATGGCGTATAAAGAGAAAGGGGCGAGATGCAAGTAACAAGCAGGACGAGGTCTGGGTATAGAAAAGAGCCAAGGGGTAAGAGAATGAATGCCTGCGTCCACAATTGCGAGAGGAAGCAGTTGGAATATTGCGCCGTAGATCGGTCCTGCCAAAGCGTCGATACCAAAGAAGTAAAGGCGTAACAAGACTCGAAGGTATCGATAGATGAGACCAGATGCAGCGTTGTGCGGCAGTTTTAACGCTCGAAACGAAACAACAGCGCAAGGATCCTTGCTGGCGAGCCACAGCGAGGAGGTGCGGCCATAGCGTGAGAAGAAACGAAGAAGTAGTACTCCGCAAGATAAGCGAGAGAAAAGCAAGTGCTAATAAAAGGCATACCGGAAGAGAACAGATTGACGACGTCAGCTCATGCAGACTATCAGCCGCTGCCGGACTACGAAGATGGCGTTTGATAAAGCAGCCTGAATGCGGCTAACACGCGCACTTGCACCACAGCACACAAACACAGCCTCGTGCTAGGTGTGGCGTGCATCGCGCCAAGACTGATGACGAGGTCCAAAGCACAGGCTGAAACGCTCCGAGCCTGTTTTTGGTGTTTGGTGTTTTGGTGTTTTTGGCCGTCGAGAAAGTCCGTCAGCGTGGGAGGACGCGTGGAGGGCGGGAGAGCTCTGCGCAGTGAGAAGTACGGAGGATGCCCGGGCAGCCTGGCCAAGGCTCACTCTGAAGTAGAGTGTCTTCAGCGTTGCAGTGCCTCGCAGAGAGTCCGCAATTTTCGCTAATGTAAGGGCTGCGCATCGCGTGCTTTTTTTAGCGCGGCGCAGCCCACGCCCGCGCCGTTGGGCTGTCGGTTTCCCGGCCGTCTTCACGTCTACTTAAGCCGCCATTTGCATCTCTCTGGCTCTTTGCTGTGTATTTCGTACAGCTTGCAAAGTAAGATGATGAAAGTCGTGTCTCTCACCGCGCCGCTCTTTCGTGATGTCGCATGCAGCTCACCCCTTTGACGCGGGCTCGGACGTCCGGTGACGCGCAATTGCCAGCGGTAGGGCAGCTGCAGGGCGCTGACAGCTGGCCCCGGCATGGCGCATGCAACGTCGCCCGTTGCATCAGAAAGGATGCGTTTTGCGCGCCGCTGCAGGGCTATTTTGCATCGTCGTATCGCGAGATAGAGACGGCGGCTCTCACTTGGCAGGAACGACTGAGCGCAAAACAAGTGGTCCCGGGATCGGCCGCCGGTCCTTCCGCAAGGGCCGCCACCAGCGGTCTGAGTCCATCAGCGGCCTGATTGGCCAGTCGCATACCGTGCTCTGCGTTCGGTTACAGAGTAAAACGCTGAATAACACGACAAGGCGAACGACACTCGGACGAGACATCCCACGTCCAACGCATGCTCATGCCCCAACAGGCAAACCGCATCGGTGCCGCGATGTGCCCTGCCCGATACGAAGCATGACTCGAAGGAAGGGCCCCGTTTGAGATCTCACCGCAAGGGGGCCCGCTGCGCCATTACTCCGTATGGATTCAATTCGGCGAATCGCGGTTTTCGGGCGAGTCGAGACCCCGAAGCGGCGGTCATGGTTTGTATAAGACGGGGGTGCCGAGCCCGGTGCCTGTCACTGCGCAGTGTCATTGCGTTCTGTCTCCATCCGACGCCGGGACCGCCTCTTGCCTTCTTGCCTCCTGCTGTCTCAACATGGCTCCCATCCGCGTTGCCCTCATCGGCCTCTCTGCGCGCAACACCAACTCGTGGGCCGGCGTTGCCCATCTGCCGTACCTGCTGTCGCCTCGCGGTCGTGCGCTCTTCGATATTGTCGCTCTCGTCAACTCCACCGAGGAGGCCGCGCGCGCCGCCGTCGCGCACTACGAGCTGCCGGCGACGACACGGACGTACGGCGAGGCGGCGGCACTGGCTGCCGATATTGCCGGCGCCGCCGAGCCCTTTGTCGATCTCGTCGTGGTGTCGACCCGCGTCGATGTGCACCACGCCGTGCTAGAGGTGCTGGAAGCGGCGAAGCGAACGGGCCGGCCTGTTGGCGCCCTGGTAGAGTGGCCGCTAGCTGATAGTCCAGCGCACATTCGCGAGCTAGCAGCCTTGGACGCCGGCGTTGCCGCGGCTACCGGGGCTACCGGGGATGTCGGGCCTACCGGGGCGACCGGGGTCAGCGCAACCACTGCTGTCGCACTGCAGGGTCGTCTGCTGCCCGTCTACCTGGCTGTGCGCAAGCTCCTGCGTTCCGGCCGCATCGGCCGCGTCCTCAGCAGCGACGTGCAGGCCTTTGGCGGTACCTCGCGCCACGATGCGCTGCCTGCGCACTTTGCCGACCGGCGTATCGGCGGCAACTTCTACACCATCGGCTTCGGTCACTGTAAGTAGCGGCGCGGAGCCTCGATCCGTCTGCGCAGAGATCGCTGCTGACCAACGTTGCAGTAATCGACTCCGTGCAGTTTGTCCTCGGCGAGCTCGTGGATGTCTCGGCACGCTTCCAGCTGCAGCGGCCGTCGGTGCCCGTCGTCGTCGACGGCGGCGTCGCGCAAACCGTGCCGTCCAACGTGCCGGACCTGGTCGACATCAGCGGCCGTCTGGTTAACTCCTCGCCGGAGCAGGGTGAGCTCAGCCCCGGTGCCTCAGTGCACGTGCGCTTCCGCCGTGGTCCGCCGTTCTCCGGCCAGCCCGGCTTGGTCTGGACCGTGGCCGGTGAGACCGGCGAGGTGTGCATCATGGCGCCGTCCGGACCAACCGTACAGGCCGCCGGTGCCTTCGACACTGGGCCGGACGCCATGACCATCACGGTCGAGGACTACTCCGGCGGCGTCGAGCTGCTGCCGTGGTCGTGGGCTGCTGCCGTCGCCCCGGACACGGAGACGGCCGACGCTGCCGAGGAAACGGGCCCGGACGCTGCCGGCGAACGCCCCGCCGCCGAGAACTGGATCACCGAACTGCCAATGCCCAGCCGCGCCGTCGGCCTCCTCTATGAAGCCATCGCCGCCGGTGACTCCAGTCGCTATGCGACGTTTGCCGAAGCCGCCCGGCGACATGAGCAGCTGGAGGCTTGGCTGGTGACCTGGGACGGAAAATAGCTGCATGGAGTGGCCTGGAGCAGAGACGAAATACCCTGTGTGAGGAGCGATGCGTCAGCGTAACAGTGAAGGAGGCCAGAAGCTAGGCCACGATTGTTGGCTGCTAGCCGATCTCGGCGTTGGCCGCTCGGCGATAGCACATGTCGCGCGCCAGGCGGCCAATCGTGCTGAGCGGCCGTTGGCCGACGGCAGACGGCCGTGGCCGATTGTGCCTGCCGCACGACGATTGCAGCTCTTGCCGGTTTGGCAGCCATTCACGTAATTCAAATAAACAACTCTAAAACAATTATACCGTGTCCGTCACTTGTACACTTCGCTCCTTCTCCGTCTATATTAGTATAGTAGTGCGCGCGCCTGCCTCGCCGCAATTCCTGTCATCCGCGCATCCTTTTGCTTCCATCATCGCCAATTGCCGCGTAGATCTCGCTCTCTTGCGCCCATCGCCCGCCGCCGTCAGCACCTCGCCATGGCACGCTCTGTCACCGTCGCCGCCGCCCAGATGGGCCCCATCCCGCACGATTCCGTCGACCCTGGTGCGGACACCGTGCGTGCCGCCGCCATGGACCGCATGCTGCGCCTGCTCGAAGAGGCCGCCGCCAAAGGCGCCCGTCTTATTGTCTACCCGGAGCTCGCCCTGACAACCTTTTTCCCGCGGGCTATGCCGGCATCAGCGACCGCTGCCGTCTCCGTGTTCGAGGACGAGAGCGCCGCTACCGCCGCCACCGGCCCCGAGCGCCTGCAGCCGCTGTTTGCGCGCGCCAAGGCGCTGCATGTGGACGTCAGCCTGGGCTATGCCGAGAAATATACCGATGCTGCCGGCAAGGCGACCGACTACAACACCGCCGTCTACTTCGCCGCAGACACTGGCACCGTCGTCGCCAAGTACCGCAAAGTGCACCTCCCCGGGCGCACAACACTGCTGCCTGCCGGCTCGGCGCAGCAGCTCGAGAAGCTCTATTTTGTGCCAGGCGACCTCGGCTTCCAAGCCTTCCGCGCCCCTGGCCTCGTCGGGACGGCCCGCAAGGCTGAGGATCCCGTGTCCGACCTCGCCGGCGATCCCATCGTCGGCATGCTCATCTGCAACGATCGTCGCTGGCCCGAGGCTTGGCGCGCCTATGGCCTGCAGGGCGTGGAGCTCGTCTTGTGTGGCTACAACACCACCGACTACAAGCCGCAAGAAATTGTGCACACTGGCAGTCCTGAAGACCAGGAGGCTCTCGCTCTTCTGCACCACCACATCAGCTGCCAGAGCGGCAGCTACACCAACGCTTGCTTTAGCATCAGCGTCGCCAAGGCCGGCGTGGAGGCTGACGGCCCTGGTGGCGGCCTTATCGGCGGCACCGTCATCTACGACCCACTCGGCCGCAAGGTCGCCGAAACCACCACCAAGGACGACGAGCTGCTCGTCGCCACCCTCGACCTTAACCTCTGCCGCCGCCAGAAGGAAACAGTCTTCAGTTTTGCCGCCCACCGCCGCGTCGAGCACTACAAGCGCTTAGTGGACCAGGTGGGCGTCGTCGAGCCGCCGCTGCTGAGCCGCAAAGCCTAGAGGCTGGAAAACGAATACACCATTGTACACTATACCAGCGTACTCGAGAAAGTATCAAAGACATGTACCCATATCCAGCAGAAACACTCACGGGGAGTAACACGTTGCGACAGGATATTCAAACAAACGCTGAACAAACATAAAATAGCATAAGTAATATGGCGCGTTGAACATAAACATCAAACATCAGCTCCGTCCAATCATAAGTCCGAACCCCGACATAATGCTTTCCCTCGCCGATACCGTAGCCCATCCTCATGGCGGTGATATTAGCTGGCTGATGTTGGAATGTGCCGGCCGCGCTGGCGTCTGCAATGTGGCCGGCTGGCCCGGAGTCTGGCCTGGGCCAGGAGCACCACGCACCGGCAGCCGCGTGATGTAGTCGCGGTTCTCGATTGTCACGCTCTTCGTCATGTGGTTGACCTTGTACACGCCGACGAGACGTGCAGCCAGCTCAAACATGTTGTTCCGCAGGGAGATCACGATAAACTGGGCGTTCTTGGTGCGCTCCTTGATATAATTGGCGACGATCGACACCTGGCCGGCGGTCAGCAGAGGAATTCGCATAGAGCAATGGCAAGCGAAACACCAAAACCCAAACTCCCAAACAAAGCACACTTACATTCCGAAAGTCCAACGCTGCATCGATCTCGTCCATCACGTACAGCGGCGTCGGCTTGTAGTGGTGCAGCGCAAAAACCAGCGCCAGGCTGCTCAGCGTCTTCTCTCCACCGGACAGGTTGCTAATGTTCTTCCACGACTTCTTCGGCGGCATCACGCTGAAGAGGATGCCCTCGGAGAAGGGGTCCAGCGAGTCGACCAGCTCCAGCTCGGCGTTGCCACCCATCGTGATCATCTGGTACATCTCCTTGAGCCGCAGCGAGATGATGCCAAAGCCCTCCATGAAGCCTTCCAGCCGGAGTCGCCGCAGGTCGTCGCAGCGCCGCTTCGCCGCGTCGCGCTGACCCACCGCCGACGCGAGGTCGGACGACCGCGCCGCATGCTCCTCCACGCGTCGCCGGTACTCTGCTAGCACCCCGAGGTCCACGCTCGTGTTCTGCGTCTTCTCCTCGAGTGCCGCGATCTCGCCCTGCAACGCCGCCTTGTCCATTCCTGCGAGCTCGTCCCGGCTATACCCAGGCAGACTGGACTGTGCTAGTCTCGACTCAGCTCGTGTCCCGACTTCGGCTTCAGCTTCGGCTTCGGGGTCAACCTCAGCATCCTCAACATCCCCAGCCACGGTCGCCTCTGTTGGCACCCCTGGCACGGGATCCTCCACCTTGACGCCACCCTCCAGGTCCTGAATGTCCTGTAGACGCAACTTGCCCAGCTTCGCCTCCCAGTACTGCAGCCTCTTCTCGTTTTCGGCGAGCACCTTTTGGTTGCTCTCCAGCTTGTTGCGCATCTCAATCTCCGCGCCGCGTGTCGTGTTGAGCTCGGCCATCTTCGCGTCCAATTCGATCTTGAGGTCGGCCAACACCTGCTTTTTAAGCTCGAGGTCTTCACGCGCCTCTTCCACCGCCGCTCGCAGGGACTCGGCCTTGTCGCCCTGTTGTTGGATCTCTTCCTCCAGCTGCTCCAGATCGCCCAACGCCGCTTCCAGCTCCTTGCCCGCCTTGGCCTGGTCCTTCTCGAGCTTCGTCACCTGCTTTTCGGCCTTGGCCCGCCGCACCTCGGCGCTCGATGTGGCTTCGTTGTGTGCGGCGAGTTCTTCTTTCAGGGTGTCGATCTTGGCCCGCTGCGCCCGCAGTTTCTCACCACCCACCTCCATGATCTTGTCCTGCAGTTGTCGTATCTCGTCCTCCACGCTCGCCATCTCGCCGTGCAACCGCTCCGCCTCCGCCGTGAGCTGCGCAATCTCTTTTTGCAGAGCCTTTACCCGCTGGCTGTCGCTCTGTGCGTGCGAATGAGACGCATGCTGTTCACGGTCCAGCTCCTTGATGCGCCGCTGCGCATCAATCAGGTTCTTAGCAGCGCTTTCGATCTCGAGTGCCAATTTTTGGATGGTCGTTTCCATTTGGGGAATCTGCTCGCGCAGCTGCCGCAGCCGCTTCTCCAACTCGCGCTGTCGTTCCTGAAACTCCTGGAACCGTTGCTCCAGTGTGTCCCGGTCTACTTCCAGCTTCGTCACTTGCTCCTTGCTCGTGTCTGCCACCAACCGCGATGACATCAGCCCTTTCTTGGTCGTCGTACCACCGCCAGACATCGTGCCCGATTTATCGATGAGCGCGCCATCCAGCGTCACTACCCGCCACCGCTTGGCCCCGTACGCAATCCGGTTCGCCTGCGCCAGGTCCTGGGCCACCAGCGTGTCTTGTAGCGCGTGGTAGAAAGCCGGCCGGAAACGCTCGTCTTTCGCCTTCACAAGGTCAAATAGCCGCGGCGCATTCTCCGGTGTCGTTATCGTGGACATGTCGCGCGTCCGCAGCTTGTCGAGGCATATAAAGTTACCGCGGCCCATGTTTGTCTTGCGCAAATACTCGATGCATTGCTGTCCGGCCTCCACTGTGTCGGTCACAAAGTTGTCCAAGGAAGCGCATGCTGTCGAGATCGCCACATCGTACTTCTGGTCGATAGTGCCAAGGTTGCCCAGCCGGCCATGGAAACCTTCAATGCGGCCAGACTCACGCATCCGCATCAGCGCCGTCAGAACGTTACCCTGCGTTTGTGTCTGCGAAAGGCTCGATCGCGCCTCATCTGCTTTCTGCCTTGCATTGGACAGCTGGGCTCGTATCTTTGGCTCTTGCGTCTGCAGGCTCTCCAGCTCCGCCTCCACCTTCCTCGCATCTTTTTCGAGTCGTGATTTCTCCACCTGTGCCTCCTTCAGCTCTGCGGCTTTGGCCTCTCGACCCTCCTCGATACTGGCAATCTTGGCCTCGATCTCTTCGAGTGCCGTAGCGCCTGCAGTAGCCTTCTCCAGAAGAATAGCCAATTCACTCTCAGCCACTGCTTTTGCCGATTGTCGTTGGTTGATCTTCTCCTTCCACGGCTCTAGTGACTTCTGCTTTGCCGCAATCTTGTCGGAAAAGGCCTGCGTCTTGCCCTTGAGGCTCTCACGAATTGTTGCCAGCTCGGCTTCTTCCTCGGTGATCTGGGCTTCCAGCTGGGCAATTTCTTCGGTGCGAGTCTGGATCTCCTCAGTGCACTGCTCGATGGTTTCGTTGGCTTCGACGGCAGACTTCTCTGCATTGGCAATAGTTTTCTCAAGTTTCTTGCGCTTATCAGTGAGAAATTTGCGCTTCTCCTCAAACTTGACACGCTCCTGGTCGTATTTCGACATTTCTTTCTGCAGTTGCTGGGCTTCCTTCTCTTGAGCATCGAATTTCTTACTGCCCTTGGCATATGCTTTTTCAAGTTGCTTAATTTCCTGCTCGCTGCCGTGGTGCTTCTCAAGCTCTGCATCTAGCTCGGCCTGCATCTGTGAAATGGCCTCCTCAGTCACGGCGACATTGTCGGTGCACTCGCCAATGTAGATCTGGTAGAGGGCGGACTGCCTCATGACTAGCTCGTTCTCGTCGCGGATAAAAGCGATGGCCTTGTCCTTCTTGTCCTCGAGACTGCTCTTCTCCTTCTCGACGTGCTGGACACGGCCGCTCTTCTCGATGCAAATGTCATTGAGGGTCTCCACTTCGGTAGCAGCCTCTTCAATGGGGGTTTTGTACTTGGAGGTACCGATAATGTCTTCGAGATACTCGAGAAGGCCATCTTCGTGCTCATTGCCAGCCTTGGGCTTCATCTGGGCAATGGACTCGACCTCACCCTGGAGAATGAGGAACCGCTTGTGGTCCAAATCGACACCACGATCACGCAGTAGCGTGGTAACGGTGGTAAAGTTGGACGACTTGCCATCGATATAGTAGGTGCTGGAGTTGTTGCGGAAGGCCTTTCGTGAAATGACCAAATCCGAGTTCGGCACGACTTCAGCACTACCATCAGGCTTATTGTATGGTTAGCAAATAGGTACAGCGTACAGCTCATATGTCCGCACTGCTAGATAATGACTCACCAAGTCCATGACTTCCCGGAAGTGCACTGCAACCTCGCAGTAATCGATATTTGGATGCTGCGCGGAGTTGTGAATGAGAGCAGACAGTTTTCCCTGGCGCATCTTGCTAGCCCGGAAACCAAAGACAAATAGCAACGAGTCGATGACGTTGGACTTGCCAGAGCCGTTGGGCCCGACGACGGACGAGAAGGAGGTATGGAAGGGGCCAACCTCTTGGCGGCCAGCGTAACTCTTGAAGTTCGTCAAGATCAGGTAGGTGATTACAGTGCGGGCCTTGGGCACGGCCGGCTCGATGAGAGGGATGTTTGTCATGGTGCGCGACTTAAGCACAATGTCCATGGGCTTCTCGAGGATAGTGTCCATGGCGCGAACATGCTTGACAGGAGCAATGGTTTCGTCGGCGGCCGACGAGACTGCGGAGGCGACGGCGGGCGACTTCTGGCGGCCATTGGTGATGTTTGTGGCGGTGATGTCGGCCAGCGGCGTGTCGGTAACGTCGGCGGCATCGGCCACTGTTGCATCGGCCACCGTTGCATCAGCTGCGCCGATCACAGTCTCGTCGCCAAGCTCGTCGGCCGACTCGTCTGCGTGGCTCGGGGTCAGCGACGCGCGAGAGGGGCGTGAGACACGCGGCGGGCGGACCGGCGGCACAGCCGAGAGATCGCGCTCGGGCGTCTCGGCCTTGGGCGCCAACGATGCGCGCGGCGCAACACTTTTGCGCTTCCGCACAGCGGGCTTTTTCTTGGGCGCGGTCTCGGTGGCTTCGACGCCGGCATCGCCTGCTGCTGTGGAGGCAGCACTAGCAGCAGTCTGGTCGGGATCCAATATCTCGCTCGGCTCGACGCTGGCACTCACGGATGCGCGGACCTTGCGCGGCCGGCCGGTTTTTTTCGGCGCCGGGGCCCCGTCTTCGGCGACAGCAGCGGCCGAAGGGATCGTCTTGCGGCGGCCTGTCGTAGCGCGCCGCGGGCTGCGCGCCGGAGCCGGTGTGAAGTCTTCCTCATCCTCGTGGATGGTCCGGTTGGCCGTGGCGTCGGCGATCTCGTCATCCGACTCAATGATAGCCGTGCGGCGCGCGGCGGCGCGTCGCGGCGGCCGAGTTGACATGGCGGTGAGCTGGCTTGGGTGTATCTACTCCGTAGGGAGGGTGCTAGATGTGAAGATGAACAGAGACACGAAGAGAGTGAAGTCGTGAAGCCGTCGTCAAAATGGGCCGTCAGTCGTGAATTCTGAATTGCTGAACTCTGCACGGCTGCAAGTGCGGCGTCGTTCCTTCCTGGCCTGGATTCTTCCGTACGAAGTAGCGCGTTGCTCCGCTTGTTGTTGATTTGTGGATTCCGTATTGGGCCATAAACAAACAAACTCACTTGTCCACCCCGCACTTTAGGCCATCACGTGTCTTCGTGTATTCCGGTTATGAGAGTAAATGCAATTACACGTTCTGATATGCATATATACAAACGGCACGATTCACGACAAGTTCGCGACGTCGACTCGAATTCCAGCTCTTGTTGAGCTTCACAAACACTGCGAAAATGGCTGGCCGAATAGACTACACCAACTTCCACGATGTGTTTGGAAACGGAGACCGGCTGCCATACGACCAGCATGTCAACCGCGACATCGAATCAAAGCGCAAGAGTCTAAACGGCGTGCTCTTCGTCGATCGCGTGTTCACGGCGCTGGGCATCAGCAAAGGTAAGCCACACCTGGTTCACGGGATATGAAAAGCAGGAGGCACTGGGAGGGCTGGATCGCTTGGTCAACAGTTCTGCTCTAACTCTGTGGTCACAGCCAAGGTTTACCCGCCGCGCGACGCCCGGGGACTGCACGAGCTCTTTCAGCAAATCCTGGCCTCGCGGATGACGACACACCACAAGTTGTCGGCACTCTACTACTTGCTGCTGGACCACGATGACGCGCTGGGCCCTCGACAGAAACTCTCGGAGCGCTTTGCCACACACACAGGCATGCCCAAGCGATACCAGATCTTTATGAGCGGTCTATGGCACTTGGACCGTCTGCAGCTACCGATCGCCCTCGAATATCTAGCACACCCTTCGCTGCTGCCAGAGTTTGCCGACAATATCGTGTCTGTCTTCGTGCGCCACGCTGAGAACGCCGACTACAGTCTTGCACTGGCCTACTACTATACTGTACAACCCGTGCTCAAAACACCCGAGGCGCTCAGCCTTTTGTTCGACGCCATCGCCCAAACAGATGTAGCCGAGGCCTTGCAGTTCACGCGCCGGTTGCCGGTGCCAGCGCGCCGACCGCTGTTTGAGCAGCTCGTCAAGGATGTTCTGGGGGCGGGCTCCATAGCGACTGGCGCACAAAATGGAGACACTGCCGCTGCTCGCGCCGCAGAGCTCGTTAGCCTCCCTCTCCACGGCGATGAAGAGGGGTGGCTGCGAGCTTATCTCACATCTGGCGACGGCCGCAAGCTCCGCGCGGCGCGTGATACCGTTATTATGCGCAAGATTGTGGCCGGCGATGTCGGTCTCGGCGCTGGCAAGACTCTCGGTGGCCCCTGGGGAATGGTGCTTCAGGGCTTTCCAGCTACTCAGCAGGCCGCCGTCGGCCGCGAGCAATAGGATGCGCGCGGCCGCGGTACCAGAACAACCCCCTCATGTAAGACGTCTTCGTCCACTTTCATGGTCCGGACAACTGTCAACGCCTCAGCACAGCTAGTGAGCTACGAGGCTTCACCGTACCAGGAAGACAACCTACTGGACATATAAACGGAGCAGGAAACCGATATTTGCATCTCTACGAAAGGTACCTTTTATTACGGTAGACGACGTCTCGCCTCTCTCCTATGCCGGAAAACGCTACCATAGCATACGAGGATACTGGGATTGGAACTTCAGAGGCGCAATGGATACTTATGGTTCGGGAAATGGAGGACTTGGCCGGCATACAGACAAATGCTAATCTCCATGCCACTGTTCACGACGATGCGAGTCTGTCACTCTGGAAAGCGATGTCGCTATCGCCCAGTCTCTGTTTTTTCTTCTTACTTGGGCGTTTTGCCCTGGGCTTTCCGGACGACTCTGGCAACATGGCCTCCGTCGAGTGAGAGGTGTAATGGATCTCAAGATGTATGGGGTACGCAAAGAAGCAGCTGTCCACGCAAGTAAGGCCTCGGTGGCTCAGAGGACTGCCGGTACTGAGCATAATAAGCGATTTATCAAATACCGCAAAGGAAGCAGGCCATGGCTCTGAATTTTTATGGAAGCGTTCTTGAGTTGAAAGCCCGGAAGAATCAGACGAAAAAACTCTTCCAGGCCATCTAATCCCTAACTCATGACTGGTCACCTTATTAGCGGTAAAGGGGTTTCGCAAGCGCCATCAAGCGCCATTCGTCTTGCTCATCTGCCTTCGCCATCCTTCTGTTGTGTACAGACGTATTACCTCGTACTCGTACAGACAAGTGATAGTCTGTGGTTGTGTCTGCTGTGTCTGAGGCACCTTTACTTTCGTCCGATAGGACTCAAAAGCCCTTATGCAGGAGTACCTTGTACGACGCCTATGTAATAAAAACATGCCGAAGCACATGAATAATGCACAGATACGGAGTAGTCGCGGTGGGTCATATGCCTTTACTTTATTCATATGCTTTTTTTAAATCGTTCGTTCCGTTCTGCCCCTGATATCTTGCATCGGCATGTTGGCTCTTCTTCCGACAATTAATAAAATACGGAAAACTACTTCATGCAGGGGCGAAAAGAATATGGCTCTCCATCGCATTACACTACTGTCCGGTGATTGCTTGTCGATCCCCAGGATAATCGTCGCAACTATCTCAAGTGTGTAAGTACATTATTCAGCTTGTGAGCCCCTGCCAAGGTCCCCTAGCCACTCAGCCGCAATTTTATGTTCGCTTTCAGAGTCAATGTACTCCGTAGAACACCGGAAGACGCCTCACTATGTTCATTGGCACAATTCCGTGACATATACGGGACGATCCGCCTGCCCAGGCGCAGTTTGTGTTGAGATTGAACGTGTTCGTGTCGAAATGGTCACGAGTATTCGTACGATGCTCGTACTCCGTACAAGTATGTGAGTAATACCTTGCTGTTTGGACAATGCACGGTTCTAGCTAGGTATCTGTTCTACCCGGGCAGTGGTGCGACGCCTATCATGATCCTGACGCGAGACTGGCGTCCTTGGCCGTCGGGTACTACAGAGTATGACGCGCTTCACGATATCGCGCTCGGGATAGAGGGCATCATCGGGCACTGAATGTACGAGATCCTCCGATACGGTCCCCCGGAAAGACATACTGTAATACGGAGTATCTGTCCACCCTTGTCACTCGTCGTGCATGGAGACTTCGCTCCTCAGCTCTATTTTCGTATCCACATTGCTCTTGCATGCTTTGTACGAAGTGAAACAGCCAGTTGACCGGGCCTGCCTGCTGCGTGAGGTTTTGCAGCTGCAGGAAGTTTTGGGGCTCGCTACGAGTCTCTTTGCTCGGGGATTCTTAGAATTCACGCAGAGGCGGATTTACAAACGCTGTCTTCAGGGATCGTACAGAGTATGAAAACAACAGCATAGACCGCTGTGAGGAAATACCGGAGGTCGAGAGACAGCGTGTTGGGCCAAGACTCTCTTATTGTTTCAAAGGTGGCAGCGCAGCATCCTCAGACCCCCGTCTCCTTAGCCCGAGACGTTAAAACTCCGCCGTCTGGCAGGTTATGTTTAACCAACATGCATCACCCGCCGTACGAGTAGATCAGGACTTGTCGAGACGCGGGACTGCGCGTCATGGACGCGTCCGATGATTAAGGCTGGGCCCCGTGATGAATTCGCGGTATGTACTCCGTAGAACTCGGAAACTCGGAGAAGCTCGTCAGCACGGCCTTGTCGCCACCCTCATCACACCATAATGTTCCGTTGTTCCTTGCGGTCGCGGAATCCATGCTATGCCTCGTTGCTACTTCGTGTGGTGCCTCCTGGCCGGTTGTGTGGCCTCGCTCTGTTGTAGTCGTACTCGTATTCGCTATTTCTCTGTATGTTCCCCTTTTTCCTGCCGGAGTCCCGCCACGTCGTCGTCCTGTCTCTCCATCGCCAGCCAGCTGTACATGCCAGGTATTGCTGCTCGTGTCTGTCGCATATTCTGTGTCTGGTATTGCTTCTGTTATCTGTCGCCAGTGACGTTTGCCGCATATTTGGCACCTTTCCTCGGCAGCACACCTGCAGAATATACAGGTCCCTGCAGGATATGCAGCCGGCCAAGTGTCTGGCCGAGCCGAGACGTACAAAGAGGCGCATTGGTACTCGTAGTTCATGCGACACTACGCACTTAGTATTGTCAGATATCTGACCGCTTACTTTGTAAGTATGCCGTTCAAGGGCACGAGCTATTACAGCGCGACATCGAGGCTGCTCAGAAACACCGCCATCCTAGCATCGATCTACTGGAGGCCTTGCATTTCTTCGCATGGCGCATGCAGCATCAAGTAATTTGGGCGTATTTCACATGAGGAGAAACAGTACTCTGTACCCGTACTCTGTATCTTACTCTGTAGATGCTCGTACTAATACTCTGTATCTTACTACTCGTACTTCTGTACCACCACACCTGCCATCCCCGTCACTCCACATATCGGTGCTCCTTCCGGCCATCGGTCCTCCAGCCCGGAGTAACGGAGTAAGTAACGACCGCCGTGGACCCCTCGTAGCACATAAAAATGGTGTGAATGCATGAAACGTAAAGAAGCCATCCCTAATAGAATGCAACAGCACCGCTAGGGCGGAAGTCTCACCACAGATCGCCGAGGTAATGTATCTTTCAGGCCTATGGCGCTCTTGGCACCCGATTCTGCTAGAACCAGTAACGTCAGGCTGCGCTAAGAAGTCAACAAGTATTTTTTGCTTCGTAAAAATGAAAGTATAGAATTACAACTTAAGAGGAGGTAATGGTAGATGGCATAAGCCCCAGTTCTGCTCTAATTTTATCTAAAAGATCTCGCCTTCACGTGCTTCGTAGAAGGATTGCATATGCCGTTACTTGTTCATCCCGCCGTATCCACCTTCATGTTGACGGTCCACGACTTTGCCCGTATTACCGCTCAAATATCTTCCTGCGGTGATGCACCATAGCTGCACACGCAGATACATACACTCTTACTGTGTCATTACCCGGCCTGCCACCTGGTTTATCTCACCTACGTACGGCATACGGCATATGTCGCACGTACACGAACCCGTACAGCTTGAAAGTTCTAACGCAGGAAGATCAGAGCGGAAGAAGGGGCCGAAATTTGACACCGCCACCACCTGGCATCTACTTGCAGTTGGTGTAAGCATGCCGCCCATGTGTACTACCAATTTTAATCGCATCCTTCTTGTGCCGCCCGTAGGCAATGTCCCTTTGAATAATCTGCAGGATTCGACAGTTCGTCAAACGGGAGCCGGCATCAGCACCTCCATGCAGCGTGTTGTGCCTCCACATCAACAAATTCTTGCTGGCAGGTCGCATTACGTAGCTGCATCGCATTTACTCATACGTGCACATATACTTGTGCGACAGAATCTAGTCGCCTGTGATTCCGTGTGGCCTTCACCCACGTGGAAGAAAGACAAACTCAAGTTCAAGTACCCGGCTATGTCAGGCTTGAAGCTGACGACATACTCGAACTTGTGTGAATAAGGTAACTCGTAAAATCGGAGGCCCGAGGGGAATATGTTGTTTCGAGGTATCATATGTATTCTCGAGCACGTCGCAATAGAACTCGACAAGTTCAACCGGCCGGACGTTTGTCTTTGTTTTCTGACAGCGGATATTCGACAAAGTATAGCAACCGGCGGAATGGACAAAACTAGAGATGGTAAAGGCCTAGCAGATCAGTTGAAGGTACTCTCTACTTTTACAAAGATCTTACGGTGCCCAAGGGGGTATGATGGGATTACCAGCACACAGCTGAGGCGATGGGGCCGTGGATCCGCGAAGCCGGCGAGAAATTACGAGGCTCACAAGCTACGGAGTACATGATAGGTATGAAGTAATAGGTGAACAACGAGAAGTTGGGATGGGTGAGGGGAGTATTACTCTTATCAAGCAGCATACGGACTTGCCTTCCCGCATACCAAAGGAGAAGGGAAGGATGTAGCATAGAGCCCGGACTTCACCTAGAATGTAGTGCTCACGACAAAAGCAATAAAAAGAACAAACACAACCAGGCGGCGCAGAGACACAGAGACGACCCAAAAAAGCAATGACCACAACAGCCAAGAATATGAAGAGCCAGGATTCCGGAAGCACAAAGCACAACGTACAGGAGCAAAAAAAGAAAGAAAGCTACGCTCGCAGATCTATCTGTCTACCCCAGTAGGGAGGAAATTGGTTACGAAGTACAGCTGAGCAGCTGGCCGCGATCCTGCCTGTCTGAAGCATATAAGACCAAAGCCCCTGTCCTCCAACATTTCTCGAAATGCTCCTCATTGCCTCCGGATCTCACGCCTAGGCTCGTCTTTCGTTTTCTCTTTTTTTTGCTTCTCCCTCTTCCCCTTCGACTCTCCAAGTGAATTGTCACCACACACTCATTCACATAGTTCTTGTTGTTTTGCTACATTTTTCGTTTGGTTTGTCTATCATTCCTTCACCAGTACACCATAATTTTTCGATAATATGGTTTTCACACGAGTGCACGGCCGAGTCGGCAAGCTCACTGGCCTCGTAACCGCCCTTTTTGCCGCCGTGGCTGCTTCGACGCCGCTGATGCCCTGGCAAAGCTGCAACACGCCGTCCGACCGTCAGTGCTGGTTGCCAGACTTTGACATCAGCACAGACTACGAATGCAAAACGCCTGATACTGGAGTTACCCGTCATGTTAGTATAGGCTTTTAATCTTTTGCAGTTCTATCATCGAAGTCTTCCCGTTCTAGTTTGCGGAACTTGAGACGTATGCTAATGCATGACAGTACACCTTTGTGCTCACGGAGCATGACAACTGGATGGGCGGTGATGGGCAGTTGAAGCAAAAGGCCATGTTGATGAATGGTGCGTTGTCACTGCGGTGGCTCCAGGGTTATCGTGACAAGTATGCTGACATCTGACTGCAGGCAACTTCCCTGGCCCTACTATCACAGCCGGTAGGTCTATACCGGTAATTGAACGCCAAAGCGCAGTTTAGACTAATACGGACAGACTGGGGCGACAATATCGAGGTGACGGTCATTAACGCTCTCGAGACAAACGGGTATGTGAAGACGCTTGGGTCAGCCGGACGTCCGCCGGGCTCATTTCCGGAATCGCACCAGATGCCTTCCGTTCATCCCTCCGTTGCCCAGAGTTTCCCTAACAAACTGCAGAACATCCATCCACTGGCATGGCATTCGACAGCTGAACACGAACGAGGAGGACGGCACCAGTGGTATCACCGAGTGCCCCATACCACCCAAAGGCTCAAAAACGTACTCTTTCCGCGCGACACAATATGGCACTTCGTGGTACCACTCGCACTTCTCGGCGCAGTATGCAAACGGTGTAGCTGGTGCTATTGTGATCAACGGGCCCACCTCGGCCAACTATGATGTTGACCTCGGCGCCATGCTTGTGTCCGACTGGTACTACGACTCAGCCGACCACATCTTGGACCGCGTCAGTGATCCCAGCAACCCGTATGTCCCCGGGAGGCCAGGCGCGCCGCCGCCTAGTGACAACGTCTTGTTCAACGGCCTCAACGTAAACCCAAGCAACACCATCGAGGGTTTCTACAACAGGCTTCACTTCATCCCGGGCGTATCGTACAAGTTGCGCCTAGTTAACCCGTCAGTTGAGAACACCTTTACGCTGTCACTTGTGGGTCATAGCTTCACTGTTGTCGCCACGGACTTCGTGCCCGTCGAGCCTTACAACGTCAGTAGCATATACTTGGCCGTTGGTCAGCGCTACGACGTCATCATTCGAGCCGACCAGGCCATCGACAGCTACTGGTTCAACGCTACACTGTCGGCCAGCCCCCTCTGTGGTGCCAGCAAAAACCCGTATCCTGCAGCCATTGTCAGCTACGTTGGCTCATTTAATATTCTGCCGACCAACACGGGCACTCCACAGGTTAACGATTGCTACGAGCCGAACACATTCACGCCAGTAGTCGAGCGCACGGTCGACGTGTCACAATTTACCCCGACTACCAACAACACCCTCTCATCTGAGCTTGAAGTCAGCAGTGATGGCGGCGGTGTCGCTCGGGTGTACTGGCCCGTGATCGGAACTCCCCTAAACATCTCTTGGAACGATCCTACGCTGGGGTATGTTCAGAACGGCACTACATCTACTATGCCGCGACAGGACAACGTAATCTCTGTACCTCAGAAGGATGTTGTAAGTGGCCTTGCAGATTGACTATTGCAGCCTCTGATTACTTTGTTCTATCGTACTAACCAATGCAGACAACCTTCTGGCTGATCGAGAACAAATCCCCTAGCCCTGTAAGTCTCCCAACCCTTACGCATTTTACTTGCTAGACGGTGTTACTAACGAAGACAGCATCCTATCCATCTTCATGTAAGCTTCGCCTTTTATCGTTGAAACACCAGAAAGCTAACCTGACGAATAGGGTCACGATTTCCTTATCCTGGGAAGTTCCTCGACCTCGTCCAGTTCATCGTCGTCCATCGCAGCTCGGTCTTACGACATTGCCACGGACGCAAGCTCACTGAATGGCAACAACCCACCGCGCCGAGACACAACTGTGCTGCCTCCATCGGGCTGGGTTGTGATTGCATACACGACCGATAACCCGGGTGCTTGGCTATTTCACTGCCACATCGCCTGGCATGCGTCGCAGGGCTTCGCCGTGCAGTTCCTGGAGCAACTTGATGCAATTCCCCAGACGGTGGATCTTGGCAATATTGCCGGCGAGTGCAAGAACTGGGGTGACTACTACCCATCCCAAGATCCGTTCAAGAAGACGGACTCGGGTGTGTAAGAATATGGCAGTCTCCAAGTAATTTGTAGCCACCGCAAGGCAGTGAAAGAAGCAAGGGACAGTATACAAGCATATAGAGAATGGGATGCATTGTCATAGGAGTCATTGTTTGGAAATGTACCTTTACATCTCGATGAGGGCAGACTTGTACTGTTATGTTTGTTTTATATTTTAATCTTATTAGAATGCCGTTCGGGGTACTAGTATGGCCACACAATCAGGGCAAAAAGATACTGAACTTAATCTCGCCCGTACCATGGCTAGATAAGATATTGCTATGGCCTGCTCTCTGATTCATTCAGTTTTAGGTGCAGAGAACTTTGTCAAGTACGATGCACTTATCAGCTCCAGCTGCTGAATGGCCGATTCTTTATGCCGTCCTTTATGAAGGGTTGAGAAATATCAGGATATTTCCACCACAGAATTGTCCTCTCATATAGCAGAATCCGGCCCAACAAAGTGTATGTATGTGAAGCGAGAGAGGTAAATAAAGCATTGTTAAGTTGTTTGAAAAAAATATAACCGAATTCATGAGACGTTACGTGGTAAGAATGAGAAATACACGTAATAAAAACATGTAAGATAGATTGCAATATCAACTTTTGGTTAGGTGAGGGAATTGTTGGAGCATTACCGGAAAAGTATCTAGCTTTCAGTCTGTTCCAAGACGTCTTCCAAAGATGCCAGGCTCGAGGCCAAGCGGTCGTCGGTGACCCGCTGAGTCATCATCCTGAGGAAAGCTACCCAGCTGGCCCCACTCGTGCACGTAAGCGCGTGCTCTTTCCACGACGCGACTTCCCCCGGCGACTGCCATTCGTAGTGTCGATATGGTCCCGTGCCAAGGAAATGCCTGTCATTCTTTTTCATGCGCTGCACAAAAAATTGTACGATTACGCAAAAGCTACAACAGGAGGAGTACAAGAAAAGGCGTAACGGCACAACGATACTTACCATGGCTCCCCAATCAGCGAAGCTCGAGTCTGCACTAGTCGACGCGTCGCGTGAGGTATTCCAGACCGACCACGTCAACCTTACCGTCAACGCCGTGCGCAAGCTTACTGAGGACAAACTGGGCTTGGAGGCTGGCTTTTTTAAAGAAGGGGCTTGGAAAGCGAAAAGCAAGGATATCATAACATCTGAGGCTGTATGTACCGTTCACTATGCTACTTCTGATAGACGGCCTTCCCGTAGGTGCGTATTCGAACCTGTCGTGCTGATAATTTAAATAGAGCAAACTCCTTGACTCTGCCGAGAAAGGAGACGGAGATGATGAGTCCGAGTCACGGACAAAGCTTAAGCCAGAGAAAAAGAAAAATTCGCGGGAAAAGTCTCCTGTTGAAGACGGACAAGCCACCGCTGTACAAACAAAGCTGGTTTCCAGAAAAAGGAAAACAGCGAGAACAGAGGCCGCGGACAACATCGAGGACGAGGAAGTGGATGAGGGGAGGAAGTCAGATGAAGATGAGGAAAAAGAGGCGCCCGATGTCAAGCGCAAGAAAGCCAAGGTTGGCGCCAAGTCTGGAAAACGCCGGGTTTCCGCAAGTGGTGTCAAAGGCAACGGAGAAGACAGCGAAGAAGACAGCACCGAGAAGACGGCCGACAAGGAAAGCGACGATGCCGCAAAACAAAATTCGAGCGAAAAGCTTGCCACGGAGACCGCGGTGGCAGGTGTCGACGCTGGAATGGAGAGTGATGGTTCTAGCACGTCCGTTTTGGCTGACACTCCTCCGCCTAAGCGCAGGGGCAAGATGTCCAAGGCATCCAAGCCTTCTAAGGAGGCCAAGTCGTCCTCCAAACAAATCTCTAAAACAGCAGACAGCTCGCCAGACGAGGCAGAGGTCAAGAAGTTGCAGGGCCAGCTACTAAAGTGCGGCGTGCGCAAAATCTGGGGCATAGAACTAAAACAGTACGGAGGCGATACCAAGGCTAAGGTGCGCCATCTCAGGGAAATGCTGCGCGACGTTGGCATGGTTGGACGGTTCTCGGAAGCCAGAGCACGCGAGATCAAGGAGCAACGGGAGCTCATGGCGGATCTCGAAGATGTCCAGGAGATGAACCGAAACTGGGGCGCTTCCACGAGTGGTCGGCCATCGCGCAAACGCACTGTCAACGAAAACCTGAAGTCCGAGAAGAGTGGCACGAAGTCCACGAAGAAGGCAAGGTCTAAAATCTCTGACGACGACGACGAACGTGATGGAGACAATGTGGAAGACGCCGAAGACAGTGATGAAGCAGAGGACGTCGTTCCCCAAGTCGCGGCAAGAAGCCGGCAGTCCGCTCGCCAAGCCGATCTGGCATTTCTCGGTTCGGAGAGCGACTCGGAGTAAACATATAACGTTGCGTTTTGTATCTTATGGACGCAAGGCCACCCTGTACAATAATCCCGGGGAAGGCTTGGCAATCGTGACATGATACTCTAACGTTTCCACGAGTTTTCAGGTAGAGATCTCTTTATGTACAAGAGAAAAACTGGTGTGTCTTACAATGGCAAGGGTAATTTAAAGTTGCAGTAAGTTATTTTGGACTGTGACTGGATGCCAGCGTAGCATACCGATCAAGTCCCAACATTACAGGTGTCTTGCTCCTTTAACTAGTGGCGTTCATCCGCTGGGCAAATAAACTGAAGACGGCCACGGAGCCCATAAAGAGCACGGCGTTGTAAAACTAGAAGCCAATCAGCCCCGGCTGTCACAGCTGCACAGAACAGAAGAAGGCAGAGCCGGCGATAGAAGCCTGGCTACAGAGAGGCGCCGAGCAGAAATACTTACCGCTTTTCGAGAGACTTCTCGTTCCTCATCGTCGCTCCGGGCCTCGATGAAGAGACGCCGGAGGTTTGGGAAGCTAGCCTGCAAGTTTCGTGATTAGCACCGGCACCAAAACCTTGCACTGCACGATAAGAGTCTTACGTACCATGACTGTGCTCGCGGTAAATGTGCAGCACGCACAGCCCACGGCTCGGTGCGATTGTTCGTTCACAACGGACTCTCATCGCCTCTACGAGATGTGGAGCGCTAGCACGTGACTGTCGCATAAGGAAACTGTGGCTGGAGCTCAATCGAGGGGCTGTGCGCCACCGCAGGCCAAAGACGAAAGGCGGCGCCTGTTTTGCCCTCAACCGCTGACGATACATCGGCCACGTTATCGGCCCAGACGTTACATCTTTTGGGGCCACGACTCTGTAACTGTGCATCTGCCTGCTGCCTTCGAATGTCAGGCACTGCCGCTTGCGACTGAAGTGTAACGGACTCGGCGTCAGCATTGGCATTGGGCTAACTCGACTCGTTCTTCCCGTCTTCTGTCTCTACGTCTTCTCGCCGCTCTCCTTTTCCTGTCTGCGATCTTCGCTTCTCGTCCCTCGCTCGTCAGCCTGACCACTTCGTCGGCAGGCTGATCGCCAACCAGCGACTTCTGTTTTCAGCCTCGGCAAGGATTCTAGCACTGCTGCGAACCTCATAGCTCTATCGGCCCTCCCCCAGAACACCGCGGGAATGCATGCCGTCAACCGCATACGCGGCGCCTTCGCCGTACCGCGCAAGGGCGAGACGTTTGAGTTGCGCGCCGGCCTCGTTTCTCAGTATGCGTACGAGCGCAAGGAGGCCATTCAGAAGACGATCATGGCGATGACGCTAGGCAAAGATGTGTCGGCGCTGTTTCCTGATGTGCTGAAGAACATTGCTACGGCAGACTTGGACCAGAAGAAGCTGGTATACCTGTACCTCATGTACGTCATCTTTTCTCCCGTCCTCCTGTCTCCTATCGTCTCCTCTCTCCTGGCCTCTTGTTTGCACCATCCTCCTTGCTCTCTCTCCCCTTCCCTGGCGCCCGCTAACCGCACCGCATCTCAGGAACTACGCCAAGTCACATCCAGATCTCTGTATCCTGGCCGTAAACACCTTTGTACAGGACTCCGAGGACCCGAACCCGCTTATCCGCGCGCTCGCTATCCGCACCATGGGCTGCATTCGCGTCGACAAGATGGTCGACTACATGGAGGAGCCACTGCGCAAGACGCTGCGCGACGAGTCGCCGTACGTGCGCAAGACCGCCGCCATTTGTGTGGCCAAACTGTTCGACCTCAACCCGTCCATGTGCATCGACAACGGCTTTCTCGAGACCCTGCAGGAGCTGATTGGCGACCCCAACCCCATGGTGGTGGCCAACTCTGTGCAAGCACTTTCCGAGATCAGCGAGTCGGCCCCTGAGACCCGCGCCCTCGTCGTCACGCCTGCCACCCTCAAGAAGCTGCTCATGGCCCTTAACGAATGCACCGAGTGGGGCCGCGTGACCATACTCAGCACGCTGGCCGACTACCCGCCCGCTGATGTCAAGGAGTCTGAGCATATCTGTGAGCGCGTGGCGCCACAGTTCCAGCACGTCAACCCGAGTGTTGTTCTGGCCGCCGTCAAGGTCGTGTTCATTCATATGAAGGCGGTCAACCCTGAGCTGGTGCGCCAGTATCTTAAGAAGATGGCACCGCCGCTTGGTGAGTTCCTCCATTCCCCTCTGCTGCTCTCTCTCCAGTCGCTCACAAGCTAGTGACTCTTGTGGCATCGGCGCCCGAGGTGCAGTATGTGGCCTTGCGCAACATCGACCTCCTCCTTCAGGCGAAGCCCGACATCCTCAGCAAGGAGATGCGCGTCTTCTTCTGCAAGTACAACGACCCGCCATACGTAAAACTCCAGAAGCTTGAGATTATGGTGCGGATAGCCAACGAGAAGAACTTTGATCAGCTGCTTGCCGAGCTGAAGGAGTATGCTCTCGAGGTCGATATGGATTTTGTGCGCCGCGCCATCAAGGCTATCGGCCAAGTAGCCATCAAGATTGAGAACGCCAGCGGGCGGTGCGTTAGCACGCTGGTTGACCTCATGGCTACGAAGGTAAACTACGTCGTGCAGGAGGTTGTCATCGTCATCAAGGACATTCTGCGCAAATACCCCGGCTACGAGGGTGTCATTCGCACCATTGTCGAGCATATTGACGAACTGGACGAGCCCAACGCGCGCGGCTCGTTGATATGGATTGTTGGCGAGTACGCCGAGAAGATTAGCAATGCCGACGAGATCCTGTCCAGTTTCGTCGACACGTTTATGGAGGAGTTCACGCAGACCCAGCTTCAGATTCTGACAGCTGTCGTCAAGCTGTTTCTCAAGAAGCCCAGCAACAACCAGGGCCTTGTGCAGAAGGTTCTGCAAATGGCAACAGCCGAGAATGACAATGCCGATATCCGTGACCGTGCCTATGTCTACTGGCGCCTGCTGTCCGGCGACCTAGAGGAAGCAAAGGTATGCTGGGCTCTCTTTTCCTATCAACTGTCTTCTCGCTCTAACGAAGCAGGCTATTGTTCTGTCACAAAAACCAGCCATCACCACGACCATGACATCGCTACCGCCTGCACTTTTAGAGCAGCTCTTGGCAGAGTTGTCAACGCTAGCGTCTGTATACCACAAGCCGCCCGAGTCGTTTGTCGGCAAAGGCCGCTTTGGTGCCGACGAAATTCAACGCGCCGCCATCCAGGAGCAGCGGCAGGATGCCGCTGAAAACCCCATCGCAGCATCCGTTGCTGCGGCCACGGCAGCCGCTAACGGTGGCGCTGCTCCAGCTCAGAGCAACATTGAAAATCTCCTCGATATTGACTTTGACGGTGCCGCGCCAGCGTCCGCCGAGCAGAACCCTACGGGCCTGGGTACGCCGGAACGCGGCGCCAGTCCGACTACAGGCGGTGTTGGAGTCCCACCGCCAGGTGGCGGCATCGCGGACATGATGGGACTCTTTGATGCGCCAGCCGCGGCACCCGCAGCCACACCGGCAAGCGGAAGCCAGTTCTCAGGCGGCGGCGGCCTGAATGATCTGATGGGTGGATTTGGCGGACTGGACCTGAGTGGCGGCGCTGTAAGCAGCAGCAGTGCACCAGCGCCAGGCGTCCAGCAGAAACCCAGCGGCGGCAGCGAAGACTTGCTTGGCTTATTTTAAGGAGTAATGGGAAGGGGCAGTTATTTGGGCAACGTCGGTGCGCGAGCATACATTGTATTCGTAGATGCAGCCGCGCTAGCTGAGAGGAGAATGGGAGGGAGATTACTGCACTGCGTGCGTCGTCTAGCATTGGTGTCATTGGTAGCGAAAGAAATAGAAAGCTGGAAGTAAATTACAAAGTAAACTGTTGAGCAAGGCATCCTTGCGCCTAATTCAATTTGTTGAGTATGAAATTGATGTTCTATCTGGCAGCATTCTTCCACTGCCCTGTCTATATACTGGTTGAAAAATGCGCATTTGTCTGACATTACCGGCCCTTCCATGCTTCCTTCCAGCCGCCCTTTTCAAACAGCCAGACAGCCTCGATCGCATAGGCGCGGCTGCCGCGGTGACCGCTTCCCTCCTCGACACCAGCAGCCTCGCGCAGCGTCTCAAGCACGCGGTTTTGTTGCACACAACGCCAGATACCCTGGCCGACAGCTGAACGCGGGTCCTTGTCGATGTCGGCAGAAGATGTACCCCATTCGCCGCGGCCTAGCCGGAAGAGAAGCCGACCTAGTATCTGGAATGCGACGCAGCGCTGCGCAGGCACAGCGCTACGTGCAAGCCGCGCAAGCTCACCCACTGTATATCCAGCAGCCTCGGGGGCCTCGCCGTGGTGGTGTAGGCCCTTGGACACGGGGATGGTACGTGACCGGCGCGGCGGCACGAGGCGCCCCTGGAAGTCAAACCGAAGCTGCGACACGGCTACTGTTGCCTGGCCTGGGTAGTACGGAGATTCGCGATCGGCTGCCGAGTCTGCGGTCGGTACTGGCGCCATCCAGGCGAGGCGTGCTGGGTCGGCAGGTAGATTCGGAAAGTATTTGGAGTGGAGGTGCTCGAGGAAGTTCGGGTCTGCCGGGTCGAGGTCGGGCACAGCTGGCGTCTGGGGAAAGTGCATGGCATCGGAAGTATGGTTGTGGTCTGGGCCATGTTCGTGGCCATGGGTATGAGCAGTAGCTACTTTGTCCTTGGCAACAGCGGCTTCTGGGGTAGAGATTGGAAAGAGGCCGTCCGCCGAGGGCACATCGGCGAGAAGTATGTCGCCGCTCTTTTTGGCAGTGCTGGTGCTGTCGTTTTTGTCGTTGTTATCATTCGTGTCATTATATCCATCAGCCTCACTTTCTGCTCCTTCCCCGGCAAAGGAGACTGATTTCTTTGATCGTGCTGATTTCTTTGGTATGGCAGACAGAGCGTCGTCGACACGGGGCTCTGGCGGCGTCTCAGTAGGTAGGGCTTCGTTCCGGCCGGTATCGAGATTAGCACGGCGCATGAGAATCTGCAGCAGCGCCGGGTCGAGGTTGTCCAGAAGCTCTTGACGGGCTTCTTCGATCTCGTCAGGGTTCATGTTCCGCAGGCGTTCGCGGTTCTCGCGGTCGATGCCGGCCTTGTCATCAGACACATGGCCGGCGGCGGTAGAAGCACTCGTAGCATAGGGGGCGGTAGGGGCAACAAGAGACAACGGAGGAGAGACGGGCCTGCCGGAAGCCGACGCGGCGGCGGCCTGGCGCTGCTGTTTGAAGGCTGAGGCGAAGCGGGCCCGCGGCTTCGGCTTGGGGAAGCCTGATGGTGCGGGGGTAGGGAAGGAGGGGGGCCGCGGTGCGCTTGCCTCCTTTTCCTGGACGTCGAGCACGCGTAGAGACCCGTCCATTCTTGGTCTGCCGCAGCCGGGGAGTGGACAGCGTTGTTGAGCGTGAGTCGCGGGGAGAGCTGGGCAGGCCGCACGAGCAGTTGGCAGCGGGGAACTGAAGCCTGGTATGTTCTTTTTCTGTTCCACAATTTTAAGGTTGTGGCTGGTGACAGCTGAGCCACATCAGGCATTGCATTAGCGTCGATCCGCCGGTCGATTTTTAAAACGCATTCTCCTATCGTCCCAAGTTGGAGGGATGCGGTGGTCAATCAAAAGCGGGTCTGTCGGCCTGCGCTTTGTTTTGGCACGGTGCCACCGAGCCTTGTTCTCTTCGTTCAGAGGCAGTTGAAGCACACGCTGCTGCTCTTGCGGTATTTGGCTGCGTCGTTCATGCGGGCCGCTGCTTATGTCGACTTGTCTTTGGCTGCGCACGAGAGCACTTGAGGCTGCAGCACAGTGAGATAGGGCGGCACGGCGTAGCTGATTGCACATCGCACTGTGCAGCACAGACGCCCAGAAAATCGGAATTAAAAAAGCAACGACGATCGAACGAGTTTGGACGCATCACCGATACAGAGTACTTCGTACATAGGACGTACAAAGTAAGACAAGTCGTCCAAATACGAGTACTTTGTAGGAAAGCGCTGTGTACATACTGTGCAGTAAGCATCAGCAGTGACACCCCTGTCTGCGCCTGCCGCACACTTGCACAGACGCGGTTGGCACGGGCCCACACGACGGGTAAGGGATGCTTGCAGTGCTCGCTGTAACTGTACGTTACGGAGTACGATGTAAGATACGTACTCCGTATGTAAGATACATGCCAGATGTATCCCCAGCGCGCACAGCCGCAGAAAAGGTACATGCACAGACAGTGGCTGGCCTTCCCCACGCTGGCCGCTTCGCCTGGAGCCACCCGTTGAGAATAAATAATTAAATAATTAAAGCCGCCAGCTGGACCTATGACTTGATTAGCCCGCTCTTGTTTTCCATACTCAGAACGGACTAGTCTCAGCGTCCGATTCCATCAATTCCTGTTGCTTCGTACCGCAATACCGACCTGAGATTGTCGACGCCGCGGCACTTGTACACGCTCGCACGGGTTACTATTACTTGATGCGTGCTTGCAGCCGTGCCGGTACCTCGCCCTGCCACGAGCCTCCAGCTGCCGCTGCCACCTGTTGTCCGTCACCACGACTAAGCGCACCCCCTTCCACGCTACTCGTATGTATTACGGAGTACGCCCTCGTCTACAAGTACGAAGTACAAGTACGGCTCGTTCTCATGCACGAGCTTGTGGCCTTGTTCTCCGCCCTGGCCGTCGTTCCTGCCTGCTGTCTCTCAGATCGCCTTGCTGGCCCATGGACTTGTATGCCGGTTGGCTGGCCCTCTTGGCTTTCGTCGAGTGGCTTTCCCTCGCACGTCCTCCGTGTCCCGCCACACGGCCACAGCTTCTCGTTTCGTCGCCCGCTCGCCATATGCCTTTGCCTCCGCGTGTCGTTTCTTCTGGCCCTGGGTTGCCCCGATTTTATCGGCGTGCCATGTTCACGTTCCCTTGTTCCATTCTCGTACTCGGATGCCCTGTGCCATTCCCGTGCCCTTCGCTCTCGCTCTTCGCTCTTTCCAGAGTCCCTCTTCCTCTCGCTCTTTCCCATTGCCCATTGCCCATTGCCCATCGCCCATCTCCCCTGCCTCTTTCCTTTTTCTACTACGTGCTTGATTCTGCCACTCCGCTCCGTGCCTGCTAAGGTCGTCGTCCGTCTCGTCCTTCAAAACCGAAGCTGTCCCCACGTTTCTCATTCCCTAACGCCCCCTTTCCGCCCGTCTCTTTTAATCTCCCCTTCCGCCCTTATTTCTCGCTCGCTCCTCCTGATCATCATCACCACATTTTCACCACCAACGACTCCCGCCAAACCCCAACAACCTCGATTCTCTACCACTTCTCCCATCAATTCGCACCCCTTTTGCTATCACCAGCATCGCAAAAATCCCGCCGTTCGATAACCGCGAATCGCATGCACCAAATCCCGCTGCCTGATCTCCACCATCGCCCACCGTCGCTCCTTTATTCGACCTTTTTGGCGCCCGTATTCCGAAGTTCGCGAATGTGCCACAACCCGTTTTTATCTGGATTGAGGCTATTCCGGTAGCCCACCGCCGACTGCATTTCCCAAAGTGGCACCCACCTAATATTATTATTGTTATTCTCGCCCGACTTGGCGCATTCGTCCGTTGCCTTCTGACACTACGCCCCTCGCGAGAGTCCGTTACGTGCTTTTGTGCCCGTGCAAGCCACCACCAAAACCCCAGCGCCCAAAAATTGAACCGAAGCAAATCCGCCAACTCTCAACTCTTGCACGCCGAATTTTGCCCGCTGATTGGCTTGTCCAGCCGCACCACTGTCGACATTCATTATTAGCCCACCACGTCGCATCACCACGCTACTACCAATTGCCAATTTCGAGGTAGAGCGATGTTGATGCATGTGCCTTGTTAGACGTTTTGGGACTTCTCTTTATCGGGTCTGATTCTTGCCACTCATATTCTATGTTTGTGCATCCTTACAGTCTGCTCTTGCTTATTCTTTAAGTTTCCGTGTCCGATTGTGGCGCTTCTTCGCTGTACGGAGCACTCTCCTCGTTTACTCTTGTCTTCGTCTTGCTGTACTTTCTTTCGCTCTTGCCGTCTTTTTCTCCGGACTACCTTGGTCGCCGGGTCAGCGCATTCAACGCCATGGCTGCTGCTACCCCAGACCGAGAAGTTGAGATGGCAAACTACAGCTCGTCGCCAGCTCTGTCGTCGCTTCTATCCGACTCTCCCTCCGAACCAGGCTCACCATCCCGGTCCGATCAGCACGTTGGACACAAAACCGATGAGATCGTCGTCGACCCCGTATCTGCCCCTCGATTCCCACAGACGCAGTTGCAACCACAACCGCATCTGCAGTCAAAGCAGTACACGCTAGACGGTGTACGCCTCACGAAAGACGGCCTCCCACGGAAAAAACCCGGCCGCAAACCCGGCACAACGGTCATGAAGAAGGCGGGTGACGGCACCCCTCCAGCGTCGTCTGGCACAGCCGCCGGATCTGGTGTTGAAGTGGTGAAGCCCAAGCGAGCCAGGAAACCACGAGACCCCAATGCGCCTCCTGTCCAGCGGAAGAAACGGGCACAGCCTGCGTACGCCCCCGGGTCAGAGGCGAGCACTCCACGATCGGTTTCCGCCACTCAGTACCAGCCAAAGTTGGAGCTTACGTCTATGCGCATGGACATCGACCCGCGGCCGAAGTCATCCTCTGCTACTTCGGTGCCTGTTGCAGTCCACCAGCCTCCTCGACAGCCCCCCTTGACCATCGTTGATAAGCTGGCAAAGCGCGAGGCTATCCAGAACATCCTCAACTCGGACGATCCACCCCCCCGGCCACCCCCCGTCTCAGCTATGGTAGCGCCTGCCCGTTCCAGCGGTCAGAACTTTGACCCCGTTCGCTCGGCTTTCGATCCCGTTCGCGAAAACATGTATACACGTGATCCGTATGGCACTGGTCCCTTGGGCTCACCTCGGGCCTCGACACAGATGGCCAACGGAGCAAGTGCGTCACCTTCGATTGCATGCCTCGTCGATCCTCCGGTGTCGATATCCCGCTCGCCTGCAGCAACGTCCTCCGTACTTCACCTAACGTCGCCGCCTACATACAATAAGGCGACAGTAGTTACCCAGTCGTCTCGCTACCGCGACAGCATTCCGTCTGCGCCTCCGTCACCGTCTCCTACCCCCGCCGTGCTCAATGTTCTATACCTGACGGCACCACAACCTGCGGTGACGGGAAACAAACAGAAAACTTCAGCTCAGCCTCCCGTGCCTCCCGTGCAAAGTGCAAACCCGGCCTTGACTCTGACCTCCAAGCCGACCTCGACGAAGCCAGCAGCACAAAAATCCGAGACCTGCGGCACAAAATCACACAGCAAAGCACCTCCACCGCCGCCTGCTTCCGCTGCTGCGAAGGCAAGCTCAAAAGCTTCGACAACAAAATCTGCCGCGTCAAAAGCCTCCAAGACGGCTGCCACTACTAACACTAGTTCTTCTGCTGCTGCGACGGAGAACGCGAATGCGAACGTGCCTAAAGCTATTGGTCCTGCTACAAGCTCATTTCGGGACGTAGCCATGACGGGCACAAGCACGACAGCTCCGGCACCGGTGTCGGTGCCCTTGATTAAAAAGTTCTCCTCTATACTGCAACACGATAAGGGTAGTAAGCAGAACCGGTCGGCTACAAGCGCAGCATCCTCTCCGAAGCTGTCTGCAGCAAATGATCCTGCCACGCCTCCGTCGACTGCTCTTGATAGCGGCAGCGCGAGCACGGCCGATGAGCCCGAACGGTCGATTCTTGACTTTGGCAAAGCCCGGCCGGGTGAGGAACTGTCGGCGCCTTCGATTGTCCTTCGCATTCCCCTTGTTCAGGGTGAGAACAACAAATATGTGAACTTTATGCGCATGGCCGAAGATCGATACGGATGGGATGCGCTCCACCCGCGATTGGCTGCACACCGCGACCGGAAAGCTCGCATTGCAGCAGCAGCATCAGCACTGGAGAGAAATGGCTCTGGGCGCGAGTCTGGTGACGAGATGACCGACGATATGCAGTCAGGCGACGAAGGCAGCAACGACGAAAACGCAGACATTGGGAACATTACGTTTAACGGCAATGGCGCGGGCTCTGACGCAACGCCTGCAAAGCCGGTACGCAAGAAGCGTATTTTCAAGGAAGATGAGTACGACAAGGATGATGGCTTTGTCGACGACTCGGAGATGCTCTGGGAAGAGCAAGCCGCTGCCAGTCGGGACGGCTTTTTTGTCTACTCGGGCCCTTTGGTACCCGAGGAAGAAAAGCCCGACGAGGGGTATGTTAGCAAATCGCTCTTCGTGCCCTCTTTCTGTCTACTGTTCTACTGTTCTCTGTTTCTTTGCTACGTTGTTCTGTATCACTGACATGACTTCGCAGTTCTGCCCCTCCAGCCAAACGAGGTCGGGGTGGCCGCGGAAGCCGTGGCGGAACAGGCCGAACCACTACCGCGCGGGCAACAGGCGGTCGCAGCGCTGGTGGAACTGGTCGCGGCACTACAACGACGACTCGCAAGCCCCGGGCTACAAAGTTGGAAAAGGAGCAGCGCGAGCGCGAAAAGGCCGACAATGACAAGGCTAAAGAAGCGAAGGACTTGTCGGCATCAAAATCGAGCGGTCCTAACAATACCGCGGGCCTAACTTCGTCTTTCGCTGCCGGCATAGCCGTTGATGCATAGTGGCCACCAACTGCCATGTCATATTCCTTCCCTAATTGTGTCTTATCCAACTGGGCAGGCGTTTCTGATTTTCAATGATGGAATGACGGTCTAACGGTATCATACGGCGTGTTGTTTGCTTTAGTGCCTGGAAAAGGTGATGTACTTTGTATGTTCTATCCTTCTTACTTGATCAATGGTCAACGAGTGTCTATTTTACCGGATTTCTCGATCTCTATTCAGCTTTGGGGGCCACACGGTATTATGGGGCTGGTGGGAGGGTTTCGGTCTGTCCACGATGTATGCCAAGTCGTGGTGGCGTTTTAGTGTGATCCTGGCTGTGCCAGCAGTGTTGAGTTTTGATCGTGCAAAGGATGGCAACACCAGCTGTGTTTACGCACCGAGTCGTCAGGAACAGTCTATTCAGCAGCGCTACTACGAGTACTTTGTCATTATCTATAAGAGCGTATTTGCCGGCATTGCCACAACATATTTCAGCCACTGGCGCTGAACCTGCGAGCAAGCTCTTGTTTTTACACTTTGCCCGCAAAGAGGAAAGCCTGGCTACGAAGTACGCCGTACTTGTGATCAAACGACGGACGCGAAGTACGAAGTCGCAGGCTGTCGCCATCAGCGGCCTCCGGCAACCGCCGGCTGTGCGAATAAGCCAGTCTTGGGCGGACTTATCGCCGCCGAAGCTATGGCCGATCTGGCAGCTTGCTCGACTCCCCCGCAATGAGGTCATCGTCGATGGCAAAAGGCAGACGCCGAGACGGAATGCGAGCTGCCTCTACCGGTGATGCTGCACTCTGCTAGTTATGTTGTACTCTGTCGGTTTTTGTTCACTGCTGGAGATATTGTACTCTGCTGGTCATGTTGCACTTTGTCGGTGATATTCTCGTGACTGAAAATGGCGGCGTTGTCGCTGCGAGCCAGAGCGCAGCAAGACAAAACATATTCGGAATGTGTGCGGAGGTTTGCAGCGAGCAGATAGGCGACCAAAGGACGCGGCAGGCGGATAAGCGGGTCGTGCCTTAGAAGCCCTACATGACAGCTGACGAACGGCACTACTCGCACCAGCGCTCGTGCAAGCGAGGAAATGTGAGCTAAATTGGCAGCTATGGCACAAACAAGCGGCGTATCTTACGTATCCATACTCCGTACAATGTTGGTCGGTACATCCGCTAGCCGGGTAGCGTAGAAATGTGGGCCGGCATAACGTCATCGCTTCTGGCGAAGGAACAGGCCGTGGCTTGCTCGAAGCCGACGGAAGGGAAAGAGGTGAGCGATTACTAAAGAGAAGAGGCGGCCGCATCATACGAGCATTCTTCCAGCACCGACGACAAACCATTCCCCGTCCCCAGAGAAGGCGACCACATCACAGTTCGGTGCACCGTGTTCCCAGCCAGAGACAGCCATTTCCATTTACAAGCCGACCCCGCTAAATCAGTCCACAAGGTGTTACGACGAATTGTCTCACGCAAGGCGCGCTTTAGACGAGGTACACGAGACAGATTACGTCGTGCACCTTCCTGCAACGGCAGCGGCTACGGCAGCGGGAGCCTGCACTCAAGCCCCTAACCCCAATCGCGAGGAAGGCGCCGCCGGTCGCAACATCCCATTCCAGTCTCCCACATTGTCGCTTCCGGATATTGTTATCCTATTCTCTTCCTTGGCATTTGGCCCATTGTTTGACAGACTTCCCTCGTCTCTGCTTTTGAGCGCTTGCGCCATCTTTGCGCAACGCGGTACGCAGTACGTCGCTCTTGATCTATCGGCTGCTTTGGCCCCGCCAAATTCCCCTTCTTTGACCCACGATCTGCGAGGAGCTGTTGCGCTTGCGACAGCGACAGAGACTGGCGACTCGGCGCGCGTGTTCTTACTGTCTTGCGCCAGAAATCCGTCGGCTCTCGATTTTGGCTGTTCTGCCTCGGCAACATATATCCCTGGCCTCCGGTCATATCGCGCAGCATATTGTCGCAGACTTGCGCCAAGGGCGCCATGCAACAGTAGATTGCCAGCGACGGCCGCATTGTTCTCCCTTGCGCTCCTGGGCTACGTCTTAACCGCCTCTGCGCCTCGCCCTCGTGGTCACTTCGGCCTCATCGCCATCGCACATCCCGTTGACCTTTGCCACCCTGAAAGCCACCTATGGCTGCCACCACTTCCTCGCCGGCAGGCTACGGCCAAAGCGGCAACGGCTACTTCGGCAGCCAGTATCAGCCTTCTCCGCAACACCCCGTGCAACCAACGCGGTTATCGCACTACGACTATGACGCTGTCGCCGACTATGCGCCTCCGCAAGCATCTCTTCCCGAATCGACCGACAACCGAACCCTTATGAACACCATCGCCAACTCCCACGTCCCCCCGGGCGTCCTTGCCGCCCGCGCCGCATCCTCCTCGCCGGCCCCCCTCTCTCATGCCGACAGCGCCGAGTTCAACGGCGCCGCCCACAACCACAACCACATCGCCCAGAACACCGCGCGAGAACACATGACTGCGTCACCATCATCGATGCGGCCAGGCACCTCTGCTGCACTGGCAGCGGCGCCAGGCGGCAGCCGCTTTTCTGAAGACTGGGACGCCACCCAACGGGGGAGCTCCTTGGTCGATGGCACTGGCGGAGGCGCCAGTGTGAATGGCAGCGCTGACGGCGGCACCAGCACCCAGCAGGGACCCACGCGCTCCAATACTCTTAAGAAGAAGGCGTCGCTGCGTCGTCCGAGTAGCCTGTATCGCAGCAGCAGTCATCGCAGCATGAATGCTGGTAGCGTGCGCAGCTTGGCAGTGCAAAACCATGGCACCCAAGAAGAATTTCAGAGCGCCTTCTACTGCCCTGTGCCCACAAAGGGCAATCCTACTGAGGAGTTGGCCAATCGTTTCCAAGGTGTGTTTTGAGAAGCAATCCAAGTGTTGGAAGCTCCTTTGCTAATTATGACCGTTAAGCCTGGAGAAAAATACTGAAGGACCTGATTACCTACCACCGAGAGATCCAAAGCCACTACGAACAACGCGCCAAATCTGTACAGAAACTGTTCACAACCCTCAACTCCGCCGTGCTGCCACCCGGGTTCATCGCCATTGGTGGCCTTGACGACGCCGCTCAGGTGCTTCGGAACTTTCATAAACAGAGTGTAACAGAGGCTACAAAGGCACGCGAGATCGAGGACGACGTCATTCTTTCCCTTACAGGCCTGCGGGCCGATCTGCACCAAAAAATCAAGGAAATCAAGAGTATTTCGAGCGACTTCAAGAACAACGTCGACCGTGAGATGGATGCAACGAAGAAAGCCGTCAAGAATCTGCAGGAAGCCCTAGGACAAACGGAACTGGACTCGTCCCTGACGACTGGCCGCCAAGACCCGTATCTTCTTCGTCTAGCCGTCGATCGTCAGCTCGAACGCCAGTTGTACGAGGAGAACTACCTACACCAGGCGTACCTCAACTTGGAGAAATCCGGTCGCGAGCTCGAGTCCATCGTCGTCTTCGAGATCCAAAAATCGTACAACGCATACGCCGGTATCCTGAAGCGGGAGGCTGCTGCCGCCTGGGCAACCGTGGACGAGCTGCGAACAGGCCCCGTGACTATGCCCAAGGACCTAGAATGGAACTCGTTTATCAGCAACAGTGACCAGTTCGTGGATCCAAGCATCCCCATTCGCACCATTGAGCAGATTCGCTACCCGGGCCAGGATCACGACTTCTGCCAGGAAATCCGTGCCGGTCTTTTAGAGCGCAAGAGCAAGTACCTCAAAAGCTACGCGGCCGGGTGGTACGTCTTGTCTCCCACACACCTCCACGAATTCAAGTCGGCGGACAAGTTGCAGGCGCCGATCATGTCGCTATATCTGCCGGACCAAAAACTCGGCTCACACTCGAACCCCTCGGCCAATTCTAGCAAGTTTGTTCTGAAGGGACGGCAGACTGGCGGCATCCATCGGGGCCATAGCTGGGTCTTCCGTGCTGAAAGCTACGACACAATGATGGCCTGGTACGAAGACATCAAGGCCCTCACCGAACAAACGCCGCAGGAGCGCACGGAGTACGCCCAAGCGCGTGGAAGCTTGCATAAGCGAAGCGCAAGCCGGGCTTCGCAGCACACGTACAGCAGCGATGGTTACGTCCACGAGGATGACGATGAGCCGTTCTCGACAGCATCTCCTTCTGCTATCAGTGCCACCGGTGCTGCCAGTGCCACCGGTGCTGGCAATGCTATCGGCGTAGTGCCAGCTTCTCGCGGACCAACAGAAAACGCTGGTTACGATGTATCTCCTGGTGGTGGCGCTGGGCCAGCATACCAAACAGAGAAGCCTTCTTCTGGGCGTCGTCCCTCTCCGGGTGGCAGGTTCCCGTCAGACTTGCAGGTGAATGCGCAGCGAGGCCTTGAGCTGCAGGCGGCAGGAGCGATTCCATTGTCGCCGAACAGCGCCACCGGGTCTGGCGGCTCCGGCCCGGGTTCTGACTATGCTGTCGCAGCTGCAGCTGAGGCACTTCCGGGTGGCCACACAGCACACCGACAGGTGCACCCCGAGCAGTACAACCCGCAATATCAGCAGCAGTACCAGCAGCAGTACCAGCAGCAGTATCAGCAGCAGTATCAGCAGCAGTATCAGCAGCAGTATCAGCAGCAGTATCAGCCGGAATATCAGCCACAGTCGGCCGGCTTTGTCAACAGCCAAATAGCCAACACCAACGGAGCGCCTGAGCAGCAGTACCGCAACGAGGAAGTCTACCAAGCCAACAGATACGCAGAGGCTAGGCCGCATCAAGAGCTCTCAACTCCTAGCTATCCAAGCCCAGCTGCAGCTGTGAACGGCGCAGCATTTGTTGGTTCTGTGCCTTTGAATGCGACCAGTAGCAACGGCCAGTCTAAAAACAGCAACAGTCAGACGGCATGGAAGGAAGGACACGAAAACGCACACGCTGTGCCAGTGGCGATGTACGGGTTTCCCGAGTCTGAGACGCCCAAGGACAATCAGCCGGCGATGACGAATGCGTCAAGTGGTACGGGTGGAACGCAAGCAGGGGCTGGCGTGATTATGACTAGTAAGAATGAGGTAGCGAGGCCAGGTGCAGCCTCTCGCAAGGACAGCGAGGCTACAACGATAGGCAACCTTCACATTCCTGGGCAGTTTCCGCGTACATAGAAGTCGGATATGTATGCGTTGGATGGGGGTCAACTGGGTACACAAGGGGTCATGGAAATATGGAAAGGACACAAACTTAAGCAGTTTAGTTTAGCCAGTAGTACTACGGAGTACGTGTAGTGAAGTCTCTTGCTATATACGAGAAAGCAAATAACAATGAGCTACCATCCTTCCGGTCTCCAGTCACTGATCCTACAGAGGTAGCGGTAAGCTGATGTAATGAGATGAAAATTCACGAGTGTATTGCATGACACTTGCGAACATGTGTCGAGGATGACATACTAGCGTAAGCATGTATTTTCTTGTACTGGTAAAGGCACCTGGTACTGGAGGATTTTAAAGGTGCTAGAAACGCGTACCAACTGCGCAGGAATACTGTCATCCGAAACAACATCATCCCATTTGCGTGCTGAAATAAACCGGTTGAGCTAAGCTGCAATGGTACTCTGGTCAGGCTCCTGGCGTATGGTTTCGCTCGCATCGTGGAACCTGGCCTGCCCAGGTGATGTTAACCGTGAGAAGGCATGCTATCACGGGTGGAAGCCGCGTGTAAGCGTGTTCGTAGCATCATGACGCTCTAGCAATACCATCTCTTGCCAATTCAGTTCTAATTGTTTACGAGCATTAGTTCATCATCATTGGCTGGAAAGTTTTCGGCGAAAATTACAATTTTGACTTGGTGATTAGTCTCATAGGAGGGTCTCTGTCTAGAGACGAGACACCATTAGCACCTGTAAAATAGTGTCGGCAGCAGGCAGAGCGCCACAAGGTCCGACCGAATTTGTCGAACTTATCGAGTTCAGACCGAGGCGTAAACAAATAAAATGGACTAAAGTGCACACGGCTGCTGACCTGACCTGACCAACAACGCGTGTCACAGGCGCCAGAGGCGTTGCCAGCTGACCGTCCTCATTGGCTTGGTAAAAACAGGTAATTGTAAGTTTTTCGGCACGATGGTCAGGTACGGTAAGGATAAGGGCTTTTTGACTTTTAAAAGGCCGGTAGCGACAACGAGGCTATAGGAATAAGTGTTGAGGTTCAGAAGCTTATTGTTGGTGACGATGTCTAGCTAGTAAATGTGGGCCTATGGGAGTATTCAGGCAACTGCCGTTGAAACATTTCAGGCTTCTTCTTTTTCTCGTTGCTTTATCTTGTTCTCTCTTTTGTTGCTTTTTACCCCATGTCCTAGCCGTTACTTTTTATCTGGCTTCTTTACAGACACTAGCTAGAATGTCTTTTGCTGGTGGTTTTGTAAGCCGAGCTCGTCATGTGAAACCGGACAACTTCAACACTGAAATCCGGATGGAACGAAGCGAGAAGTGGTTTCGACTAGGAGTATTACAAATACTTAGAAAGCACAATAATATTGATAGTCCCGTTGACCGGGATGAGATTCGAGGCAGCCACGCGGTGGTGTCAATCACATGCAGGGCAGTGCACCAACTTCGTAGAGAAGCAAAATAACAGGTCCGGATGCAGGAACGCCAGGCGGCAACTGCCAGCTAACGGGATTAGCAGCGCAGGCCAGTACTTTTTTTATGTCACTAGCTGACCGCTCCGGCTTTGGCGAGATTCCAACTTCGGCGATGGAAACTTGGATCGTGCAGCAGCGGGCAACAATGCTCTGATGCTCTCACCACTCGCCACGGCCAAGACATTTCGGCATTATTACTCCACTATGGAGCGGTGCAGCCGATGCAGAGCGTACAGAATAAATAAAAGTAAATCATAGGCGTGCTGCATCGAACGTCGGTGGCATTGCTACGTGGCCGCTGCGGCGGCTTGGGGATGTCCGAAAGGTGTCAGGTAGTGAGCCGAAGGATGGCGGGGCGAAGGATTTGTGTGACGCATTACTTGCCCTAGAATAGCAAGAGAGCGAGCAGCAATGGCAGTTCAAACCATAAGAGGTCGTAAGAAATAAAAGCGAAAAGCGAAAAGCAGCGCATTAGCAGCAACAGAGATGGCGCGAATTGGCAGTAGTGATTACGGTGAGATGTCCTACCGTGCGGTTAGCAGGGCAGTCACAATATTCTTACGACCTTTTCCTACACGCCGGCCGCGACGGCGCGCTGAATGTTGCGCAGCGGAAGAGGGTCTGTCAGCTGCCCGGCCAGCTGACCAGTCATGCCCGGTTCTGCGCCTTTGATAGACCGCTGCAGCATCGCTGGTCCATGCTGAGGGCCTGCCCGTGCTGACCGACATGCAGCAACGCCATTGTCCGCGTGCACCGCAGGTGGGTGGCGGCGTACGTGTGGGCGTGCTTGCCTGTGCGTATGCATGATTGAAGCCCGAAACTGCCACCATCGTTTAGATTCAGATCGATGTTCCGTTCGCCGTTTTCCAGGTTTCACATGTCACATCTGACTTGTACTTATACTGTACTTGCACTTAAGCGGAATACTTTTACTTGCTCGTTGAGCCCCTCGCGCCTTCCATCTCGGGGCCAAATCTGCACGCGGATCTGTCCAGGAAGGTGCAACAGGTGGCTGTCAACGTCAGCAGGAGGAAGGAGCGGAGGAAGAAGACAATGTCTCGCCGCTGTCTCGCATTCTGGCTACACAGATGCCTCGCTTCCCACGATTTCTGTCTTTCCGTGTTAACCCCATTTGACAGCTGCCTGAGACGTCTCAGGCCGCGCAACGTCTCAGTCGCCAGTTCGCCGGGATCGTCCCCTTTGGGATCGCTGACACACGCCTGGTGCATTGTTAGGTATGCAAGGGTACAGGCATAGATGAAGGTGTGGTAAGAAACCCGCGTGAAGAAAACGCGTACAGTTGCCGATTCTTACTTGCAGATTGCAGATGTACGGCTTTTTCAGCCGTTGTAGTCGGCTACGGCCACTTCTGACTGTGGCAGAGCCAGGGCTTTGACGAGTGCAAAGTGTACTGTCTCTTTGCGAGTGGAAGAGCCCGTGAACGTATCAGTACTCAATACGTACTTGGATACTATCTGATATCGCGTCTTTTGTCATGCTGGCGAGCAGTCTAACCAGATCGCCAAGACCAGCTAGGACGGGCAGCATATCAGCCAGTTGCCGACCGACACGCCAAGGAGCAAGATATTAGGCGCAGGCATACAGGAAAGCGAGCACGAGAAGCCGGTGCAGCGGAGCCGGGACCCTGGCAGAGCAGTGGTTACGGTATTGTGGCCGTGTGGTTGCCGTGTGGCCGCCATGCGACGGCTGTGCTACCCTGCTCGTGCTCGTCATGCCTGGCTCTCGTCCGCCAGTCTGTCTGCCTCTCTGTGTTGCCCATTCTGTGCGCTCATTCTGCTATCCGAAAGGATGAAGGACGGAAGGGTAGATGACGTGTTGCTTCGCCTCGCTCATTGGATCCCGAAATCAGCCCTGTGCCACTACCGGCAGGACTTGGCCGCTTGAGGGTGTGGCCGCTCGAGGGTGTGGCCGCGGGAGGGTGTGGCCGTGGATGGGGAGGCGTGCGGCCAAATAAGCGTGCAAAATGCCGTTCGTGACCGGCCCAGCGACGAGCAGTGCGACGGTCAGCAACCAGAAGCCACCGGCAGCCAGTTCTTCATGGCGTACCAAGTGCCGGTTAGCACGGGATTGCCAGCCGGCATCAGGATGGAGACCGGCAGCCGGCGACCGAAAGTATCAGATTGCTGCTGGATTCGGCGCTTCTTGCCTGCCACGCCGTTTCTGCTTTTCGGCTTGCTATCCGCTGCTTTTTTCTTTGTCTCTCTCTACTCTGCTAGTCTCTTAGATGCTCGGCCACTCTCTGCTCACCCTCCACCTGTACAAGTCGCTCGCTTCTGACGCCTGCCTATTCTGCTCTGCCTGCCGGTACCCTGCTCCAGGCCACTACTTTCTCACTCCTTTGATTTTCCACCCGTCTCGCCTGTCTGGTACCTGCCTTTGAATTTCTCGTTTTTTTGCCTCTCGCTGGATGTACAGGCCTGCGCAAGCGATCCGTGGCATACCGCATACACCGCATTTAGACACCTACACAGCATGGTTCAGAAAGCCCTCGTCTCGCACCGCATCCTTCTGCCTGTCGTCCACCTGTTCGGTTTCCCTTCCCGAATCGGCTACCGTTCCACGAAAACTTCCAGATCGCTTCCTCTTGGAATCTTCACTTCTCGCCTGCTCACTGCCTGCAAGACTCCGCCCCTCCTTGGCCTCCAGGCCTTTGCTAATTCTGCCTCTGCCTCCGCCTCCGCTTCTGCATCTGCTTCTTCCCTTCTATCGAGACACCCCCCAACACCAGACTGCGGACAACGGCCATTAGCAGACGCCCGTGCAGAGAGACAATTTCCATCCTTACGTCCTCACTCTCACTCTACACCCACCCATGCCTTGGCTGCACAGCTCCCACCGCACAGACGGAGTATCAATTTCACATTCATTGTTCAGCGCCTCGGATGCCCTGGACTAAGTCTACCCATGCCTGGCGCTCCCTTATATCGTAATCCACCTCGATACTCGACCGTGACACTCGTCCGTGTCACCACTTTGCTCTGCTTTGGAAAGACCGCACACCACCACCACTTATGCACTGCTTTTGCGCCAACCACGTCCTCTCCTCCCACCCCGTCCACAGCCGTACCCTCTTCTGCCTTCTGTCTTTGTTTGCCGTCTGAAATCATTTATCTACCCGCCAGTCCACACATTCCGTCCTCTCTTTACTCTTCAGATTAACTTCTCTTGAAGCCAAGCGATTCGGAGCTCTAACAACTCGTTTCTCTTTTGTTATTGTCATTCTTTCCCTTCTCCAATTGATATTCTATTAGTCTATACGCCTACCCTGGCACGGTGAGCTCTGGCGTTAGTCTATATTGTCTCGCCTTGCAGTGAACCTGCCGTCTTTCACGATCTCCCGTGTCTACGACCACTACCGCGGTAATGTCTTCCGGCCGTGAAAGACAAAGGTCTACGCTACTCCCAAGAAGCCCAGAGACCGAGGCCGAATTCCGCAATGCCACCGAGTCTATGCAAAAGGCCGCCGAGGCCATGATCGCCGCCACCGAGTCCTTCCGGCGCCAGTTCCGGCAAAACGAAGCCGCTGCTAGTCTAGCCAGCGGAACTCCCAACACGGATACTGAGCAAATTGGAAGTGCGGAGTCCGTCTTAGACAATCATATCGTGAGCGGCCTGGGAGACATTGGCGGTGACAGAAATGCCAGTGGTCCTGTCGCTAGCAGTAATCTCAGCAACGCCCATTCGATATCCTCGGAGCCCTCGCGCCATCGTCCGGTGACCTACCGCCCCTACCGCTCCGTTGACGAAGGCGCGCCCCACCGTTCAAAGCCGTTGTCTGCGGCCGGCCCGGTACGCAGTCCAGGCGCCTCTAGTGTCTCTGGCCTCATGTCTGTATCGCCAGCACTACCCCAGGGTCCTAGAGACAATACTGCCTCCATTCGCAGCTACACGACCCACCGCTCCAAGGCCACCTCCTGTTCTCCTCCCTCCACACCCATTCCTGACCATATCCCAATGACCGAGCTCTTCCCCAGGCTCCCAGATAAGGCTCGCGGCGGCGTTTCCTCCTTCGGCATCATGAACCCTGAGCCGCAGTTCGATTTTAAATTCGATACTGCGCGGTCTCATCCGTCCAGTGCTGCCGATCTACAGGTGCCTCCCACGCTGGCTAAGCCGTCTACTCTGCAGCAGCCTCGCCGACGGGAGAAGAAGAACGTGCAAGAGTATGCAGAGCGGCAAGAGCGTACAGATTCACAGGAAAAGAAGGAGCAGCAGCAGATGGGCACAGCTCTGCCATCTCGTCTGTCATCCCGATTCTCCGCCTTCCCTCCGCCGCATCCCGCCTTTGCCACGACAGCTAAGCTGGTGAAGGCGACTGATTCTCCATATTCTCCGCAACGACACTTGACATCTGCGGCCTACAATGTGCCTACTATCAGCTCAGTCAAATCCCCTGCCACCATCGGTGCTTCCGTCCGCTATCCTGCCAGCGTCCACCGCCAGTCTGCTTCCTCCCACGTTGACCTGGTCGATGCGGACTTGCGTCTAAAGCGCACACATTCCTACCAGGGAGCTAGCCATGCCGGCGAGTCTCTTCACGGAGACGACGCAGCCACACCCATTACCTATGGCGGGGCTCTAGACGACGATGTCAATCAAGTTGGTGATCTAGAACCGGAGCCTATACTGCAGATTGGCCGCTACACATACATTCGCTCGGATACCGACGACTTCAACGCTTCGCTGATCCGAAATGACGGATCTCGCCACTATGCCGCCACAGCTCTGCCCATCAACCGCGGAAACAGCCGCCTTTATCGGCACCAGAAGCCGCCGCGCAGGCCCAAAATTAGCAACGGGCCCTACGGCTTCTCGCTGTTCCACGAGTCCTGCTTCGTGCTTGTCATTTGCCTATCCCAAGTTCTCATGCTGGCCGGCATTGCCCAGGCCCTGGTGCCGGCGCGCATCATAGGCCGGTCCTTCCCCAACACCCAGCCTGGCGACCTGGCCTGGTTCACTGCCTCCTACAGTCTCACATCCGGCACTTTTGTACTACCAGCCGGCCGTCTCGGGGATATTTTCGGCCACCGCCGTGTCTTTATTCTGGGCTTTCTCTGGTTTGCTCTCTGGAGTCTGCTTTCTGGCTTTGCTCCGGCCATCCAGCGCACCGGCAGTAGCGGAACCATATTTTTCATCACAGCTCGCGCGCTGCAGGGCATTGGACCTGCCATGCTTGTGCCAAACGGACAAGCTATGTTGGGCCGTGCATACAGACCAGGGCAGCGAAAGAACATGGTCATGTGCCTATTCGGTGCCGCCGCACCTCTGGGATTCGTGTCCGGTGCTGCCATGTCGTCACTGTTTGCTGTGCGTGCATCGTGGCCATGGGCCTTCTGGACGACAGCAGCTGTGTGTCTTGCACTGGCAGCTGTCAGTGTTTTAGTGCTGCCGGCAGACATACCCAGACAAGAGCAGCCTACGAAGCTATCTGGTGGTGATGATGACGACGACGATTTAGTGCTGGCCAAGAGCGCAGAGCAGCAAACGCAGAGCCTCTGGACGCGCCTTGATATACCTGGCATGTTCCTTGGTGTAGGTGGGCTGGTGCTACTCAACTTTTCCATCAACCAGGCGCCGATCGTGGGTTGGCGCACGCCTTACACGTACTTCTTACTCATCATTAGCCTCCTGTTTCTGGGAGCGTTTGCATATTACGAAATAACGATAGCGCAGTTCCCGCTCGTGCCGTTCCGGGCGATGCGTGCAACGACCAACTTTGTGCTCGGGTGTACTGCGATGGGCTGGGGCTGCTTTTCAGTGTGGGTTTACTACTCTGTGAGCATTCTGGAGAACCTCCGCGGTTACTCGCCGCTCTTGGCGAGCGCGGCATACGCGCCAGCACCGGTCACCGGGCTAGCTGCGAGTCTGTTCACGGGCTTCCTTTTCAGTCGTCGTGTGAAGCCGCACTGGGTCATGTTTATCAGCATGTGTGCTTTTTTCATTGGCAGCCTTCTTTTTGCTACGTCGCCAGCGCAGCAGCCGTACTGGTACAACGCTTTCTTTTCTATTCTGATTATGCCCTTTGGCATGGACATGAGCAACCCTGCCGCAACGATTCTGCTAAGCAACAGCGTTGGTCAGGCACATCAAGGCGTTGCAGCCAGCCTTGTCGTTACCTTTGTCAACTACAGTATCTCGCTCATGCTCGGCCTTGCCGGCTCCGTCGAGGCCAGCGTCTTCGACCCAAACGACCTTTTAAAGGGCTACCGCGCTGCTCAGTATTTTGGCCTCGGCTTAGGCGCCCTTGCTGTTGTTCTGGCCACTGCCTTCCTCTACCAGAGTTCACGTGGTGCGCCACAGGCTCCGGCCATTCCTGCTTCAGCAACAGCCGGGCCGCTGCCTCAGCCGCCGCAGTTTCAGAATTTGAGCTTGGAGGCCGACCAACCCGAGACGGGGACGCGTCTATCATCACAGCCGCCGGAAAGAGAAAAGGCCAATTTGGAGCAGCAGCGGTATTAAATGCATCGGTATGATAATGCTTACAACCTCACATTCAGTACAGCCATGACCTTGTAGCGAGTATGGAAAGAATATCAGCCCAGAAGCTAGCATAGAGGTTAAGATCGTTACCATATGCCACCGTTTTCGGCACATTTTAATCAAAGGAGCGTTGCTTAAGTATCGAACCCAATTGCCTTTTACAGAAAGTATGAATTGCCAGTGCCTTCTTAAACGGCAGAAAGATAAATACAACATCAAGATGATGCAATCAAAACTCCAAAGAGTCCCATCCAAACCGAAACGCCGTAGGATCTGGTTCATTTGTATTGGCCGAGCTTTCGTCTCTCCCAATTCCCCGCCTCGTATCTTAGGCCGAATAGCGTCGTCGAGTTTACAGGAACTCCCACAAATGTGTCGCCGAAACGGTGCAGAATGCAATGTGCGCGGAGTAAAGGAGGAGAGCAGCAGACTGAGAACAGAGTCGTTGAACGCCACATAGTCAAAAAGCCGAACTGCCTATCGGCCAGTAGGAATTCTAGCCACAAGCGGCCGAGACACCGATTGTCAAGCCACGACTGTCAACAGCGAGCCAGCTTAGTAGTTGCCGCGGAAGCTGCCGCGGCCGCCACGGCCAGCGCCGCCACGGCCGCCGGAGAAGCCGCCGGAGAAGCCACGGCCACCGCCCGGACCGCCACGGCTGCCACCACGGAAGCCGCCGCTCGAGGGGCCACCGCGGCCACCGCCAAAGCCACCACGGCCGCGAGGGGCGCCACGGCCACGGCCACCAAAGCCACCACGGCCACCGGGGCCGCCGCGGCCACCGCTGCCAGGCTTGCGGACCTTCTTGACCTCGGTACCCGGCGGGGGCTTGGGCTTGGGAATGAAGCGCTCAAAGGGAAGCAGCTTGTCGCTGGAGAGGTAGAAGCGGTCGCCCGGCTGGAAGCTCGTGGCCTGGATGCCCTCAGAGGGCTTAATGGTGAAGTACACCTGGTTGATGGGGCCGAGCACCTCGTCGACCTTGCCGACGTTTGTCTTGTTCTCGAGGAATACAAAGGCGTTGAACTGCGGGACCTTGGCGGCGTTGACGCTCTTGCATACCATCTCACCCTCACAGGCGTGCAGGAAAGAGCCCATCTCGACGACCGACGCCGGCGGGCCCATGTCGCGCGGAGCGAAGCCACCACGGCCTGTAGCGCGTTAGCATGGATGTCGCGTGCACAAGAGCCGTTCTGCCCTGTCCATGCGGCAGGATGGGCGCGGCCAGCAAGGATGATTGAGCTCAATGGAATAGGGAAAACCCACCACCGCCACGGCCGCCAAAGCCGCCGCGTCCCCGCGGGGCGCCACCTCGGAAGGACATTTTGCTCGTAGGAAAAGGAAGCGAGAGGGTCTTTGATGAACAATGGAGCTCGGCTGGACACGTAGCCGTCGGGGCGTCGGGCAGGTGTCACGATCGGAGTGTGTGCGGGTGCGTAAGGTGAGGATGGTGTTGCGGAATTCTTGGATTTTTTCTTTGCTTGCTCTTGGATTTTTTTTTCAGGCTTCCGACTATGATTGGCTGATTACCGTCTGAGTGTGGACTCGGAGCAGTTCCTTATCTTATCGGGCTGATGTCTGCTTGTGTGGCTGGTGGTCAGCCACATCTTGGTTAGTCAACGATTATCGGTTACCAGCCAGAGTAAGGTTAGCGCTTTCTACGGTTGCGTCTCAGTACTCCGTACGCAGCAGTGTTACAGAGTACGACGGTATCCTACTCGTATGTAGTTGTAGTTGTAAGATATTCTTGCAAGATCAGAATACGGGATGATGGCATTAAGATACTAAGGCTCAAATTGGGAGAACAGAGCTGTGAAGAAGGCTAGTGTCGATCGAGCATATGCGTACTGTGGCAGTAGGCTCAACAGTCAGAGGCAGACAAATGATCTCCAAATATAAAATTAAGAGTAAGCTTTGGATAGCTAAAATAATACTAAAGACCATGGCCAGGTGTCCAGTATAAAATACAGTGTCATAGACAGTGCCGGAGGTGAACCAATCACATACTCGTGCCCCGTCCCACTATTTCTAGGCCCACTTAAAAATAGTATTAACTAGGTGCGCTTTTTAAGTGGGCCTAGAAATAGTGGGGCGGGGCACGAGTATTCTCACAAGAGCTGGCTGCCTTGAGCTGCTAGCTACTTTTCCAGCCATTTTTCTTCCCACATGCTGCAGTATTTCCTGTAATATGCAGCGCTGTTGGCCAAGCCATTGCACGTAAAGTAAACGTGAATAAACGGCCGCCGTGCTATGCCCGCAGTTTTCCGATACTGGCTGACAGCGGCCTCGTTCCCCTCGCCAAAGGGCAGGCACGTCGCAGTTGCATGTTCAGTGCCGTCGGCATTACTCCGATTCGTCATCCTTTAATTCGCAGGTCACTGCGATCAGTCTTCATCCTGCTCCTCCTCATCCGAGTCGCTATCGGCGTCGCTATCCGTGACTTCATCCACTTCCTTCTCAGTCTGATGTATGGCAACCGTCGCCAGTGTAGCGACCGTCGTAGCAATGTCATCACTTGCCGGTTCCAGCTGCTCAGCGGGAACGGCGCCAGACTCCCAGAAGCGGCCCGCCTCTGCAGCCGATAGACACCCAAACTGCCGCGCGATTTTGTACAAAATGGACTGCTTCATGTACGGTCCTGGTGAAGCCCAGAGCGCTTTGCTCTGGTCAGACAACAGATCCATGTCCTCAAGATACCCAGGCACTTCGGCACGGCGACGCCGAAGGACCGAAACGACAAATTTGAAGTACAAATATCTTTTGGCTGGCCGAAAATTGCTGCGAAACACAAGCTTTCGGTCTCGGAGCTCGTCACCCCACGGAATGCGCTCGGTTTTGCGGCCAAGGTTATCAGACAGGAGATGGAAGACAAGCCCATTCGGATCGTCCTATCTGGCAGTAGAACAGCTTTTGCCGAGTCGATGAGCTTCTCGTATGCCTTGCTGATAAGAACCCCATTCTTGGTGCTCCACAAATGTTCCTTGACCTCATCCCCGAACAATGCGCGTGCCAAGTGTTCACCAACATTGAAGTTAACAATGTGAGCTGCAGTGACACTCCCGACATAATCGCCGGCAATCGGGCACCAGAGCATCGCCGTTTCCTTGTCTTCTGCGTTGTAGGCCTTGATAAGTTGGGTTCGGAAGAGCTGCTCTTTGGGCTTGGTTCTCTTAGGCTTAACGCTCTTCTTGCCGTAGGCGACCTCAGGATACGTGCGGATCGTGGCATCAATAAGTGCCCAGTCTTCGAGAGCTTCCCGTGACCCGAGTGCCAGGTCGTCGACCCAGTGGCCGGCAAGCTTTGCGCCCATACTCCGAAAGACCGAGGAGCTGATGAGAAGCTTCATTTGTCGTTCCTGGAGCAGCGCCCGCTCTTCCTTGTAAGCGCCAATCCCGAGATCTAGGGTACCATTGTCCATCTTCTCCTTCAAGCTAACAAGGAGTGCATTGACAACTTCCAGCTTGGCCTCTACCTCGGCCTGCTGCACCTTGATGTGCTCGTAAGCCGCAGCGAGCTGCTGGGCGCGCTCCTGAAGCATAGCCAACCACCGGCTTTCGCCAGCCTTGAATGCCGCCTTCTGGAGGTTTTGGAGCTCGTTTAGGGCATCGGCTGACAAAGCCTTTCGCACCTTTGGAGACAACACCGCGTCATCAAGAGCTCCCCGATCGGGGGTAATGGGCGGTCCCGCAAACAAAAGCACCTGAGCTTCGAATGTGTGAGGGCGGTCTTGGCGAGCGCTTCAAATTGTGTCAGCTTTGAGTCTTGCATTATTGGAATACGGAGTATATCAAATACGTACCTGGAGGATTGCATTTTGTTTGGCCGAACCGAAAAACGTCAAGCAACGAGCCGTTGCAGGCAGGGCTTGCGGCGCGGGGGGTTCAAATTGTTGTTGTCTAAAGAAGGAAAAAATTGTTTTCTTCATGAAGGAAAAATTTATACATACCCCTCAAAATAAAGGGTGAGTCGCTCCTGCCAAATTATCATATGCCCTGATCCATCGTTCCTGCCTAATCAGGCATGTCATGCCTTGTGACTTCGCCACCAGCGCATCTGCCTGAGGAAGCTGCCGCAGGGGTCGTTTTTACGAAGTATAAATCAAAGGAAGGACGTTGGATCCAGGATCGTCAGCACGTGGTCTCGGGTGATGTAAGAACGACCCTCTGATCAACAATTTACTAATCTGATTTAAAAAGGATGGTTTTCTCACAGAAGACGACCACGGGTCTACAAAGTGGTAGCCACGAGCTGCGGCAATCCGGGCGGAGTCTTTACTCTCGTGTCCTAGTATATACCTTCCTTAACTCACTCCCCATCTCCCTTCCCTTCTCCTTTCTTTGCTCCAAGGGCCGGTATTTCAACAGCTACCCATATAGCTCGTTGGATACATCCAATCTAACTTCACACTTTCCATCCCCCTTTACAAGAACGTCTACCCTAGCTAGCCAAGTCATGCCTTTACAACTTCCTCTATCCGCCATTTACATACAGCACTGCGCCTGTCGTTCCCCATCTAGCGAACTCACCACAAGATAACACAATTGCTAGACTATCGTTGGCGCCTGCCGGATCTAAAAACGTGTCTGCTTATCGCGACGTCGTCCCTACCACATCAGGCATCTTACCTTTTCGCTGTCGAAGCAGGAAGTCTTAAATTATATGACTCGGTGCTAGTCGGCTGCGTCTTCTACGAGTACGCGCCTCGTTTGGTTTTGGTCATGCCTTCCATGCACAAAGCATATGTGCAGCGCATATGCATGCGCCCGTTGGATGCAGGATCAAGTGTAAATATTTTCGACTGGATCACACGCACAAGCTCTTGAATTCTATAACGTATGCGATGATCACATGACTTATCTCCGCGAATTGATTCTCTACCGACATTAATAAAACCCCAAGGATTTCCATTTACTTCGTATTACTCCGTAATACTCCGTACCTCTTGCGGTTCTTCGTTTTCTTCCGCACAGTTAAGAAAGATATGCTATGTATTAGTTGTACTCCGTCTAATACAAAGTTTTACGGGTACTTGTACCTGTACAGTAAAGCTTGATACCGGCTAATGATATTCGACTACTCTTATCCCCCATTGTACAGATTACAGAGTATACTGCTCCACCGATAGCAAAATGCTATCGTGCAAATAGCAGCGCTCTAATCTGTACGAAGGTACTTTCGGGGCAGTACGACGCATATGCTGACTACTCTGACGATCGGTGCACTCTTCCGATCGGTCCCCCTTCAACTCCGTACTGTCCGGAGCACCACTAGATCGGTGGTTGTGCCCGTCTGTCTCAAACGCTATATTCGCTGCTTGGATCCGTTGTCGTGGAAGCCGTTTGCTTGGCACGCGAGCTCCAAAGTCCATTTTCTATCTTGGCTCTTGGCCGGCCATGGCTATGTGCTACGCCACACGAAGTGCGATAGGCGAGGCCCGGGAGTTATTGATATGAGTGCTGCGCTTTTGCATTGTGCTTGGATACCGAAGCCACCTCCCGATATAAATCAGGTCCCCCGAGCGCTCTTCTTCCACTTTGCCTACTTTGCATTCCCCATCGATAATTGTTGCGCGCCAGTGATTCTCGTACCATTTCCGACCGTCCTGTATTTTCACACTTATTTTCGACCTTGCTCTTATCGTAGTCCAGTCTTGCTTGCCCTGCGTCAGCATCGACTGACATCGCTGCATCGCGATGGCGAGCACCCCCGGGCAGGCAGCTGCCGTGACCATGGATGACTTGGACACCAAACTGCCGCTGGCGGTAGCTGGAAAGGCTGATGACTCCAGCGGCGAGCAGGTGCTGACCGCCGCAGACCTCGGCGTCGACGAGAAGAAGCTCCTGCGCAAGATGGACCTGGCACTGGTCCCGATGGTGATGGGTCTGTACATGTTTAGCTTTCTAGACCGGTGAGTGTCCCGTGTGGCTCAAAGGGCTGATCCGCCTCTCAAAACCCCCCCATTCTCTGGGCTGACTCTCCAGTGTCAACATTGGCAATGCGCGCCTCTACCACCTCGAGGAGGACCTGGGTCTTCACGGCTCGCAATACCAGACGGCCGTGTCGATTCTGTTCGTCACGTATATCATCTTTGAGGTGCCAAGCAACCTCGTGCTCAAGAAGTTTACACCGAGCCGTTGGATCGGCTTCATCACTCTTTCCTGGGGCCTCATTGCGACACTGACGGGCCTTGTCGAGTCGTACGGCGCCTTGATCGCGTGCCGTCTGCTGCTCGGCCTCGTCGAGGCCGGCCTGTTTCCGGGCCTCAACGTGTACCTCACGCTGTTCTACACGCGCCGCGAGCTGGCCGTGCGCGTGGGCTTCCTCTTTGTGTCCGCTGCTATAGCTGGCGCGCTGGGTGGCCTGCTGGCGTACGGCATCGGACACATGGACGGCATCGGCGGGAAGCGCGGCTGGAGGGTGAGTGACGGCGGGGAGAGGCGAAAACGAAAGAGACCCAAAAGGGTTTGCTAACAGTGCCAGTGGATCCTGATCATCGAGGGTCTGCCCACGCTCGTTCTCGGCTTTCTCTGCTTCTTCCTGCTGCCCAACGACCCGCAGACAGCCTACTTCTTGACCGAGAACGAGAAGAAGGTCATCGCCATGCGCTGGAACGGCGAGTACGGCCGCACCGTGAGCTCGCAAAAGTTCAGCTTCGTCGATATGAACAAGGCCTTTACCGACTGGAAGGTTTGGGTCTTCTGTGCCGCCCAGTTCGGCGCTGACACTATGCTCTACGGCTTCTCGACCTTCTTGCCCACCATCATCAATGGCCTCGGCTCCTGGACCACCGCCCAGGTGCAGCTGCTGACCATCCCCGTGTACTTTGTCGGCGCTGCCACATACATGACCATGGCCATGCTGTCCGACCGCACGCAGCGCCGTGCCGTATTCGGCGCTGGTTTTGGCTTTGTCAGCGTCGTTGGCTACGGCATCATGCTGTCCAACTCCTCCGCCGGCGTGCACTACTTTGGGTATGTAGCTCTCTCTGTGCGTCCCCGGCCTTTCCTCGAGCTAACAGAACAGCTGCTTCCTCATTGCTACGGGACTCTACGTCACTGTCGGCATTCCCCTTGCATGGCTGCCCGTCCTCTGCCCCCGGTATGGCAAGCGGACAACCGCCAGCGGCATGCAACTCACGGTTGGAAATGCGGCCGGCATCATGTCGTCGTACATCTAGTATGTCCCTCTGCTCTCAGCGTGCACCTTTGCGATCCCCATTGCGGATGCAGTCTGCTAACGTACGCAGCGCCTCGGGCGACAAGCCTCGGTACATTCGCGGACACGCCACGACTTTGTCCATGGTCGGCTTCGCTAGCTGCGTCTACCTCTTCCTGTGGTGGATTCTCACCAAGATCAACCGAGACAGAGACGCACTTGTGCAGAAGGCAGCCGACGACGGCCAGCCTCTTGGATCACCCGAGGAGCTGGAGGAGCTGGGCGATGAGAGTCCGTACTTCCGCTTCCTTACTTAGATTCGTCGTGGAGATGGAGATCGCGATAGGAATGTATCAGTGCAGGAACCACACAGGTCGTTCGCGCAGACGACTCGCCGGTTTGGTCCCATGTGCCATGCATGTGCAGTGCACTCGATCACGATTGGGTGTGCTTGAGTACGAGCAATACAAAGAGAGTACGGCAGTCGTAGAGAGCACGTGGAGAGGCACGCGTAGCACACTTTAACACTGACCCCACTTTGGCGCTAAGGCGCGCGCTGGACGCGTCGATTCACAGATTCTCTACCTACGGAGTACGGAGTTCACGCAGACTTCTACTTCGTACGTATCTTTGCAGCTTCTTGTTTTCCATCAGACACCACCAGCGTCAGCACTGGCGTCCATTCGTCACGATGGGTATCAAACAACTTTTCCAGATCGTCAAGGAGGAGGCGCCTGACGCCGTCAAAGAGGGCGAGATCAAAAACCAATTTGGCCGCAAGGTGGCGATTGTGAGTTTTCTCCAGCAGCAAAGCGAGGTGTAGCATGACGGATTGTTGCTGACCACTGGACAGGATGCGTATGTACTGCCGATTAACCGCAAGACGCACACCGTTGTCTCCCGTTCCCGACCTCTGACGATGTTCTAGATCAATGAGCATCTACTCCTTTCTCATTGCCGTGCGGTCCGACGGGCAGATGCTGATGAGCGAGGCCGGCGAGACGACATCGCATCTGATGGGCATGTTCTACCGCACGCTGCGCATGATCGACAACGGTATCAAGCCGCTGTACGTTTTCGATGGCGCGCCCCCCAAGCTCAAGTCGGGAGAGCTCGCCCGCCGGTACATGCGCAAGCAGGAGGCTACCGAGGGCCTTGAGGAGGCCAAGGAGACGGGCACGGCCGAGGACGTGGAGAAGTTCTCGCGGCGCACCGTGCGTGTCACACGCGAGCACAACGCCGAATGCCAACGCTTGCTCAAGCTCATGGGCGTGCCCTACTTGATCGCCCCGACCGAGGCCGAGGCGCAGTGTGCTGAGCTTGCGCGCGGCGGCAAGGTCTATGCGGCGGCCAGTGAGGACATGGACACGCTGTGCTTCAACACGCCTATTCTGCTGCGACACCTGACCTTTAGCGAGCAGCGCAAGGAGCCAATCCAGGAGATTCACTTGGACAAGGTGCTCCTGGGCCTAAACATGGACCGCGAGCAGGTACTGTATCCGTGTCCTGCCTGCCCTCGGCCGCTGCGGTGTCTACTCAGAGCTAACAGGCCACCAGTTTGTCGATCTCTGTATCCTCCTAGGCTGCGACTACCTCGACCCCATCCCCAAGGTCGGACCCCACACGGCGCTCAAGCTGATACGCGAACACGGCTCGCTCGATAAGGTCGTCGAGGCCATCAAAAACGACCCCAAAAGCAAATACACGCTGCCGGAGGACTGGCCCTACGAGGACGCGCGCGAGCTCTTTTTCAAGCCGGCCGTGCGCGCCGCTGACGACCCGGAGTGCGACTTCAAGTGGGAGCGGCCCGATATCCCAGGTCTAGTGCAGTTCCTCGTCACCGAGAAGGGCTTCTCGGAGGACCGCGTGCGGTCGGGCGCTGCACGCCTGGAGAAGAATATCAAAGGCACGCAGCAGCAGCGGCTGGAGGGCTTCTTCAAGCCAGTGCCCAAGACAGAGGCCGAGCTGAAGGCCCACAAGCGCAAGCTGGAAGAGAAGAACGAAGAGAAGAAGAAGCGGGTCAAGGAGGAGAAGAAGGAGAAGGCCAAGGGCAAGGGCAAGCCGCGGGGGACCGCCTGAGTACGGAGTACAGATATGGATGACATCCGGAAGCAGTACTGCTTCGTACTCCGTACAGGTACACGAGGAATGAGGAGGAAAACTGGGGAAATGGGGCCGCGATTGAATCCGGGGCATGGCGTAGGCGTTGGGGCACTCTAATTTCGTCCTGCTTTCCACGAAATCACGTGCGAGGCTTTGGAGCACGGGTAGAAGCACGGTTTTGTCACTTACGAATGAATCTAATACGTTTGGATAGGTGGAGATGGGTCTGGGCCTCGGCTTGTTCTGCTGACGGCGCAAATTTGCCCCATAACATCCGCGGCAAAATGGACGTTGACCGTCGTAAAACACGAGTTGGCATAGCTTCGCCCGTCTACGAAATAACATTTTTTGCGTACGCTGAATATTGCTGCAAGTGGTAGATAGTTGCCTCTGCATCTAGCATCGCGGTTTCCTGTTGCGCATTCCTCAGTGGCTTCCTTCTGCAAGCGGAGCTGTGCAGCGAGAAGACAGAGGAAAGAGGACAGTGCCAATTTCCGGATTAACTGTGCTACTCGTACTCATGCACATGTTAGGGCGCCGCTAGCCAATTGGCGGGCTTGTATTACCCTACCCCACGCTACGCCGGCTTCCCGGCATGCGGAGAAGTCGTGGCTAGTTCCTAGCGCACTGTACCGTACTCCGTAACCATCAAGCTCCCGCTTTCGTTTCCAGCATGTGATTCTCAGCCCATCCTTAAACCGGCCCAGCAGGGACTTTTGCCTCGCTCTTAAACCACAGCCACGACATATCTTCCCTTTACTCTTTCTTTGATCCTCTTCGTCTTTTTATACTTTTGGCCGGGCTTTTGACCTCTATCTCCTCTTTTGCTGTTTTCCCAGCCTTACACTGGCCAGTTCAGCTGCTTTCGCGCAACCCCTTCAATCATGGCCAAGACGTTTTCCCAGAGCGACGTCTCGTCGCATAACAAGCCCGACTCGCTCTGGATCGTTATCGACGGCGATGTTTTTGATGTGACAAAGTTCCAGGAGGACCACCCAGGCGGCAAGAAGATTTTGGCGCGCGTTGGCGGTAAGGACGCTTCGAAGCAGTTCTGGAAGTATCACAACGAAGGCATCCTCAAGAAGTACAAGGGCCAGCTGCAAATCGGCTCGCTCGACTCCAAGCCCAAGGCCGATAACGCTGAGCCCACACCTGCGCCTGCCCCGGCGCCGACCCCGAAGGCTGCACCAAAGCCGGCAAAGAAAGAGGAGAAGTCACAGCCAGACAAGAAAGACATTGAGCCGCTCGAGCCGTTTGGCGCTCTCATCCCGTTTTCCGACCCGTCATGGTACCAGAGCGTAAGTACTCTGGCGCTTAGCTCACTGCACCTGCGCTCTTTGCGATTGATGCTAACGTCCTCGTGCCCAGTACCGCTCCCCCTATTATAACGAGTCACACGCCGCGCTTCGCGCAGAAGTGCGCGAGTGGGTCGAGACAGCGATCGAGCCGAATGTCAACGAGTGGGATGAGGCGCGCTTTGTACCGCCTGAGATCTACAAGGAGATGGGCCGTCGCGGCTACCTGGCAGGCTTGCTCGGCACTCACTACCAGACGGAGTACACGGAAAATCGGGTCAAGAGCGTGGAGCCGGACAAGTGGGATCTCTTCCACGAGCTGCTACTGACGGATGAGCTCTCGCGCTCAGCTTCCGGCGGCTTAGTGTGGAACCTGGTGGGCGGCTTCGGCATCGGCTGCCCGCCGCTGGTCAAGTTCGGCAGCAAGAGCCTGAAGGATCGTATCCTGCCGGGCATCCTGAACGGCGACAAGCGTATCTGCCTGGCCATCACCGAGCCCGATGCCGGGTCGGACGTCGCCAATCTGACGTGTGAAGCCAAGCTGAGTGAGGATGGCAAGCACTACATTGTCAACGGCGAGAAGAAGTGGATCACGAACGGCATCTGGTCAGACTATTTCACCACGGCCGTCCGCACCGGCAAGGACGGTATGAACGGCGTCAGCCTGTTGTTGATCGAGCGCTCCTTTGGCGGTGTCAGCACGCGCAAGATGGACTGCCAGGGCATGTGGTCGAGCGGCACGACATATGTCACCTTTGAGGATGTCAAGGTGCCCGTGGAGAACCTGCTGGGCAAAGAGAACAAGGGTTTCCGGGTGATCATGACTAACTTCAACCACGAACGTATCGGCATCATCATCCAGTGCCTGCGCTTCAGCCGCGTGTGCTACGAAGAGGCTGTCAAGTACGCGCACAAGCGCCGTACGTTTGGCAAGCGGCTCATCGAGCACGACGTGATCCGGCTCAAGCTGGCACACATGGCGCGCCAAATCGAGGCCAGCTATAACTGGCTGGAGAACGTCATCTACCAGTGCGAGACCATGGGGGAGACCGAGTCGATGCTGCGTCTTGGCGGCGCGATTGCCAGCCTCAAGGCCCAGAGTACAGTAACTTTCGAGTACTGCGCGCGCGAGGCCAGCCAGATCTTTGGCGGCCTATCGTACTCGCGTGGCGGCCAAGGCGGCAAGGTCGAGCGGCTGTACCGCGACGTGCGTGCGTATGCTATCCCTGGCGGCTCTGAGGAGATCATGCTGGACCTGAGTATACGGCAGAGTCTGCGGGTAGGCAAGGCTACAGGAATGAAGCTGTAGATGGGGTGTCTGGACCCTGTGGACTAGTGTTTTGATTATGGACGCGGAATACGGTGACGTCGCTATATTTGTGTATTCTAGAGCTTTTGGGTGCTCGACGTCCTTTGAGATTGATTCCTTCTCTTTTTCAAATGTGCGAATTAAAGTCATTACATTGTCACGCACCATTATTGTGTCTCTATCCCACTGCGGAGACTCGTTATATTTGTTTCTCTGTCCCAGGAGATGTTTGATTTTATCCGATGTTGGAGTTTTGGCCATCTAGTTATACATGTACATACAAGGCGTATCCTGCCCTCGTGATTCTGCATTTAAGTCTTGCTTTGCTTGTTTTCGTTCTGGTTTTTTAAAGAATTTCTTGTCCAACTCCCTACCAAAACTTCCACCACTTTCGAGAAGCACGCTCGGCAGCCGCCTGTTCTTCGCGCTCATGCTGCTCGCGACGCTGCTGGCGCTTCTTTTCAGCCTCCTGCTGGCGCAGCTCCGCTTGTTTGCGGTCGAAGACCTCGACGACGCGCTGCATCTTGATGCGCTCGGCTCGGCGCGCTGCTTGGCAGACTTCAAACGAGACGATGCCGCCCAGGGCAAAGGCCCCGACAGCCCAATTGGCGGCCTTGGGAATGCTGGCTAGATTCAGATGAGCGAATGCATAGCGAAGAGGAAAGGAAAGAGAAGAGAGAAAGGAGAAGAGAGAAGAGAGAAGAGAGAAAGGAGAAAGAGAAAGAAAAGCAAGCGCGAGAGGGAGCACGCACACCCAATGATGTACCGCAACATGCCGACCACGGCACCGCCGCCGATGCCCGACAGAAAGCCCTGTCGCGCGCATGGAGTCTGGTGTACGGTCAGAAAGTCGGAGGCCTTGATTGTCTTGATGGCCTCGGAAACCGATGGTGGCTGCTGTGGCGGCGGCGTTTCCGTCTGCGTTGGTGAGCCGGCTTCTGGTGACTTCAATCGCCGTTCCTTCAGTGCGCACAGCTCCTCGGCGGTCGGCGCGCGGTCAAAGTGCTGCGTTCCCCAGGTGGCGGCAGAGCCGGTCTGCGGTGCCGCGGCTGGCGACGGCGCCGTAGGTAATGGCTCGTCGCGGGCCATTGTATGCAGTGTGGTTCTCAATGTCTGCGCGCGCCGTCCTTGTGTCGGGGGGCGTAGCGCATTGGAGGTGGCGGTGCGCGTGTCGTTCGATCTGCGCAAGGCGAAAAAAGCATCTCAAGAAAAAAGACGATGCGGCTTTGGCGATGGAACAGCTTGGTTACCCCACTTTTTGTATGGTGGATTGCGCCTGCTAGCCGCGGTGTAAGTGCAAGATTCGGGCAAGAGCTGTGCCCGTATGTCGCTTCCTCGTGCGTTTCTGCTGTTGTTCTCCAGGTTCATTTGATTCTACTTCCTTCTCGGTGCCACAATCTATTCTCAACACCACCGCCGAAACATACACAAGTCCTCACGACATACGCATATCCCTTACCATTGTCAACTTTCGTCCAATATGACTTCAAACGATATCCCCCGAGCAGCATTAGACCTCACTTGCAGGATCCTAGACCACCCCCGTGACCTCAGCGCACTCATCCGTGCATCTCCAAAATGCTTCGTAATGTATTCTTCGATGCCTGGATTTTATCTAAAAAGCATCCTCAAGAACGCCATTGAGCCTGGTGCACTCCACGACGCTCTTGCTCTCTGCTATATTCCGACTTGTGGCAAAACAAAGGAGGCGCAGTCGAATATGAGAGCCTTTCTCGAGCGCTACTTTCAGCCCAACTCGTTCACGTTTCCAGAAGACAAGCAAAGTCTGTATCATCTTTGCCGCATTTACTGCCAGGCTTCGATCGTTGTCAACGATTACTCTCGTCGTGCGCTGGGCACATTGCTTGCTGGTGGTACCAGGCCTCCAGTGGAGACCCTCACACAGACGGAGCGCACCAAATTTCAGAGGGCAGTCTTCCGCCATGAGATCTACTGTCGAGTCTTTCCTGCCATGGACCAGGACCATCAAAGCGGCTCGCTTTTCGGGTGTACTGCACAGCGTGATCTGTTCGTCCGCAGAATGAAACAGTGGGAGATGGAGGAGATCTGCTGTGTTCACCTCTACACTATGTCTCGTATCGCAACAATATTCGACACCGTCGAGGACAGTTTTGTCAAACTGATACTTAACTCTCCGACTTCCTTTTCGCACCAAAACCGGCATCGTACGGTAGGAACAGACCCACACTCTGACCGCAAGACAGAGTCTGGTGCCGACAGTGACACCGAAACCGACGTGGCTAGTGACGCCCTCAAGATCGACGAACTGGGTTGCGGATACTTTGGGCTATTTTCAAAGGAAGGGAAACCGCGGTCGAACTGGATTTACAGCAACTTGGCCTCGCTTGGCCTGGAATACGTTCACAGAATGGTGCCTGGCCATTTCCCGCTCGATGCGGGCGTCCAAGCCATGTTTAAGCACCTATTCCCGACCAACGCCAGGAGAGAGCGACAATTTCTCCCACAGGCGATCGACGCATGTACCCTACAAGACATCAGTGAGAGCCCCAAGTCAGAAGAAGAGGCAAAGGCAAGCCCGGGGTACTGGATGTACAAACACGAGATCTTCACGGCCTACGATTACTGGCTCTCGCAAAAAGGTAGCATATCTACCTATATGGCGAAAGTACCTGCATTTGCCGAAACATGGACTGCTCTCCGAAACATGGGCTACGTGTTCTGGGATGCCGAGAGGATCAAGGGTCCCGCAGCCAGATTCAATCTTAGCAGAGCATATCACATCGACGATGCAACCGCGGTATTGAGATACGCCAGGCATCTGCGCAAGAGCGCAGAGGAGAGGCTAGAAGGGGTCAGAATGCCAGAGGCGGAATACCGTCAGATAGAGGAGTTGTTTTCCGGCTGTTGGACCTTGCCCGAAAACAGGGAACACAACCGTGATGATCAATAGTTATTGAGCAGGACAATGAAAACAACATTGCTAACACTCGTACAAGTATACGGAGTAGAACGGAGGAGCAAAATAAGGTGAAGACGCCTCTACTCCGGAAAGTCCCACTTTTTATGGCCGACACCGACGCGTCCCACTCTTCTCAATTAACGCGTCAAAACGCGTTCCTGCGCATAATGTGCCGCCTTGACGCGTCGAGCCCACAATGTCAGAACGGGAAGGAAGACTCCAAGTGCCATTCACCATTCCAAGTCAACGCTTCATCTGCGCGATCCCGCATCCACAAATCACCCCCAAAGACGTGTGCGCGTCCGAGTTCGGTCCACGCCTCTTTACTGCGGCTCCCGACCCCTTTACTTGCGCCTGTCTCACGGCTCCGAATGTCCTGCACTCTCTGTTGCTAGGGCACCAAGGCAGAGCCCAAGTTGCGATTTCCGCCGTCTCTCGCTGATCCTAGTTGTTCTCTGACTACACAACAATGGCAAACACGACTCTGCGGCGACAGCCCCAAAAGGGCTTCCGCCAAGGCGGCAAGAAAGCATACCATGGTGGCTCCCGGCAACCGCGGACCTTTGCAGCATCGAGCGGTCGTGCTGAAGGAACTTCAACTGACGAGAAGTGGGAGCGGACACGTCTAGCGCATGGCATCGATGAGAAAATGGGCTTTGCGCGTTACGAGGCGGGCCGCCGCCGCGAAGGCTGGCTTGTCAATGCACAGCCTACGTCTGTCGAGGACGACCGTGTCGAGGGCGGCGGTGGCCGTGCTGCCGTGGACCTATACTTTATCGACGTGAACAATGACGGCGACGAGGACAATGCCACGTTCAAGGCCACTCTCGAGTACGAGCCATACTTTCTCGTGGCCGTCCGCAAAGGCCACGAAACCGAGGTCGAAGAGTGGTGTAAGCGTGTACCTGGCGGCGGTGGCCTGGTAAAGCGCATACGACGCATCGACAAGGAGGACCTGCAGATGCCGAACCACCTGCTGGGCTACCGACGGACCTTTCTAGAGCTGCGGTTTGACAACGTCCAGAACCTGCTGGCCGTGCGCCGCGACATTCAGCCCATCGCCGAGAAGAACAAGAAGGGCATGAATGCCATGGACACATATGCTGAGGTGGTCACGTAAGTTTTGCTCTGCGTTTTTGTACTTCCGTGGACGCGGCGCTGACTCCCGAGCAGATCAAATAACGATTTTGACCTCTTTGACGACTCACGAGACGACGACTCACGGCAGAATACCTCCATCACGGAAGCTAGTGAATTTGTACTCGATGTCCGAGAATACGACGTGCCATACCATGTCCGTGTTCTGATAGATATGGGTAGGCATGACCACTTTCGCAACGTGCAAAGACGGCCCAACTAATCATGCTTCAGACATCCGGGTAGCTAAATGGTACTTCGTGGAGGCGAAGCATGGCGTACTCACAATCACGCCGAACGAGGAGCGGTTAGCCATGGCCGACCCGGTTGTAATGGCCTATGATATTGAGACGACAAAGCTGCCTCTGAAGTTCCCAGACGCTGCGATCGACCAAGTCATGATGATATCCTACATGATCGACGGACAAGGTTTCCTAATCACCAACCGCGAAATCGTGTCCGAAGACATTGCCGATTTCGAATATACCCCACGCCCAGAATACCCGGGTCCATTTATGATTTTTAACGAACCAGACGAGAAGGCCGTCCTAGAGCGCTTCTTCCTCCACATCAAAGAGGCTCGGCCGACTGTCATTGCCACTTACAACGGTGACTTTTTCGATTGGCCTTTTGTTGAGGCTCGTGCTAGTGCCAACGGCATCGACATGTACCACGAAATTGGCTGGCGCCGCGACACCGACGACCAGTATAAGTGTAACTACTCCGTTCACATGGACTGCTTCCACTGGGTCAACAGAGACAGTTATCTTCCTCAAGGCAGTCGTGGCCTGAAAGCTGTCACCGTGGCGAAACTGGGCTACGACCCAGACGAACTTGACCCCGAGCTGATGACCCCCTATGCCGCTGAGCGACCCCAGACCCTGGCCGAGTATTCCGTTTCCGATGCCGTTGCTACGTACTATCTTTACATGAAATACGTTCACCCTTTCATCTTCTCGCTCTGCACAATTCTTCCGCTCAGCCCTGACGAGGTTTTGCGAAAGGGCACCGGCACTCTGTGTGAGATGCTCCTCATGGTTCAGGCATACCAGAAGGAGATTGTTCTGCCAAACAAGCACGTGCAGGCCAAGGAGGCCTTCTGGGAAGGCCATCTCTTGGATGCTGAAACCTATGTCGGCGGTCATGTCGAGAGTATTGAGGCAGGCGTGTTTCGGGCTGACATTCCGGTCAACTTTGCCCTTGACCCGACGGCCTGCGACGAACTGCTGCGAGATCTTGACTCTGCTCTGGAGTTTGTCGTGACTATTGAGGAGAAGAAGTCTATGGACGATATCACCAACTACGACGAGGTCAAGGCAGAGATCGCTGCCCGGCTAAAAAGTCTCCAAGAGACTCCCAATCGCCTCGAAAAGCCTCTGATCTACCACTTGGACGTCGCCTCTATGTATCCCAACATTATGACGACGAATCGTCTGCAGCCGGATTCGATGATCAATGAGTCCGACTGTGCCACGTGCGATTTCAACCGTCCCGGCAAGACCTGTGACCGACGTTTGCCTTGGGCATGGCGTGGTGAGTACATTCCGGCAAAGCGCGACGAGTACAACATGATTCGCCACGCCCTCGAAAACGAGAAGTTTCCCGGAAAGTACCCCAATGCACCGGCGCGTGCGTTCCAGGAGCTGCTGGCGGACGAGCAGGCAACTCTGATTCGCAAGCGCCTACAGCTCTATTCACAGAAAATCTACCACAAAATTCACGATTCCACTACGATCGTCCGCGAAGCTGTCATCTGCCAGCGCGAGAACCCTTTCTATATCAATACTGTGCGCGACTTCCGTGACCGTCGGTACGACTACAAAGGAAAGGCCAAAGTATGGAAGGGCAAAACGGAAGCGCTCAAGTCGTCTGGCGCATCGTCTGCTGAGGTCGAGAATGCCAAGAAGATGATCGTGCTGTTTGACTCTCTGCAGCTTGCCCACAAGGTTATTCTCAACTCCTTCTACGGCTATGTCATGCGCAAAGGGTCGCGGTGGTACTCTTTGGAGATGGCCGGCGTCACCTGTCTGACGGGTGCCACCATTATTCAGATGGCCCGTGAGCTTGTCGAGCGGCTTGGCCGTCCGCTGGAGCTGGACACGGACGGTATCTGGTGCATGCTTCCAGCGACGTTTCCGGAGAACTTTTCCTTCAAGATGAAGAACGGCAAAAAGCTGACAATCTCGTATCCTTGTGTCATGCTGAACCATCTTGTGCATGCCCGATTTACGAACCATCAGTACCAGACTTTGGTGGATCCCAAGACGTTCAAGTATGAGACGCACAGCGATAACTCCATCTTCTTTGAGGTTGATGGCCCCTACAAGGCAATGGTTCTGCCAACGTCAAAAGAAGAGGACAAGAACTTGAAGAAGCGGTATGCTGTTTTCAACGACGACGGAAGTCTCGCTGAGCTCAAGGGCTTTGAGGTCAAACGCCGTGGTGAGCTAAAGCTCATCAAGATCTTCCAACAACAAATCTTCAAGTTCTTCCTCGAGGGCGAGACATTAGCAGAGTGCTATGCTGCTGTGGCAAAGGTAGCCAATCGCTGGCTGGACGTGCTGCATAGCAAGGGCGTGACACTGGCCGACGAAGAGTTGATGGAACTCATTTCCGAGAACCGCAGCATGAGCAAGACTCTGGAGGAATATGGCACGCAAAAGTCTACATCGATCACTACGGCCCGGCGGTTGGCCGACTTCCTCGGCGAACAGATGGTCAAAGACAAGGGCCTCAACTGCAAGTTCATTATCTGCTCAAAGCCACGCAACGCTCCTGTAACTGAGCGTGCTATCCCCGTCGCCATTTTCTCTGCAGAGGAACAGACGAAACGCCTGTATCTGAAAAAGTGGCTCAAGGAGGAGCCTGCAGATACGGATCCGCGCGCTCTACTTGACTGGAACTACTACTTGGAGCGGCTTGGCTCCGTGATCCAGAAGCTGATCACTATTCCGGCAGCTCTTCAGAAAGTCAGGAACCCGGTTCCGCGTGTGGCTCATCCCGACTGGTTACAGCGAAGAATCAATATCAAGGACGACAAGATGAAGCAGAAGAAACTCACCGATCTCTTTGCCAGCGCCAAGCCAGCGAACAGCGCAGGAAGGCCACTTGAGGATATCACGAATATAAACAACGGTCTTCTGTCCCGTGTGACCGCAGCAGCAGCGGCGGCGGCAGATATGGAAGACTATGGAACGCTGAGTCAGAAGCTTCTGAAACCAAAGACAGCCATTGAGGCTACGACAGATCTGATGACGGCAGATTCTGCAGCAGAAAAATCCGCATTGCAGAAGAGAAAATCGCCTCCGGCCGAGGACAAAACGGATCTCGATCCCCTTTCGACTCTACCGAAAGAAGTGCCTTCGCCGAGTGAGGACTACGTCGCGTTCCTCCAGTACCAGAAGAAGAAGTGGAGTCTCCAGAAGCAGGCACGCATTCGCCGTCGACACCTCTTTGGCGATCGTAACAGCAGCAACCTACAGAAAAACAGCAACATCCAGCAGTCCTTCCAACACCGGGCCGAGATTACCTTCCGTAACACATGGCAGCTGTTGCAGCTTCGGCCTTCCGATAATCCTGGTATCGTGACGGCATTTGTGCTCATCGACTCACGCATACACCAGTTGAAAATCAAAGTGCCTCGCCAAGTGTTCCTCAATTTGAAGAGCAAGGAGCTGCCGGATATTGAGATCGATGGCTGCGAGGTTGAGCAAGTCAACCACACACTGCCAAACGGCCACTCGTCGGTGCACCTGTTCAAGCTGACTGTCCCCGAAGATGTGTACTTTGCCGAGGCCGAAAAGTTTTCGCTTCTGTTCAACCACCCGAGTATCGAAGGCGTGTACGAGCGGCAGCTTCCGCTCAACATCCGGGCACTTCTGCAGCTTGGAAATGTGTGCACCATTGATGAATCGCAGCAGGGTGTGCTCGGCAAAGGTTTGGATCAGGGTTTCGACCTGTCTGGCTTGAAGCGGCCTGCCAAGCACCTCAAGCCGTACCTAGACCCGACCACGATGTCCTATATCTACATTTCACACATCAGCTCGGGCGAGCGGCAGATCTTCGGCATCTTCTCGACGACAAATGGCCAGGCGCACATCGTCGTCCTCCACAAGAACAGGGATAGTGTACAAGGCATGCCGAACGTCGGCAAAATCTACAGCGATATGCTGGGCCGCCGCCGGGATGCCGAGGCGGAGGCAAAGGCGGCAGCAGCTGTGACATCGGGCATGTCTGCAGCTGAGGCGGAGGCTGCAAAGGCAGCGGGAGCCGCAGCAACGAACTGGCGCGACTGCTTCCCCTACCAGGATGCGCTATCATTCAAGGTTACGCAGGTTACGACACGTCACAAGGCCTTCCTTGAGATTGGCGACATTGTCAAGAAGATGCGCAAGGAAGAGATTGGGCGGCCGCAGATCCTTGTCCTGCAGTCGTCGCAGCGAAACATGCTCATCCACGACATTCCTGTCCTCGGTGAGCTTCCTGTGCTGCCACTAAAGTACGATCCGCTTGACAGCTCGCTGCCGCCTCTGGGATGGCAGTCGGCCGTCGCCCGGCGTCTTGTAAACCACTACCTGGCGCTGGGATCATGGGTCCTCCACCTCGTAGGACTCGCGCGATACGGCGACATTCCCGTGTGCAATCTGGAGCGCGACGATCCCCGCTTTCTCATCGACGTCGCATATGCACGTCGCCTGCAAAACAACAACGTGGTCCTTTGGTGGTCCGGCAGCCCGCGGCCTGATCATGCTGGCTACGAGAAGGACGACGTTGCCGGCCCTCTGGAGACGGTGTCTTTGCCTGCAATCAACAATCCGGGCACTTTCGCGTCGGTATGCGTCGATATTGAGGTTCGCAACCTAGCCATCAACACGATATTGACATCGTCTCTCATCAACGAGCTGGAGGGCGCGGACGCTGCGGTTTCGTTCAACTCGGCAACGGATGCGTCGGCCGGCGATGACGGCGATGGAGGATCATCTCTGTTCTCGGAGAATGCGTTCTCTAATGCCAGCATCCAAGTCCTGCGCGAAATGGTCAAGGCCTGGTGGGCGGAAGCCTGCAAGGGCAACGCGATGGCGGATTTGGTGGTGAACAACCTCGTGCGTTGGGTCGAGAACCCCGACTCGTTTCTCTACGACAGGGCGCTGCACTACTACGTGCAAATGATGTCACGCAAAGCCTTCCAGCAGCTGATGGCAGACTTCCGGCGAGTCGGCTCGCAGGTCATCTTCGCCAGTGCCAACAGATTGCTTCTTCAGACAACGAAGGCGGAGGTGGGCAACGCGTTTGCCTACAGTCAGTACATCCTCAAGAGCATCAAGAGCAGGCCGCTATTCAGCTTCATCGAGATGGACATCAAGGAGTACTGGGACTACCTCGTGTGGTACGACGAGTTCAACTATGGCGGCAAAGCGTGCCAGACCATCGACGAAGTAGCGCCCGACTCCCAGCAGGCGCTCGAGACCATCATGCACTGGCAGATGAACACATTCCTCCCCACACGGTTGCAGCCAGTCTTTTCGGACTGGGTCATCGAGTTCATTCAGCTGATGCACTCTCTGAAGCGTCCGGGTCTCGGTGCCGGTTTTGACTCGCAGCGCCTAACGCAGTTGCCCATTGGCCTGCTGCAAGGCGGCGAGAACGACGGTGACTCGGGCAAAAAGACCATCATTCTGGGTGCTGCGTTTGAAAAGCCGCTGAAGAGGGCGATTGCTGGCCTGATTACGCAGCGGAACCGAGAGATGCTGCATCCGGAGCTGGCCGTCGACTACGAGTTCCCGACGCTGCCAGGATCGTTGGTGTCGGCAAGCAGCGGCCGGTCTGGAAAAGCATCGCAGTCGCGTGAGCCTGTTCTGGAACTGGTCAAGTCACTCATGCAGGTGTTGTCGCTGGACAAGAACATCACCATGGAAGCGCGGCTGCTGCGCAAGGAGCTGCTGGCATTGTTTGACGTGCGTGAGTTCAGTCGCGATGGCGCGTTCCAGAACCCGTCTGAGAGTCTGAAGCTGCTGCAGCTGAGCTGCGACAACTGCACGATGGCGCGCGATCTGGACTTTTGCCGCGACGAGACTCTGATGCCCGAGCTCGGGCCGGACGGCCGCCGCGACCCGGCTGCGGCGGCGAAGCCCTGGGTGTGCCCTTTCTGCGAAGCCGAGTACGACCGCATCGCGCTGGAGGAGCGGCTTCTCGCCGCCGTCGAGGCCATGGCCATCGAGTGGACAGTGCAGGACCTCAAATGCGGCCGCTGCGGCGCGCTGAGGGTCAATGACTTTATGGAGCACTGTACCTGCTCGGGCGAATGGGGCCCGACGGCACGCCGGGAAGACACGACGCGCCGCCTGCACGTATACAACAACGTGGCGCAGTTCTATGGCATGCGGATGTTGGGCGCTGTTGTCGAGGAGGTGCTGGGCGGCATATGAAGGGGTGGGTGGGAAATGGAGATCAACGAAGTCTTGGGTACGAAGTAGTATTGCGCGATGCGGGACGACATAAGATCATGAAGCATGAATGAGATTCGACGGAACAGTACCACGAGCATCAGACATAGATCGCATGAGAAAGGAGGTCCTTGTTCAGAGCTGGCGTTTGGAAGGTGCATTTGAATTCAGACAGTAGGGATAGCTTTTGCATACGATCATGATAGTATCGCCAATTGTCAATGGAGAGGAGATAACGGAAGCTAGCTACCTTGAAATAGAGAATAACAGAAGCAACATCGTAAAAATGAAATCAAGAGCTGCTTTGGGAGAAAAGGCAGGCTCAAAATATATTGGAGCACGAGGCAAAAATTTATGTTGCCCACACACGGGATCGAACCGTGGACCTCAGCATTACGAGTGCTGCGCTCTACCACTGAGCTATACGGGCTTGCTCTGGCGAATTGTTTACTTTAGCGTCACAATGGATTATACTGCCTCACCAGTGGCTGACCTGCATCGACCCCAAAGACAGCATCTAATAACAGAGCGCAGAAGCAAATGCATCGTCCTTATTCACACCGATCCTTTCCTTCTCCGTATAGCAAGACACGCTGTGCAGTCTCTACCGCTCTTCTTTCTAGAGCAACAGCACGGCTTGTCGCCGCTGAAGCTCGTTTCAAAGCTTCCTCCGCGGCAGCTTCAAACTTCAAGGCGGCTTTTGTGGCAGCTTCTGCCTTGTCTGCCGCATCGCCGGCCTCCTCGGCGGCTTTGACTGCTTCTTCTGCCTCGATCAGAGCCTTGTTAGCCAGTGTTACAAATTCTGCGGCAAACTTCTGCTTCTCCGTGGGGCAATTCCTGTAGTATGGAAGGTGAGTATTTGCTGACGGACGACGCTGCTAGAAAGGTACTCGGAACTTGGACTATTTCATCGTACATTTTATAAGACGAAGACTTTGCGATCATTAGCAAGTAGGCCGTAAGATTCTCGAGTAGATGTGTGCGGCGGTCTGCTATTTGTCAAGCTGTCAGCTCATGAATTTACCCAACACAGCCAGGACAAAAACAGACTTCTTAAATTCAATCTAAAGAATTGGATCTTATGGACAGGTTGTAGACGTCAAAGGCCACAGGCGAGAGCAGTAGGGACGGGTGATATATTGAAGATTCGTGCTGGAGACAGGAAGCTGGGGTGAAACGTATAAAGAATGTACTCGAGTGGATGTGGTAATGAAAAGGTGAGACTCCTGGGTAAGTGGTCAAATGGAAGAAAAGTTTGCGGAGGAATTTTGCAGATATAAGACTCACGAACATGAGGCACTTTACGAATAAGGAAAGAGCGATCTGCTTTCCTTCCTACTTACGATCAGTGACACCGAAGCTCAAGAACGACCTCTGCCTACTTTCATGCAGTCACATGATACAGTCACATGAAAGTAGGCAGAGACCCCTCATGAGACTGTACGAGGAAAGGTCTCGCCAACGCTATAAACTGGAGAGAGGATCGAGGTGGCAGGCTTGCCCATGAGATAGACATATGCGCCGAGTACTTCTAAATTGGGTAGTTCTTGCTAGTGCCGTCTGGCCTAATGATCAGGTCCAAGCTCTGAATCCGACAACATAGAAGGTCCAGTGGCCAAATGGCAAGGCGCTTGGCTACGAACCAAGAGATTGCAGGTTCGATCCCTGCCTGGATCGCAACGAGTTTCTTTTTTCCCGCTGCCCGCTTCTTTTTGCTTCTCTGTGCCACTACTTCGTACGCCTGCCAGCCATATCGCACGTGATACCCGTATCGTACGCATAGGCTTTGGCGGGGGGTGAAGCTAATCCATAATCCAGGCGGCAGTGTTTTTCATATTATTTTTAATAGGAGCTTGTAAATTTCGAAGCTCCCCCTTCACGACGCCGTGCCTGCAACCCCGCGAACGACAAGACGAACCTGACGAGCCCGCAACGTGACCCTTGACCCTCGTGCACCGCATTCCAGAGACGCCACGCTCCTGTTCTCCCTTCACCCTCAGCAACGATGTCTTTCGGGGGGCAAACACCCACCATCATCGTCCTCAAAGAGGGTGCGTCTCCCTATAGTTCTGGCTCCGTTTTTGCCTGTGGGCGCCGAGCCTGGGGCCACCAGGGGCCATCTTACTTGACGTGTTGCTGACGAGCGCATGGCAGGGACGGACACATCGCAGGGCAAGGGCCAGATCATTTCCAACATCAACGCGTGTCTGGCAGTGCAGGCGACGATCAAGTCGACGCTGGGCCCCTATGGCGGTGACCTGCTGATGGTCGACGAGAATGGCCGCCAGACGATCACGAACGACGGTGCCACGGTGATGAAGGTGCGTGCAGGTAGACCACAGCGCAGACGACGCCCAGCGGCGAGAGGCTAACGCAGACCAGCTCCTCGACATTGTGCACCCAGCGGCGCGCATCCTGGTCGACATTGCGCGGTCGCAAGACGCCGAGGTTGGCGACGGCACAACATCGGTGGTGGTCCTGGCGGGTGAGATCCTCAAGGAGGTCAAGGAGCACGTCGAACAGGGCGTCAGCTCGCAGACCATCATCAAGGGCCTGCGGAGGGCCTGCACCATGGCCGTCAACAAGATCAAGGAGATCGCCGTCGACACCGAGGACGCCAACCGCCGCGAGACCCTCAACAAGCTGGCCGCGACCGCCATGACGAGCAAGCTGATCAAGCGCAACACCGAGTTCTTCACAAAGAGTGCGTCCATGCTCCCCCCTTCTCTATGCTCTCTCGGCGCTGCCGTCTCCTCGTCCGTGCTAACGGTATAGTGGTTGTCGATGCTGTGCTGTCCCTCGACCAGGACGACCTCGACGAGAAGTTGATAGGCATCAAGAAGATCCCCGGCGGCTCGCTGACCGACTCGCTCTTTGTCGACGGTGTCGCCTTCAAGAAGACGTTTAGCTACGCCGGGTTCGAGCAGCAGCCCAAGTCGTTTGTCAAGCCCAAGATTGTCTGCCTCAACGTCGAGCTCGAGCTCAAGGCCGAGAAGGACAACGCCGAGGTGCGCGTCGAGCAGGTGTCCGAGTACCAGGCCATTGTCGACGCCGAGTGGCAGATCATCTTCCGCAAGCTCGAGGCCATCCACGCCACGGGCGCCAAGGTCGTGCTCAGCAAGCTGCCCATTGGCGATCTGGCGACGCAGTACTTTGCCGACCGCGACATCTTCTGTGCGGGCCGCGTGGCACCCGACGACCTCGAGCGCGTCGTGCAGGCGACCGGCGCCACCGTCCAGTCGACGTGCTCCGACATCCGGTCCGAGCACCTCGGCGTGTGCGGCGCCTTTGAGGAGCGCCAGATCGGCGGCGAGCGCTTCAACGTCTTCTCCGAGTGTCCGCAGGCGCGCACCTGCACGCTGGTGCTGCGCGGCGGCGCGGAGCAGTTCATTGCCGAGGTCGAGCGCTCGCTGCACGACGCCATCATGATCGTCAAGCGCGCGCTGCGCAACAAGACCATTGTCGGCGGCGGCGGCGCGTGCGAGATGGAGATCTCCGCCTACCTGCACCGCTATGCCGACCGCGACGTGCCGCACAAGCAGCAGGCCGTGCTCAAGAGCTTTGCCAAGGCCCTCGAGGTCATCCCGCGCCAGCTCTGCGACAACGCCGGCTTCGATGCCACCGACATCCTCAACACCCTCCGCGTCGAGCACCGCCGCGGCCACACCTGGGCCGGTGTCGACTTCAAGACCGAGGGCGTCACCGATATGCTCGAGCGCTTCGTCTGGGAGCCCGCCCTCGTCAAGATCAACGCCCTCCAGGCGGCCACCGAGGCGAGCTGCCTCATCCTCAGCGTCGACGAAACCATTCGCAACGAGGAGAGCCAGGCCCCCCAGGCCCCCGGCCGCGCCCTGCCTCCCGGTGCCGCACAACGCGCCCTGCGCGGCCGTGGTCGCGGCATGCCCTCGCGGTAAGCAGCGAACGCTTCGTGTGGGGATGCGGGAATGGCGGGCTCTCGCCGGAGCAGGATGAAGACACAAGACGCTTGGACGACCGCGACAAGAAAAATATCGCCAGAGGTGTCTGCCACGGTGTACAAGTAGCTCGTATATACCTGTCGAGTAGACAAAAATTCATACGGAAATCTTGTGGTCATGCTTGTCTTTGCACCGTTTCCGCGTGTGCAGTCTCCAGTCTAGCGAGGTGGCCAAATCGCAGGGCTGGATGGTTGAGCATCTATAGTAACATGAATCAAGCAAACTAAACGTGCCAAGAGTCTAACCAAAAAGTATAATGAAATTCTAAAAGCCAGAAAGTGTAGTCGTTTCTCTATGTTGGCCGCTCATCCAGATCATCAGATCGTGTCCATCATGCTATATAATCCTTGCCAGCTTTGATTTATCGTTGCTTGTATCCCAGGAAATTGTTGACACGGTTGCCCCGCATACTGTAGGTCGTCTGTCCTTTCCGTTTGCCGTTCGCCATAAATTGATACCATTTTAGTTTCCTGCGCCAGTAAAGTGCATTTCATCGTCCTCGGCAGACCTGCCAGTCAGGTCAGACATGCCGCCGCCGGCCGGCCCGCGTCTTCCGTCTACACCGGTGCCAGAAGCCGACCCGACATCGCCATCCTGCGCCGCTTCAGACGACGACAGCAAGCGGCCAATGTCCATCTTGGAAATGAAACGCCCCGTTGGGTCCGAGTCAGGCTCCATGTCCATGGCTGGATTGCTAGCTGCACAGGTGTTCACGTTGCTCTCGCCTCCGAGCGTGCTGCCGTGGCCCACGCTGTGGATTTGTTGTCTCAGAGCCGACCCTTGGCCGCTGCCGTCGTTGTTATGCACAGACATGGCATTCATGGCATCATCCACGGCAATCTCTTCGGCATTGTGGTGGCCGAGGCTCAGGCCGCTGCCCGCGTCGTCAGCTGCACCGGCACTGCTGTTCATACTGCCGTGCAAAGACGTATTCATACCCATGCTGCCGATCGAGCCAATAGTTCCCATTGCGTTCATGCCTCTGACATCGGTGTTGCCATCGTCTTCGTCCTCGTCTTGTGGCTCTAGCAACATGTCCAAGTCGCGGTCGACTGCAGCCTCGCGTTCGGCTTCTTCTTCGTCGACGTGTGGGTCGTGCATGACTTGGTGAGGATGGTGCTGCTGGTGGTGGTGTTGCTGCTGCGCGTGTGCTTGAGTGTGAGCGCCATGGCGGTGTGCTCCGACGCCGCTGCCAACGCCAACACCGCCCCCAATGACCCCACTATCTGCACTGTTGCCGCCAGCACCACCGCCTGCGTTGCTACCACCAGCGCTGTCCGTACTGACAAGGCCGTCGTCGTCTGTGGCATTGAGCAGTGACGTGAAGGCATCCGTAGACGGGTGGTGATGTTGCGTGTGGTGGCCTAGTGTGTGGTGCGCGCTATGGATATCGGCGTCGTGGAACGAGGCGAACGGATCGCTGTGGACGATACCGGCATTGTGCTGGTTGTGGTGCTGGGCGTGGGAATTGAGCTGATGACTGAGCGGATGCCCAAGTGTATGGTGCTGGTGGTGGGCAGCGGTGGGAACTCCGTGGGCATGAGTCTGGCCATGGGCACCGTGGTGTGCCTGGTGGTGGTCGAGCTGGTGCTGGTGCTGGAGCACGTGCTGGTGCTGGTGGCCGGGCGGCGATGGCTGACTGATGATCTTGGGGTCGATAGGCTGGAAGACGACAGACGCGTGAGGATTGGGCAGCGGCAACATGGAGTCCAGGGCGTGGTGCGAGCCATGCTGCGCGGTGTGAAGGCCACGAGGCTGGTCCTGGAGCATGGGGTTGTGGCGCGGCAGGGCGGCGTGGGCGGGGATGGGCGACTCGGTCGGGGCGCGCAGGATCTGGCCGATGGACATGGCGGAAACTGGCCCGCGGATGCCCTTGTAGCTGTCGGCCACGACGGCAAACGCGGAGGGCGGCGGGGGCGGGGAATGGGGAGACGTGTGCGGGTGGGCGTGCAAGTGTGCTGGCGGGAGGGTCTGCGAGTGCGGGTGCGGGTGCGCGGCATGGTCGTCGGAGGGCCGGCCGTCTTGGTCCATGGGGACGGAGGACGACGAGGAAAAGTCCATGGCAGAGGAGGGCATGGCGGGTGCGATGGGGGTGGGCATGGAGGAGGGAAGCGACGAAAGGGAGGGAGCCGAGGCAGAGATCGTTGCCGAGGCGGCCGGGAGAACCGGGGGAGAAACGCTATGAGGGACACTGTGGGGGGCGCTGTGCGGGTGCGAGGTGCCGGCGACGTGCGACGGGGGGGCGGAAAGCAGAGAGGAGGACATCAAGGGAAGGGTCAGGGCTGAGGCGGCGGAGGGGCCGGAGGATGGCGGCAGATTCGGGGCCGGGCCGTGGGGCAGCGAGAGGGCGGCAATCTTGGCGGGCTCTTTGCAGTGAGCGCAATTCCGGATGACGTCGGAGACGGTGTCCTTGATGCGGGTCCAGTGGTACCGCTCGGCAATGGTGGCGGTGGTCTTGTTGATGCCGGCGTGCTGGTGCAGGTGAATCTCGCGGGCGATGGCGAACTGGCGGTCCGGGTTGGAGACAACCTCCTTGTCCTTGAGCATGAGGACGTCGCCGTCGAGCAGCTTGTAGGTGGTGGCGGCACTACGGAGCCTGCTTTTCTCGGCGCGGTCAGCCCCGTTGGGATATTCGCCGTACTTGAGATAGTACTTGATCTTGTCGAAACGGTCATCACTCACAAGGTCGTCGGCGTCGGCGCCCTGGACCAGGTCGCGGCCGAAGATGATGGCGTCGACCAGGCGGCCCGGGTAGCTCTTGAGGTTGCCGCAGCCCTTGACGCGGCCGATGCGCTTGAAGCCGAGACCGTCCCAGATCTTGCACGACGCGACGTTGGTCTCGTAGACGAGGTTGAAGACCGAGTACGTGTAGCCCAGCTTGGGCGCCCAGTCCAGGTAGGTCTCGCCCATAAGGCGGCCGACGCCGCGGTTGCGCGAGGCGTCCGTGACCAGGAAGCCGGCGTTGCAGACGTGGCTGCTGCGGCCGGGATAGTTGGGCTTGATGTAGAAGCTGCCCAGACACTCCTTGCTCCAGTCGCGGCCCTCGACGACGTCCTCGGGCCGCTCAATGTGGCCGAGCAGCATGATGGCGCCAAAGTTCTGGAACCAGTAGCCGGCAAACTTTTCAAAGGGCATGGGGTCGATCATGGGGTAGGTGTCGCCGCCCTCGATCTCCTTGCGGAACTGGTCGCTGAGGTAGAGCAGCAGCGACGGCGGCACCTGGGCGCGCGAGGCAAAGGGCACGACCGTGGCCACGGTCTGGCGGTCGCGCAGCGTGACCTGGCGCGGCGCTACGTTGTACGGCAGTGCTGGGTTGGCCGGGTCGGGGTAGGGCTGGGCGCCGGAGACGCGGTAGATGGTCGGCGCCTCCGGGTCGTCCATGATGGCGGGCATGGCGGTCTGCCGGAGCCGAGTGCCTGGTGCCTCGTTCCTGGATCCTGGTGCCTGGTTTTTTGTGCCTGGTGCCGGTCTGCCGAGCAGGACTTTGGTCCGCACGTTCGGCTGAGCAGCGAGAGACTTTTGTGGCGGGCTCGTCTGGGCTCGGTCAGCGTGCGGTCACAGCGAATGAGCGTCTGGCACGGGCACATCGGCACGACTGCCAGCCAAGGCCTCCCAATTCTTCCGAATTATGTTCAGGAAAATCGAGGACGGCCAGCATCGGACAGTCGCCAACGGGCAATGCGGCGAGAAACGGCAGGCGAGGCACACGCCGCCGGGGAGAACGCAGCACTGACCTTGCAAAGCACGACGGACAGCGGTAGGCGTGACGCGGTGCGTGGCAGCTCCGTCGCAGGGATGAGGCGTGGTGGAAGAGCAGAGAAGCAAGCGGCGCTGCTGGTGAGAATCTCCGCGAGTGGATGACTCTTTGCTCTTTGCGTAGTGGTGTGTGCCCCTCCCCAATGCAAGACGGAAGGCACGAGCGGTTGCACTCCGTAGGGCGGAAAGCGGAGCCCACTTTGTACTGTACGCGTATTTCTCCGTGCAAAGTACAGCAGTCGCAGCCGGCCACGCTCCGTCGTTCCTTCCCCTGCCGTCGGAGGTCGGCCGCTCTCTTGGCGTCGCGAACGAGTATTCCGCGCAGCTAGCCGAAAGGCCGCAAAGCCGCGCCGCTGATTCGTCCGCTGCGTCAGGCAGCCAGGCCACAACACAAAGGCAGCACGCGCACAAAAACGCCAACGCCACTAGCGACTGCCAAAGCACAGGGGTCGAATAACGGCGCGCAGACGGCGGCCGCCAGTGCAAGTTCGTGCAAAGGGCGCGGTTGCGTGCAAGATTGGGGGCGGGTGCGCTCAGATCGTCAAACGGCAGAGGAGGGGTTGTCCTGAAGTGGGAGAGATATTATCACTGGAACGTGCAACGTAGCGCCACAGTGGCGTTCTGCTTATGTCATCTTGCATGAGATCCTGGGATCCCTGAGATCGTCTTGTCTTTGCCTCCGTGCTCGACTTCACATCACGTACTACTCGCTCCATTCCTACATTGTACACGGAGCTACCAAGCTTCCCCTATCCCTTCCCGTCTCGTCTCTGCTCGCTGCTCACAGCGCCGTGCCCGACTTGAGCATCCAGCGGCCCTGCGAGATGCCGCCGAGGTTGGCGCTGCTGCCCTTCTGCGGCTCCTCCGAGTCCGCGCTCAGGAACCGGTTCAGCTCCAGCGGCGTCTCCCAGAGCACCGTGCCGGCCGCCGCGTCGCGCAGTCGCCGCTTGCGGCCCATCTCGCCCGCGCGGCCGAGCACGCCCGCGATGACCGCGATCGAGCGCAGGCTGTCGTCGTTGGCCGGGATGGCGTAGGTGACGCGCGACGGGTCGGCGTCGGTGTCGATCACGCCGATCGTGGGCACCGCGGCCTGCGCGCACTCGCGCAGCAGCACAAAGTTCTCGATCGGGTTGAGCACGACCACGAGGTCCGGCTGCACCGGCCGCGGCTGCAGCTTCTTGCGGATGTCGCGGTTCGCCACGTGCGGCACCGCGATGCCGCGCATCTCGAGCTTGGTGCGCTCGCGCAGCCCGGCCACACGCTCCAGCCGCGCCGCGTCAAAGGCGACGTCGTGCTCGTCCACCACCTGCAGCGCCGCGCTGCGCAGGATCTGGTCGCGGTTCGTGATCGTGCCGGGCGTCCACTTGGTGAACAGGTGGCACGCACCCGCCAGCTCGGCCGCCCGCACCACCACGTCCATCTGGCCGCGCCGCGTGCCCACAAACAGGATCACGCCCGCCCGGTACGCCACCTCCTCCACCACCCGCGCCGCGCGCCGCAGATGCGCCGCCGTCTGCTCCAGCGAGATGATGTGCACGCCCTGCCGCACGCCCAGCACGTACCGCCCGTTGCCCGGGTTCCAATGCGCCGCGTTGTGGCCCACGTGCGTCTGCGACGCCATCAGCAGCTCCAGCGTCACGTCCCGCGGCGCCGGCGGATCCCGGATCAGGTCGCCCGGCACGTAGCGCTTCACCACCGACGACCCCAGCCGTGACGTCTTCCGCTGCAGCCGCGACATGGTGATAAAGTCGTTGGCCGCCGTGTCCGCACCGGCCGGCGGCCGCTCGCCCCACGCCCGCCGTCCAGCTACCGGCTCAGCTGCTGCTGTTTGTGCCGCTGATGCTGGCGAGTCCGGCACTGCTTCCGTCACGGCTGCCCTTGTCGTCTGAGGCCCCGAGGTCTCGGTCCAGAGTGCCCGTTGGCACATCTGTCTGATAGGGGCCGCAAGGAGGGATGGCCGGCCTGCACGCACGCGGTTAGCCGCCACATCGCCTTCGCGCAAAAAGCACTTGGAGCACGATGGAACTCACCCCCCCGGACCGCAATACTCCGAACAATCATGGCGACGGGTGCATAAAGGCAGTTTGCTTGTATGCGGTGGGCTGGCCGGCTCGAACGACTACCGGCGAAAATTGCAGCTCAGCGTTTCGGCGCTACGTAATCCCGACCGCCCAGCCAATTCTGCCACCGGATTGGCCAGCGCACACTATCACCGTTGCACAGTAATATGTACAGTAATCAATTAGTCATTGCTGTCTGAATAATGATTCGCGCCCTTTCAACGACTGCCAAGCGCTTCGCAAGTACTGACAAGCTTCAATGATGAAACGTCATAATATGCATTAGGAGTGGCGCTCTCTCTGTCTCTATCAACGGTATCCCCGAAGCCCGCCTCTGTTGCTACCATCGCTTCCCCATTCGCATCACCGGCTCAGCCGCGAGATCGTAAACACGCCCATGATCACTACCGCCAGCGCTACAATGGCACCCGGCAACAGCAGGTCGTTGGGCACACCAGCAATGAGCTGCTCGTCCGACCCGTAGGCGGCCGCGGAGCTATAGTGGTTGTTGTGGGCACTGCGGCGGCCGCGGCGCCTCAGGTGGCTGTCGTCCTCGTCGTCATCATCCGATGAGTCCACGCGCGAGTGACCGTGCCGGCGCTCCCGCACGGCCGACGGGTGCTCCGACGGAGCCTGCGTCATCGGCGGCTTCTCTGGGTGGTGCACGAACAGGTCGACCTTTTCGTTGTGGCCGTGGCGAGCGAGCAAGATGGCCTCGAGCAGGTCCTGGTCGGCCGTCATGGACACAGTGTCACCCTCGTCATCCAGATAGCTGATGGCAAAGCCGGATCCGACAATCGTGCCGTCGATCACCTCGGGCTTGCCGCCAATGGAAGCGGCCTCGGCCGCGCCCAGCTTTGCGGCCACATTGTCGATGAACTCGGCAATACCGTGTGAAGCCGTCACCTGCAGACGGTGCACGCGACCGCCCGGCGCCTTGAACTTGAAGGGGAACGCCATCTCGCCGGGCGGCAGGTCGGGCGTAACGGGAGCCAAAAACGAGTGCGGCGGCGAATCAAGGCCGATGTGCGACGCGGAGTCACCGGGCGCCACGCTGTCGACGCGCGTGTGGTTGTGAAGCTGGTGGTGGCCATCGCGGTTCAGCTCGGGTGACATGATGCGGGAGCCCAGGGCGGTGTGAGGGTGGGCGTGGCTGCCGTCGCCCGAGACCATGGACTCGGTCTCGTGGTCCAATGACAGCCAGAACTTGTTCCACGCCGGGCCCTCCGAGTCGCCGCTCGACATGGTGTTGATCTGCTCGAGCGTGGCGTACGTGAGCTTGAGCACGTCGACCATGCCGACGATCTCGCCGCCATCGTTCATGACGGGAAGGTTGAGGTAGTGGCCATCTGTGCGCATTAGAAGTGCTGGACGTCATGGCGCAAATGGAAACAACCAGCCAGTCTAGAAGCACTCACCATGCATCTTGCGCAGTGCAGCCTGGATGCTCATGTCCATGGGGGCAAAGTCCGGATGCGGCGTCATGACGCGCACAACACTGCAGTTGGCCGGGTCCAGTCCGGGGGCGATGACGCGGAGCACGACGTCCTTGCTGGTGAAAATGCCGGTAATGGCGCCCTGGTCCTGGACGAGGACAGCGGTGGTGTGGTTCTCCTTCATCAGCTGGGCGGCCTCCTTCACCGAGGTGCGCACGCTGACGGTGGTCGGCGGGAGGCCGTTGAGGACGGACTCGAGCGTCGGGCCCGACATTTTGGAGCGCAGCGCCTCGACGTACTGGATGATCTGCTGGGGCTGGCTGGAGCCAAGCTCCGACTGCACGCCCTCCAGGGCATCGTACAGTTTGCGCGAGGAGGAGTAGGCGCGCTCGAGCTTCTCCATGGCGTCGTAGAAGCACTTGGTGATGTCCAGGATGCCGGAGATGTCCTGGTTCTCGTCCATGACGGGCAGATGGCGGAAGCCCTTGCGGACCATGAGGTCGAGGGCGTCGGTGGCACTGGTGTCGGTGCGGGCGCAGAGAGGGTTCTTGGTCATGATCTCGGCGATGGTGACGGTGTTGGCCTTGAGGCCGCCGCCGACGACGCGGAAGGCCAGGTCTTTGGCCGTGAAAATACCGGCAATGCGGTCGTCGTCGTCGGTGACCAGCACGCAGTCCTCGCGCTTGGCCGCCATGAGCTGGGCAGCCTCGGAGACGGTGGTGGCGGGCTTGATCTGGAGGGCGGGGCTGGGCTTCAGGGCGAGAACAGTGCCGGGCGGCGCCTTGCGGGAGCGGTGGGTGCGGCCGCCGGGCGGGAGCTGCTTCTTCTTGTTGAGGTCGCTCTCGAGCTTGCGGCGGATGGCCTGGTAGGTTAGCGTCAGCGGCAAGCGGCAGTCTCGTCCCATTCGGGCGTGCTTTCGGAGGCAATCTCGGAGGCAATCCCGGGGGCGATCCGGAGGGAGGCCGGAGGGAGGCCGGAGGGCCCGGAAAGCGGCAGAGAAGGCCGGAATTCAAAGGCCAAAGGCCGAGGCCGGAAGCCGGACCCGGCGCAAGCATGGCAGACACGCACCTCATCGCGTTTGCTCTGTTTCTGCCGGCTGGCACTGACGGAGGAGGGGGCGCCGACATCGCTGGGCGGCGGCGGATGGCTGGGGCCCAATGCGGCTTCGGGAACCGGGCGCGGGATGCCCGAGCTCGGGACCGGGCTGTTGCCGGAGTTGAAGGGGACGGCGCCGCGCTGCTGGCCGCGGCTGGGCGTGCCGCGGACGGTGTTGCCGGACATGGCGAGGGAGGGCGGGCGAACAGCAAGCCCGGCGAAGAGTCGGAAGGTGAGCCGAGGTGAGGGCGGAGGGGTGTCTCAGATGGCAGACGCCGGAGCCCCTGTCGATAGCGGCAGTAGAGGCAGTAGCAGCACGGACACCGGAGCGCTGGAGCACAGGAGCACGGGAACTCGCGAGGCGCAGGGCGCAATGGAAACGCGGAGACTCTGCAGGCAGACAGACGAATTGGCTCACGAGGGGGAGGAGGGGAGGGTCGTCGGGAGAGAGCTGTGCTGCACGGCGGATAGGGGAGACGCTGGGGGATGGTGGATGTGCTGCGTCGCTGGCCTGGTGGGCGGAGACGGCGGGCTGCTGCTGGCTGCCCTAACGGCAACAGGACGGGCTGAGGATTTCTCGGGTCGGGCGGTGCGTTGTGCGCAGACGAAAAATGAAGTGGGAACTTTTCGGGATGACTGACTGTTGTCTTGGAGATGCACGGGCCAGGGGCCAGGGGCCGGCGCAGTCGTCTAGCGGGGTGTCCCCCACCAATCGCTGCGCCGGCGGAGCGGTATGCGTGTTGGCGTGCGGCGTGTCAACAGTGCGCGGATATGTGCATACGGTAGCACGTGATCCACGGCCGCGTGCAAGCCATGTCGACGGTGCATGTGATAACCCAGCGTCCGGAGTAATACTCCGTACTCGTACTCGTAAGTACAGAGTATGAGCCCTGTCGGCAACGCTAGGAATGTGGCTACGCCGTTGTTGCGCTCAACCGGATGTCGGTCGGCAACGCGGGACGCATTCCTGGCGACTTGACAGCTCCGACCTGGCCAGACCGTTGGAGCCTACAGTACCAAGTAAAGAGCTGCGACCGGTACATGCGAGCCAGGGACATACTCGTATGGCACGGCAGTTTGTTTGATTCCTGGCACCACGTGCGGCGCGCCGTCGTGCGTAGGATATGCCGCAGATGCAGTGCGGCTCTGTTTACGTCGTACGATGCGGACGCGAGCGTCGCCCTACCAAGGGAGGCCCGCCGTAGTCCTGGAAACTGCGCTGTTGCCGAAGCAAAGCTCCAGCCGCTGTGAACAGGCACGAGAGCCTCGTGTGCTACAGAGTGCGAGTCGAGTGTCTGCGATGGCTCTTCCTGTGGCACAAGTGCGGCAATGCATCATGATCTGCAACCTGCCGGCAGAACACTGCCACCCCGTGCCTATGCCAGACCGGTCCAGATCTCGATCGCCGGTTTGCCAAAGCCTTGCACGCTGCAGAGATCGCGGCGCCACTGTCCTGGCGGCTGTCGAGCAGGACGCCCGAAATGAATGCAGACGAAGAAGCAACAAATCCGCCACCGCCGGCGAAACATGAAATTTCCACAGAAACAAGGCGCTGTGTCCTCGCTGCGTCAGGCCACCAGCCTGAGTCCCGGGGCGCTCTCTGTCTCGGCGCTTATTACCTCGTATTTGACTCCCGGCTGCTCTGGAAGACGGGTGTCTGCTGTCGTACGAAGTACTCGTATAAAGTACAACTATTGATCGCTCTCTGCGCTCGTACGGAAGATTCGAGCAACAGAGGTCCGCCAATGACACGAGGCTCGTACCCGTCCGTCGCATACTCGTACTATCCGTTCGTGCGTACTGCCGCCAATTGTGCGAGCATCACTTGTCGCGTGCTGATGGTCGCCGCAGAGATGCGCGTGTAAGCCGGCTGACTAAGCCAACGCCAGCGCACGTCAACCCAGCGGACGACGCCGCGGCCAGTCTCGGGCGCTAATACGCTGCGCTGTGGCAGACACACCCCTGTCTCGTTTTAACTGGCACCAAAGCTCGGGCCAATCTCCGCTAGGCCCCTCGGCTGCGATGGTGCGCACCTGCCAAAAAGGTACGAGGTACACGTGCTTGGCACAAGTAGCACCTGCTGTCCCCGTTGCTCGGCAACCATGTCAACAAGCCTGCCCATCGTCACCAGCTGATAATCTGCTTCACGGCCCAGCAGCCACAACAGCATTCCGTGCTCGTACACTCCACTCCTCTTTCTCCCTACACCTCCTCTTTACCGCACATTCACGCATCCCCTCTCGCTCTTTCTCTCTCGCATCGCAAGAACCAAGAATCGCACCGAAAGTACCGCCTCGTATCGTCTTTTCCCTCGTCCGTTTCTTTGACGAGCGGGAAGGAATCAAGTACTTTATTCTCGGCGCTCTTTGAATAATCCTCCCACACTACTACTACTGTTACTTTTATACGCCTTCTCTCGCTGCGCGATCCCTGTCTGCATCTGCCTGGCAGAGTAGCTGGAGCCCATCTCTCACCACCTTTCTCTCCTCTCACCCGGGTTGTGCCCTTTGCCAACGAGTCCACCGCGACTGAGCACAACCGCGGGATCGCGTCCGTCGCCCGGCCATCTGGCTTGCCCACTGCGTGAGGTACGGCATCTGCCCGGCGCCATCGTCGCCATCCTACTGACGGACTCTATAGTTTCGGAACCTACTTATCGACAAGTCCGCTTAATTGCGACAACTTTCGACATCGACAACACTATCAACAAAGATCGACGACCAACAACAACGACAACATCGACAGCAACAACTACGACAACGACGACAACAACCAGACTAGATCGACGACCTTTTTGTATTCCGAACTCAACCTCGCATTCTCCACATTCAGTAACCATGCTGTCCAATCCAACACCACCCAACAGTGCGCTTCACCGCCGCCAGATGCACCGCAGACAAAAGTCGACGCCGGTCATCGCCATGGACGGCGCGAAGATGCCCAACACCCTGCCCGCCACCACCGGCGACAGTGCCGCCATGGCCATGCAGCGCCAGCAGCCCGCCCGCCAGCTCGGCCACCGCCGCGGTCTCAGCCTCGACACCAGACGCCAGCAGCTGCAGCAAAGACAAGACCGCCAGCAGCTGCAGCAGAACCTGCAGCAGAACCTGCAGCAGAACCTCCACAAGCAGCAGCAGCAGCAGCAGCTCATGGCCGCGGCACCATCAGACAACACCCTCGGGCAGGGCTACAGCAAGAGCACCAACGCCGCTACTAACCCAGGATTATCATCGACACCACAACAGCATATACTGCGAGAAACGCAGCAGCAACGCACAGTACGCCCGGGCCCTTCCGCAGGCCGGCCCTACGTTCAACAGCCCCGCGAGGAGGCCGTCTTCCTCCTCTCGCCCCAGGGCGCCCCCGTCATGGTCTCGCCGGCCCCCCAGCAGCCGCTCAGCCATGCCCGGAGACAGCCGCAGCCGCAGCAGGACTGCGCCGCTTCGCCGGCCCAATTCGACTACTGCCACGAGCCCGCCGCTGGCACTATGAAAAAGACGCTCTCCAGCGGCGGCCTGCCCATCGGCCACCCGGACTTTGACCTCTTCACCCCCGGTCCCGACGCCGGCTACCCGGCAAGCTCCAACTCGTTCATGTCCTTTGACGCCTCGGCCGACAATGCTTCCATGGGCATGGCTGCCTCGCCGCAAGGCTGGGTCTCGGAGGACGACACCTCCAGCACCCGCCGCAGCACCCGCCGCGTCAGCAACGCCATCATGGACCGCGTCTTGCAGTTCGAGAACCTCGGGATGGAGAACATGCAGAGGCCTTCTACACCTCCCCAACAAAATGACAACAGTGAGTAGGGCCTTGGCCAGAGCGAAACGCGCGAGCAGAAGCAACGTACTGACCGGCAGAATACTACCCCCCAACACCCACGGAGTTGCCCCAGGAGAGAATGGCACAGCACGCTGGCGGTGCCCGGGCCGCGCGCTTCTCGGACGACTATGACGAGTCGATGGAGGAGACCATCAAGCCGTCGCGCAAGCACGGACACCGCGCAGGCCGCGCGAACCGCTCGTCGGATATCTTCAATGAGATGCGCCAGCAGGCCGAGGCCAACGTGATGGCTACGCCCTCGCGTGCCGCCATGATGCCGATCCCCATGAGCCCGGCAGACTTCATGAACATGAGCAACATCAGCGCCGAGTTCATCAAGATTCAGAACGGCAGCTTTGCCATGCAGGTGCCCGCCGACATCCAGCACCTATCGCCACCGCTCTCGCAGCACCCGACCCCGGCCTCCGTGCAGAGCGTCTTTGACGGCAGCACCATGGGCACCGGCCTCATGAGCCAGGGCGCCTTTGACGGCAAGCCGGACCTGTGGCCGACGGACTACGACGCGCAGTCGGGCATGTCGCCCTTTCGCAGCGCCCACGGTGCCGGCGCCTCGCCGTCCCACGGCGACGTGCACTCGCCGATGCACTACCGCACAGCGCACCGGCGCAACGAGTCGATGGCCAGCCTTGCGAGCGCTGCCAGCATTGCGAGCATCAACATTGACGAGACGCGGACGGAGACGGGCGTGACGCTGGACGACATCGCCACGTACATCGAGGGGCCGAGTCCGGTGGACGGCAAGTGGCAGTGCCGGTACGAGAACTGCGACAAGCGCTTTGGCCGCAAGGAGAACATCAAGTCGCATGTGCAGACGCACCTCAACGACCGCCAGTACCAGTGCCCGCACTGCCAAAAGTGCTTTGTGCGCCAGCACGACCTCAAGCGCCACGCCAAGATCCACACGGGCGTCAAGCCGTACCCATGCGAGTGCGGCAACAACTTTGCGCGCCACGACGCGCTCACGCGCCACCGGCAGCGCGGCATGTGCATCGGTGCCTTTGACGGCGCGGTGCGCAAGATTGGGAAGCGCGGCCGCCCCCGCAAGAACCGCCCGAGCCTGGATCTGCGCCGCGAGAAGTCGACGCGCACGCGGTCCAAGAACAAGTCGCCGGCCGGCGAGGCCCACGGCGCCTCGTCGCCCGAGCAGTCCTCGCAGTCGGGCTACTCGGACAGCTCCGCGGTCAACTCGCCGCGCACCGACGACTCGGACAATCCGTTTGACGAGGAGCCGTTTGAGCCGCTGGACGGCGACATGCTGCACATGAGCTTCAGCATGCCCAGCATGGACAGCATGAGCAGCCTGCACAGCCTGGAGAGTATGAACAGCATGAACAGCATGAACAGCATGAGCGGCCTGAACGGCATGAGCAGCATGAGCTTGCAGCCGTCTGGCGCCGTCAACGGCACGATGAACCCGCACTCCCTGGTCGTGTCGTCCGCGCCCATGCCGGGTGCTGGCATCTCGGCGGAGGAGATGGTCCACATGATGCCCGTTTTGTCGCCTTCCGAGCACGCCGCGGCCATGGCGGCGTCGCCGTCGGCCATGAGCCACTATTCGCACGTCTCGCGCCACTCGCGCCACTCCACCGCCTCGCACGTCTCCCGCGCATCTCTGCCGGGCTGCGGCCGCGGCGAGAACGCGGAGACGGACGGCGAGGACAGCCCGCTGCCGGCGCACCGGGCGGCATCACCGGCAAAGAGTGTCGCTAGCCACTACACGCAGCATCCCAACACCCCCCCCGAGCTGTCATCGTCGAGCTCACCACCGCGCTCCTCTGCGCGCTTCTTCGAGCTGGATCCCAACTCGAGCTGCACGGACGAGGACTCGATCGGACTGAGTGCTCCTTTGACGGCCAGCGGGTGCGGCTCGCTGAGCATGGACATGGGTAGTATGGCGTCAGGCGCGCTCGACGACGACATGATGCTGATGAAGTCGTTTACGAATGAAGACGTGCTGGTGCAGCTCGACAACTCTGGCCTCAGCATGCTGAACGCGAGCCGGTTTGACGAGGAGTACGGCATGTTTGCCAGCAGCGACGACGTCCTGTTTGGCAGCAGCTGACCGAGGTGCACGACTTGTTTCTGTCTTTTTCATTTCGTGTGTGCATGCCGGATACCACAAGGGCATGCAGGACGGATAATGCGCGCGGTCGGGTACGATAGGTGCACTAATGGGCGAATGCCGCGGCACGCTTGGGATGATCTGGTATATGCTTGGGTCGATCTGCAATGATCTTGTGTAAATTAGGCTGCGTGGGCTGTGGTTCTCTTTTCTCTTCTCTTTCTCCTTCTCCTTTCGTTCTTCTTTCTTTTTACGGGTTCTGTCGACTTGGACGTGAGTTTCTTTTTCTTTCTCAAACGGCGGATCTACGGGGATTCTGAATTTAGGTGGATATTCAGGTGGGATCTGGAGTCAGTCATGGATAACGGATACTTGGGATAAGGACACGGCAGCAAAACGGGGGTGAATGGCAAGGGACACGCAACACAGGATGGCCGAGGATAGTGGTAGGTCCATCTCCCTTGTGCTAATTTTGCTTCTCTCTTTTCTCGGAAGGACTGGCTCGGGAGTCTCGCTTGCCTTATTCTGTTTGGAAGCACTTGCATTTCGGAATACCTGCTCTGCCATCTTCCATAGGTACAATACAGGAATGTTGGGTGAATATTGGGGCTGCGTGGTAGAGAAGAGTCGAGATGATGTTTCAGACGCCTTGTATAAGAAAATCGTGACTCGTAGCAGACCCTTCCCACGAATGTGATGAAGCTTCTTAATTCAGAGTTCACTTACTTTCCGCTCGACTCATGCAGAATGTACAGACGCACCGCTTCGTCATGCCCGTCATTTTGCCTTCTTCACGCCACCCTTGGCCACCCTGGTCTGGGAGCGCAACGTGGCCCGACGTTCCGCCACTGCCTCGGCCTGTTTACGCTGTCCCGGACGCTTCGCCGGCTGCTTCGCCGGCTTCTTCGACGGCTGCTTCACCACGAGTTGGTGTCGGGCGAGTAGAAGTCGATGATGTGGAGCTCGTCGTCGTCGTCTGGCTGCGCGTCTCGCGGGCGCTTGGGCTGGCCTCTCGCGGCAGCGGTCTCTTTCCCCGGCCTCGGCTGCGGCTGCGGCTTCTCGCTGTCTGCCTTGCTGTCTAGGGTCTTCCACTCGGCCAGAAGCCACGGGAGCAGCGTCTCGAGATGCACGCCCTCCTGCTCGCGGTCCCAGACGGCCTGCTTCGTCTCGCGGAAGACCGCGAGCAGTTCGTGATGCTCCACCGCCTGCAGGCCTTCCCACCGCGCGCGCAGCGCCGGCACATGCTGGGCCTGGGCGACCGGGTCGCGGGGCAGGCCATGCGCCTCGAGGCCGCTGCCCAGCTCGCGCAGCGCCCGCGCAACCGCCTGCTCGTGGGTGGCGCGCCACACGTCGCCGGGCGTGTCGGCGCCCTGCAGCGCAGCCCGCAGAGGCCGGTTCGTTTGCAGCTCCCTTTGCAGCTCCTTCCAGGCGGCATCGGCCGCCCGGCGCATGGCGACGAGGCTCTTCTAGCACCGGCCCTGCTCCCAGGCCGCAAAGGCAATGTACTCGAGCCAGGTGGTGCGCGCGTCTTGCTGGGCAGCATCGCGCAGGAAGCGGACCGGCGCGGCCAGGCCGAGGCCGGCCAGGCGCTTCTTGGCGGCGCGGGCGTACGCGCCAAAGCCCTTGCCCGGGGACGTGTCGCGGACGAGCGTGTGCCGGCGCAGACGCGCCTGCTTGGCTTCGGTGCTGCCGTCTCCCGCCGCGGGCTCTTTGCTGCGGCTTCGCGCAAGCTCGTCGAGCCGGCCGGGGCCGAGCGCCGGGTACGCCTGCTGCAGGGCAACGCGGTACTGGTAGACGTGCGCGGCCGCGACGCTCTTCTCGAGCATCTCGTCGAGGGGGCCGCGGTGGTCGCGCTGCCAGGCCCGGAAGGCCAGCCAGTGCTCGTACCGGTGGGCGAAGACGTGCCAGGAGTCGTCCTGCAGGTCGGCGCCAAAGAAGGGGCCCCGGCGCGGCGTCCACGGCTGCAGCAGGGCCGCGTAGAGCGGCGGATGCGCGGCGACGTGCTCGAGATGCGGGAGCGCAAACAGCGGACGTCCGCCGGCCGCCACCAGCGCTCGGTGGAAAGCAGCCTCGTAGCGCTTCCGCGCCAGCAGCTCGGCATGCGCGGCCTCGTCCGGGGCGCTGACGTGGTGCCTGTGGTCGGCAATGTGCTGTGCCTGGAGCAGCGGCAAGGTCCTGCTTGGTGTGAATGACGGCGCAAAGAGGACGGCAGGCAACAGGCAAACAGGAGTAGGGAGACGTACGCCAGGATCTTGCTGTAGACAATCGGACGCTGCTCGGGCGGCAGAAGATCCCACCCGGCCATCGTGTAGAGGCGCACGCTCGGCGGCCACGGGCCATCTGGCGTGTAGAGCCGAGCAGCCAGCGCGACGGGATCCTCGGCCACGACGCTGACGATCGTCCCAGGCTCCATGTTCGGTAATCGGCAGCAATGTCTTTCTCTTCTTGCCCATCTCGAGGACACGTCCAGGCATCCAGGCGTCCAGTCACCCGTCCTTTATACCGGTGGTGATCCAGGCAACAAATTGCCCGTCCGTACCAGCACTGGCATGTCCGGCGCTGTCGCCGGAAACTGCTCTCGGACGGCTGACAAGCGCGCCGGTTGCATCTTCAGGTGGCCTGGCGGCCCTGCAGTCATACCACCATGGCCAACCAACAAGCCCCAACAGCACGCCTGCGGGCTGGCCTTTGTGTGCGTCGAGCTCCGGCCGTTCTTTGACAGCCGCGTTGTGCCCATGCAGTCGGCCATTCATACAATGTGGCAGAACGGCCAGCCGGTCTCGGCCGTGGCGATCCTCTTCTCTTTCTTTCTTCGACTTCTGTCTCTTCGGCTCTGTTGGTCTTTCTTCAGGCCTCTGTGCTGGTCTGTCTCAGGCGACGCCTCTCCTGCCTAGCCCGTCTCGGACATGGCCACGACGGCCGCTCTGTCGTCTCCGCCGGTTCTACAGAGTCATACTGGCTGTCTTACCCGTTGTCGTCAGCTGCCTGCAATGATGTCGGGCGTCGGGACGGGCAGGTCACATGACCGTCGCAACGTGTCGTAAGGGAAGCCATCCGCAGGCCCGCCGTAGCCAAGTCACCTGCCCCTCATCCACGTCACTTGCCCGAGACGCCCAAAGTCTGGACTGGGGAAGGTGCCCCGGAACGCTTAGCTCAGCCGCGCCGGCTCCTTTGCCTCGCCGCCTCTTTGTATCTCTGGCGGTCGGATTCTCTTCTCGTCCTCGTCTTCTGCAGCCAACACTACGGGCGCACGCAGGCTTTGTGCAGCTACCGTACGCCCTTGTACGCACGGCACGAGCCCGATCGCTGCCGTCTGCGTCTCGCCGTCCGCCTTGGAGCTTGGCCTACGCCAAAACGAGGCTTTTGGGCACCATTGTCCGCATCGGTTCTGATAGCATATCAGCATCGCCAGCAGCCGTCAGTCGCCAGAACTGCCTCCAGGCGCCCGTCCAGGCCAGCAGTGCCCTCGCAGCATTTTGACGCTCTTTGGGCGTCTCTACGTGGGAGCTACTTGTCATCGCCCCCTGCGACGCAGCTATCAGGGGCTGTCGTCGTGCTCTTGCATCTTATCCATCGGCCTCGCCATTTACACATCCTCCTCCTGCCTTGTCTCTGCTCTCGTCTCTCGGCCTCCCGTCTGCGATCTCGCCGCCATGGAGTCCTCGTCACCCCTGCCAGTACGGCCTCTCTCCGTGGCCGGCACGCCCAAGCGGAAGCGTGAAGAGCGGTCCCCGGACGACAGCTGCCAGAGCCATGCCCTTCGCTACTCGTTTGAGTCGTTCCTATCGCAGTCGGCCGCAGCACCGTCCGTCGCCGGGACGGGCGCGCATACGGGCACACCCCTGCGCGATGGCAGCAGCAGTCCGCGCACGCGCGTGGCCCAGCGCTTTGGCAGCCTCGCTCTCAGCGAGACGGAGACCCGCGGCGCGCGCCCGATCCCGGGGGACGGCTATCTCCCCGGCCGCGCTGCCAGCTCCGGCGTCGGCGACAGCTATGGCAGCCGGAAGCGGATCCGGCTAAAGGAGCGGACTGTGCCGCCGCCGCTGCCCGCACAGGACGCCGACATGTCCCCGTCGTCGTCGTCCTCGCCCACGTCGTCGCAGCCGTCGTCGCCACCGTCACCGTCGTCGGCAGCGTCGCCCTCGCCCGACCCTCCGCGCGTCATCGTCGACCCCGTGCGCGCCGCGCTCACCTGGCAGGACCACGAAATCACCGTGTACGACCCCGACGACACCGACGACGACGGCACCGGCGTCAACGGCGTCGGCTTCAAGCCCACGCCCGCCATTGCCCGCGCCCGCGCCCGCAAGCGCCGCCAGCAGCTCGCAGACTACCGCAAGCGCGAGGAGCGCGACTCCCGCGCTCGCCGCAGCGTCCAGCGCCAGACCCGTGCCGCCAAGGCGGAGCAGGAGGTGCGCATGGCCGGCGCCGCTGCTGCAGCGGCTGCCGCCGAAGCTGCCGCACAATGCCAAGCAGACGCAGAGGCCAGGGCCGCGACGGAGACACAGACAGCGTCTGCGTCGGCAGCGACGCCCCGGCGCGTGCGCTTCGTCGAGACTGCTCCTACCACCATATGCTTTATCGAGCCGGAGCTGGCTGGCTCCTTGAGTGACTGATGCGCCAGTCACTTGCATTGGACGGCAGCCACATACGCATTTTGCTTCTGTTCACGTCTGTTCACGTCTGCGAAGGGGTTTTGGATTTCTCTGGATTCTGTTTCTGCTTTCTGCTTCTGCTTTGCCTCTGCTTTTGCTTCTGCCTCGTTGGACAATGCTGGCTGGGGCGCTTTTCACGTCTTTCATGATTGTCGATATGATTCAGGACTCTACACGGCCTAGGGATACACTGTGGCTACATACGGCCCGCCGCCCTTTCTTCTGCTATAGATACCCTATCGCACCCAAATGCACTTACGAGATATGCTCATCTGCCATGTATTGGTTCCTGACAGTGAACCTTTCGTGCGTAGCGTGTAGAAGAGGCAGGCACGGCCACATCGATCACGCCTGCCTATCCCAGAGCAACGGCGAGTTGCCACGACATCCCGCAATGGCACCGAATCGTACAGCCAACTTCTTCGAGGCTTCATGCTGACCTCTTTTCCCCGACCTACCTAGGCTACCCTCTTCTTCCTCCGCAGTACCTACGGCACTTCTTCGTACCGACTCCTCCCTCCTAGCAGACACTGCCTAGCATCATCTTCTTTTCTGTTGGGCCTGCCTCCCCGAATTCTTGTCTCCCTGGAGCCCGAGAGTCAGAAGAAGCAGCATAGCCCTCCGGCCGCCTCGACCTGACGGCCCACGTTCAAGACCCGTCCCAGCATGGCCGCCACGCCGCCTTGGCGCGGCTGGAACGCCGTCCGGCTCGCCAGCTCGAGCCCGCCGCCCCAACACCTCTCCGCCGCCGCCCTGGCCCGTCTGCATCCCGTGCCGGCGAGCACCGGCGGCACCGCCGAGGCCGTGCACGACTGGATCGCCGGGCTCTGTCCCGTGGACGACGGCCATTGTGCGCACAGTGGCACGGCGGTAGCCCGCGGCCGTCGAGCCAGCTGCTGGCTGTCGTGGTCGGTCGACGAAACCGAGGCGGCGGCCGAGACGAAAGAGGGCGCGCTCCCTATCCCTCTGCCACCAGACGGCTGCACGCGGCCCGCGCTGCCGGTCGAAGCGCTCCCGCTCCATCTCGACCTGCCGCTGCCGCCGGAGAGCAGCGCGCACGACGACGGCGGCCGCAGCACCAACACGACCAGCAGCGCGCCGCGCCACGTCCGCGCTCGCCGCCTGCATGCCGCCCTCGCCGCGTACCTGCGGCTGCCGCCGCGCCAATGGCCCGGCCGCTGGCGCGGACGGCACGGGCGCGGGCGCGCGTGGCCTAGTTCGCGAGGCGGCACGGAGAGGCGGGGGGGCGGGGACGCGGGCGCCGGCTCGGACACGAAAGACCGGCCGCTGTTGTCTGGCGCGGAAGACGGCGCGCCAGAGACAACAGAGCCCGCGCCGGTGGTGCTGGAGGCGCTGGAGAGGCCAGGACCGCTCGAGGGGGCGACGCAGGAGCTAGGACAACAAGAGCACGACGGCCGTCGCCGGCGCCGCTGTGCACACGACGCTATCGCGACCAGCAGCCCGTAGTAGCCTGGAGTAGACGTGTGTCCACGCCATGCCGGGTCGTTGGGTGGGAAAAAAGCTGAAATTCTTTCTATTATTGACATACAAACAATGGAACCGCTGGCAATGTCTCGCCCATCTCGTAATCCCACAAACGAACGAACCCGTTCTGCATTTACATTCCGGCCTGTTTTCGCAGTGCGTCCACCTCCCGCTGCAACGCGTCAAGGTCGGCCAGGATGGCAGATGCAGACGAGTCTTCCACTAATGTACTGCTTTCGGCGGAGACGGTCCTGCTACCAGGCCTGTGAACGCCGTCACTGGTCGCTTTCCGGGGCGTTACTTGGGGTCCCGCAGTGCCGCCGCTCGCAGACGGTGCTTCCATGCTTCCCCCGCTGCTGCCCCGCGCTCTCGGTGGCGGTGGTGGCGGCTGCTGGTGTGAGTAGTGTCCCACGCGCCGAGAACTGGAATCACTGGGCGACCGCATGATACTGCTGCCCGCACCGGCAACTGCGCCTTCACCCAATCGTCGCTCCTTCTTCCGAACAGAGATACTCCGCGCCGGTGGCGGTGGCGGCTTCGCCAGTTTCGTCGGCGTTGTGCCGGAAGGAAATGTGGTCGCAACGGCAGCAGGCGCCGAGGCTGCGATTTCCAAGACTGGCCGCTCATATGCAGCAGGATACGCAGCTGGACTCCGATCCGCACCCGATACAGGCGACGGGCTCGCGCCCGCTGATGGTATCGAGCCGAACGACAGCGCTAAAGGGGAGATATAGGACACCGACGGACGGGAGCCGTGATTGGGCCGCCTTGGTGGCGGCGGTGCCGGGGCGTTGATCGTCAGCTTGAGGCTGGAGGATATCGACCGAGTAGACTCTACCGACGATCGCCGGGAGCCTGCAATTGGTTCGACCGCGTGCTCTCCGGTCTGGAGACTTGACCGGCTGTCTGAGCGGGAATGGCCAGGCTGTCTTCTCGGAGGCGGTGTAGGCTTTTTCGGCTGGGATGAGACCACCGGGGCAGTCGGTGAAGAGGTTACAGCCTCAGCTGCCCGATTTGAAATGGGGTGCGGCGGTGTGGATGTAGTTGAGTACGATGCATTGGACGGCGTGGGAGGCCGAGGTGTCGGAATAGCATCATCAAAAGTGTTTGAGTTGACGCCGACTTTTGGTATAGTCCCGATGGCCTCGCCATCGAAGTTGCTGTCAGCACCCTCACCAGCGGACTGGCGACTAGGCGGTGCTGGTAGCGGCTTGTAAGCGTCAGATGAAGAGGACGATGGTCGGCGAGAATGGCTACTGCTCGTGCCGTGTAGCGAAGAGCTGGGCTCTAGTGATCCCGCTGAAGCTGCCGAACTTTCCACAGACGGCTCTTTCTTCGCGGGGTTGATGAGCTTTCCATGGCGGGAGCTTGGTGGTGGCGGTTTCTTCCGCAGCATTTGCCTCTGAGATGGTGTACTTTGCAGGGTTTGAATGAGGCCACTTCGATCGTCGTCAGCCTCGGAGATCTCGTGTGATGTCCTGGGTGTTTCCTGCGTTGGTTGTGCAGCCTCGAGAATAGACTGCTTCGATATGGACGACGCATCGGTGAGGCTGCCGGCGTCGGGCTGTAAAGCGAAAGGTGTAGCTGCCGGTGGTGTGCTTTCGGCGCCCCCTGTTTGGCCCGTCATGAGGAGACGTCTGAACGCATTGACATCCAATGTGCCCCTTCCAGCAGCCGGGGCTGGAGCAAGAGCTGATGCCGCAGCCGCAGCCGCTTCGGCCTGTGGCTCGTTGAAGGCATGCTCTGCGTCCCCGGGTGTCTTGTGAAATGGGTTCGGAGGTGGCCGATGTAGAACTGTCAGGCTGTGGTCCGCCACCACCGCGCCTCTTCCAGGCAGCTGCTCCGTGGCTCCTGCAGTCGACCCATCCGACTCTTCTGACTCGCTGCTATACTCGCTGTATCGAGGCTCATCGACCGCTGGACCATTGAATAGGCTGCCAGAAGAGTATGTACCTGCGGCCGCTGTGCTCACGTCGGGCCCGTTCGCGGGATACCGTGCTTCGAAGTCGCTGTCGACCGAGTCTGACGAGGACGGTGGGGGGGACTGCACGCGCACCTTCTTGATGGGTTTCGACTTCAAGAACGTGGTCGACGGCGGCGCCTCGGAGGACTTGGGGAGAGCTTGGAGCTTCTGCCGGAACTCGTCGCCAGTCGGATGCTGCTGCTGTACGGCCTGCAGGTGCTGTTCAAACAGGGAGGCAGCGGCAGCGGAGAGTGCGGAGCTGCCCGCGGATCCGTGGCTTGGAACTGGAGACTGGGCCGGAGCTGCCGGAGCGGGGTCGGTCTTCTCGAGCAGCGATCTCGGCAGAGCTGCCTCTGTCGGCACAGTCGAGACAGGCGCGGCAGCAGGAGACGCAGAAGACGCGGTCGTCTTCCGGCGAAAGGGATTGTTGGAGGCGAGCGATTGTTCTGCCATGGCCGGACGTGATGCAGAGGAGGTTGGGAGGGCTCCTGGGCAACTGCTGTCTGTCTGGCGTCGTTTTGGTCCTGATTAGCCGCCTATATCAGAGTATTTCTGCGGGGTATTGCCGCCGCTGTCGATAGAGATAAGGCGTAAAGTCGTAAAGGCGGTAGTCGTTGCAACATGCGGTGTTCGGAAGCGCAGAGATGCGGACAGGACATTGGCAGACAGCGATGGGAGAACCGAAGGGCAGTCAGGGCAGTGAGACAGGGACACGGAACAGAAGGGCGCAACCCGCAGCGAGATGTTGCCTTCAGCCTGTCGCCATTGTCACGCTCCAGGACAGCTTAGTCTTCCGCCGTCGGCCCGGCTCTTCGTATTGATTTTGGCGGAGGCGGGCGGTCGCTGGAAGTGTTTGCCGTTGGCGGCTTGCGGAATTGCGGGATTGCCGGCCTGCGCTTGTCGTTGCTTCTCCTTGCTGCCTGGAGAAATAGGCTCAACGGTGTTGTGGAGGCGTCGTAATACACTTATTAGCGGCGGAATGAGGCGTAGGTGCAGCCAGCCGGCGTTCCAGGCACCAGCGGTGCGGCAATCGAGCTTTGGCAGAAGCAGCAGCGAACAGATAAAACCAAACCAGAAGAGAGGCTGCAAGATGATGCAAATACGGCGCAGCAGAATATATCTATTCGATGCCAGTTCGGATGGGAAGGGGCCAATTGGACGGCAATTTGGAAGAGACGGAAGGAACAAGGCAGGTGGCTCTGTCTTGAGCTTTCTCGCTCGTTCCTTCCTTCTCGCGGCTTCTTCGTACCTCCGTCGGCGTTCGGGCAACACGGTACGAGTGGGCGGCCAGAACGAACTGTACAGAATGTGAGTCGCATGTCTGGATGGGTGGGGGCATACGAGGTACTCGTACGAATTAGCCAGTGGGGTGGCCGAGACTTGACGGCCGAGCTGCCAGCTGGCAATTTTGGCCGCGGCACCTGCTTCCTCTCATAAGCGTCAGTAAGACCAAGCACACGATCGTCTTGCCGAGTGTCGCTTTGAATTAGAGGCGCAATGCGTTAAGCGCAAAATATTTAGCAAAATATTTAGCAAAATATTTACCCATATCTCTGTATTCAGGAGCAAGCGGTACCTCCCACATCCCTCAGGGTGGGCGGATCTGAAGACAATACAACCTTATGTTCCCGCTTCACCAATGCGAAGCCAGAAATTGGCCACCAGAACCCCTAAGAAGTGCAATATTAGCTTGCTCGTATGCGCTGCTGCTGCCACCCCTACGGAGTACATCCACGTTGTCATCTGCATGACTTCTCGCGTGCAGCAGACCCCTCTGGGGCAGAAACTGGGATCCGGTACTATGGTATCTATTTCTACGGAGCAGTTTAACATAAAGACATCAAGACGTAACATTGTACGTCTATCTACTCCGTACTCGTACTCGTACGGAGTAGTACGGAGTACTCCGTACTCAGGCCTTTTTTCGCCCTACGAGTACGCAACATCACCGGCTGGAATGAGTCAGAATTGGACTGCTCCGCCAAAGTACATGGTGCTGTCCCACGTGACCCCTCTCCTTACTTGTAAACAATGGGGCGCTCGTAGATTCGGACAACGCGTTCTGCCACGACACTCAAATACGAAATCAAAACCACTCCAATAGGCACCAGCACAAGCAAACAGCTGTCCATTCTCACCCTCGTCTCACAAGGCAGTAAATGCACACAGTGAAATAGTCAGGCAAATGCAAACCCTCGTTGTCGATTAACACATCCCAAGACACAAAAACACCTTCGCCATCATGAACAAAAGTAGCCCAGGCCTGCCACCATCAAATCGCATGAGGCTGGAAGAATAATTTGGTCACACGCTCCATCCGAGCGAAGGGAATCACACACGACATTGCTGTCATCCAGAGAGGCAAAGGCACACAAACCAGACCAGTGTACTCAGATACCACTCTTCTCGAAATATACCATTGCCCGCCGCCAACCCGTCGCCTTCCTAGAGCCCATGAACGCCGTATCAAAACAACCAAGAGATACCATCACACATAAACTATAAAAAACATCATGTGCAGCCAACAAAACCAAGACCTGCGCTCACGTAAAAAAGACGGGGTATTCCAGACGATGAAGAACAAGAGGCTTATGTCGACTCGGTCTTCTCCTTCTTAGCTGCCGCCTTCTTGGGCGCCGGCTTCTTCACCTTGTCGGCCGACACTTTCTTGGGCGCCGCTGCCTTCTTTGGTGCCTCCTTCTTGGGGGCAGCCTTCTTGGGGGCCTCCTTCTTAGCAGCAGGCTTCTTGGGGGCAGCTTCCTTCTTGGGAGGGGTAGCGGCCTTTTTCGGTGCGGCAGCCTTCTTAGGAGCAGCCTCCTTAGGAGCAGCCTCCTTCTTGGCGACAACCGGCTTCTTGACCGTCTCCTTCTTGGCAACAGGCTTCTTGACCTTGTCGACCGTCTCCTTCTTCGGGGCGGGCTTGGCAGCCTTCTTTGCCAGCTTGGTACCACCCGACGCGCCTGGGTACAAGGTTAGCATAAACAATACGACTCTGCCCAAGCGTGGCGCTAGATTCATAATCGAATGATTGGGTGCCGAACTCACCCTTGGGCTGCTCAAAGACACCCTTCTCGACACCAGCGCGCAGCGCCTTGTTGAACAGATTATCGAACATTGCGTCTGTAACAGACAAGTTGTTGTTCGCCTTGACAAACTTCTTCAGGGATTGCCGGCTGCAGCGGTGTTAGCAAAATGAAATGGCAAGAAAAGGGGCTTTGGCGGCATACCTGGAGCCATTGCGGTCCTTGAGCTATTATATAGGGAAACGCGTTAGCAAATGATCGGGCCCTCGGAGTGATGAGTTTGCAAGCGGATCAGTCTGCGCTGGATAGACAGAGAGTGGTGTGACGTGGCGGTCTACGGTAGCAGCGCGATGAGGTGGCGCCGCAAGAAGCAGCAAGGCGCATGGTGGAAGAAAACAAGACAAAACGTGGCGGTCAATCGCGGCGCGTGGATACATGAAGGCGATAAACATATGGGGAAAATGGCGCGCATCCAATCGGCGCATGTGCAGGGTGCTTATTTACCGTGATGATGGCCTCAGTGATCATGTCCTATGAAAGGTGTTAGCGTCAAGATCTACATTGCGACCGCTTGTGTAGAGGCGCGTCGCGTAAGAAAAGGAGGGCAGAAGCACAGCATAGCGAGGCGATCGCATTGCCACTGGATTACGAACCTGGTACGAGGCATGGGCCTTGATGGCCTTGGGCGCCGTGTCGGTCTTCTTCGGAGGCATTTTGGGGTGTTGCGGGTGAAGGGTCGCGAGGAACAAGTTATGGAGCGCGTGCGGGCGTGGGCTGTAGTGGAATGCGATGCGTGTGGTGGCGTCGAAGAATAATTCAGTCTGCGGATACGGAACAGAGACCAAGAGTAGAGAAGAGAGGGGACAGAGAGGGAAGAAAGAAACCGGAAAGGGGAGACATCGGGGGGAGGGAGAGGGCAGTGTCGCGCCTGTAGGGCGGGTTGTTTATATATGAGAGCGGGGGTCGCAGCGCAATCAGTAAGTGCAGGTCGCGGCAGTCTTTTTTTAATAAAATGGGAAGGAGCAAGAATAATAATAATGGTCGCATGCGCGGGTTGGGCTCTGCCGCCATGCTCTCTTTGGCGGGCCGTGTGCTATTTTTTAGTGGGGACGCGAAGGATAGCACCGCGCGGGAGCACCAGCACGACCGGGGAGGAAGGAGCGAGCGCGAGGAGAGCAGCCTATTGCTCGTACTCGTATATTACGAGTATCTTTGCTATCAACACGTATTTACTCCGGAATAACAGGTGCGAGTAAATCAGACACGCGCCGTCAAGAAGGTGGGCGCTCGGCTGCGCGACGAGGTGAGACGATGCGGCTGCCGCGCCGCCCGCGCGCCCTGATGCGCTTCAGGAGCAGCAGCAGCCTCTGTGCTTGCATGGATCTTACAGCGCCGCATGATGCCCGTGTCAGTCGAATAGGAAGGGCAACCAGTCCATCAGAGCGACTATCGAGCCTCGGCTGGCCGCTCTGGCTTCCGCAAGATCGCCGCGCCGCGCCGACGAGCCTGGAGGTCGCGCGCAGGAACGAGCGCACACCGATGCAGGACGCTGCAGCCCAGCTGTCTCTGGCCGGCCTCGCGCTGCACGGATTGTTCGTAAATCACGCGTGCAGATAGCTGTCGTGCAGGTCCTCCGCTCTCTAGCCATGTTTCACCCTCTACGCCGTGTCTCTGCATTCGACTCTGTATTACTCCGTACATGCCGCAGCTTGTCTCTGGTTGTCTGACTCCGACTCTGTCTCCCGCACGCTCTCTCTTTGTGCCCGCCTCAACTGCTACCGCTGCCCGGTCACGTGTACTGCTCATGTGCCGTGTGCTCTCTGTGTGCCGGTGCGCTGTATCTTGCTTCTTGCTGCTGTGCGCAAGTACGCCATCTGACACGGACACGCAACGCACGGAAGTGCCGGTGCGCTGGTGTGGCCACAACATTATCTCGAGTCGGGGACGAGCGCCGTCCACGACACGCCGGTCACGGGTCCTGGTAGCACATGATAGCAACCGCTTGCGCCAATAGCGTCTGCTACGAAAAGTACGCCACCTTTGTGGCACACCTTCCTTCGCCCCACATGTGCACTGGTGCCACACTTTATCCCGCCACCACGAGCACAGCCGTTGGCCGTTCCCGATAACAGCACAGATAACAGGATAAGACGTCAGGTCCGCAACGATCAGCGATCAAACGCTGGCCCTCTTTTCCACCTCTCCGGGCCGCCCCTCTTTTCTCCAATGCCTCGCCTCTCCGCCCAATCGTTCCATGACTCTGCCCCGCCCGCTGTTATTCTTCTCGTAACTCGTTCATTTTTCTGATTGGCTGCCTAGTCGTAATAGAAAAACAACAAGGCCGGAAGCAGAACCCCTCAAACAGCTCTAGACCACTTTCCTGTGCAGATGATCATGCGCACGTTTCTCCCATCACCCCTTTCCGCCTGCCCCTCCCCTCTCTTCTTCCCTCCCTTCTCCCTCTTCTTGCCATTCGCACTAAGGACAATTCGTTCTTGTTACGACGTAGCCGAGCTGTTCTTGTATCTACGGCAGACAAGACGCGGAAACTATCACGCGACATTCTGTTGTCAACCCTCGTTGAAGTCTCCTCTAGCCTTGCTAGCACGTCTATCTTACGACGTGCCCTCTGCGCTTTCTGTGTCTTAAGTTGTCGAGGGCATCGTAGGCTTTACACGCCGATGAGCCGCGACGTGGAGCGTGATTCCAGCGTGCAAAAGCTGACTGTATCTCACTCCGTAACAAAGACATCCCATTGGCTGGCCACCTGCATGCGTGACGCCCGATGCAAGTGCACGTTTAGTCACGTGTCTCACTTCTACGAAGTACGGAGTACAACTGGCTTTTTGTGGGGCATTCGACGACATCTGCTGTCAAGGCTAGTTCGCTCGGACTAATACATCCTAACCGTAGCCAGGAGCAATCTACGAGATACGCGCCGAGTAGGGGTTACTCTATCAAGCTCTGTGAGATATGCCATTCACTCAAGTCTAAGTCATCCAAGTACTTGGTGCGTCGGGCCACTGCTGCTCATGTGGCAAGGAGTTGCGTTATTGGGTGTATTATGTGTCTGCTACGACGTGCTGGTTATTACTGATGTGTTGTCGAGATTTACGAGATTTAGTGCTGTGCAGGTTTAGAGTTTGATACTTCGAATCTAAGTTTACAAGATGGGTAAATAATAAAGTTCCGCATGAAAGTTCGAAATAGAGTAAAATACAAAGAATCAACAAATACAGAGGAAAATCCCCTTATTCGTTTCTGCCTGGAATCTACTGTGCCTACGAGTTTACAAGATCACGGCTTTCAAACTGGTTAACCTGGCTGTCCAAACATTAAAAGGTAAAGTAGGAAACAAGGCAAATCGTGTAGCACAAATGCAACGCATGTCAGAACGGCCCGAGGAACCAAGAACAACAATAATCAAGGGAAAGGTCGACAAACCTAGTAGACCACGCAAAGTACGACTAGCTTACAAGTCACAGAGAGCAGCAGACAAGATTTGAGAAAATTTATATTCCATTGCTCGCGGAAGGACCTGGTACTCTTCCCGGCCCTACTATAACCTGTCCACCCGATTTAAATCCCAAAGGCTATGGTCGACCAGCTAGATCGTAGACATGCCTGCCGAAAACCCGCATGCGCCGCCCATGCAACTACGACGGGGACGAGAAGACCTGGCTGCTTCTCACCCTTCGTACCATCCATCTATGCAGAACAACCATCCTAGCCGTATACACAGAAAAAATGCAGATTGGGTTGCCCATAACCCACGTTGTCCCTCAAGAAAATAAAAATGAGCGAAATCGCAAGAGATTGCAGCCCCTGGCGCTCGCGCACAACTGTATATAAGGCGTAAAGTCATGCCCAATAGAATCAAAGACGGCCGCTTAGAAAATGCCTCGGATCGAGCGGCCCGCTGCCGCCGATGCCACGCGTGGAAATTCAGTAAACTCAGATGCAGAACTTCTTGTCCAGCCGCGAAAGTGCCCGGGTGTCCTCGCCAGACGGCGCCGGCTGCAAAAAGTGCTGCAGCGACAGCGGCCCCGCGCCCGCCTCGGCCACGCCCGCCGGCGGGATGGTGCGGTGTCGGGGCGAGCTGCCGGCGCTCGCGCTGCCGGGCTCCGAGTGACTCGGCGTCGGGTGCAGCAGCGCCGAGAGGCTGGCCTTGTTACCGACGCTGGCGTCGGCTGCGCCATACGGCTTGGCAGAGTAGCTGCCGGTCGGCGATGGCGAAAGGCGGCGCGGCGGCGTCAGCGCCGGCGGGACACCGTTGGTGTGGACAGACAGCGGCGCCGGACCCGTCGGCGCAGACAGCGTGGGCAACGTGACGGGCGGCAGGTTGCTGCGCGAGCCTGGCGGCGTCGTGTACGCGTACGACGAGGCGGAGCTGGCCGACGGCGCGCCGGCGGAGGACGACGACATGATGGAGCCCACGGACGATGCCGACGACACGGGCGGCAGCTGGCGGTACATGGATCGCGGCGAGGGCGACAGGCGGAGGCCATTGCTCGCCGGCGCCGACGTGGCTGGCGGCTGGCCGTACGGCGGCGTCCGGCGCGAGGGCGACAGGCTGCTGCTGGCCATTTGCGGCGGCGGCAGCGTTATGCGGTGGTCAAACTGCGGCTGCAGCGGCGGTAGCGACGGCTGTGCACCGGAGTAGGAAGCGTGCGGCTGCGGCTGTGGCAGTGGCGCAGGCTGTTGGTGGCCGGGGTAGTACGTCGAGGCCGGGTGCGGCGGCGGCGGCGTCCGGGAGTACGGCTGGCCCGGGTGCTGCTGCTGCTGCTGGTGATGCTGGGGGTGTTGGTGTTGCTGGGAGTGCTGAGAGTGCTGGGAGTGCTGGGAGTGCTGGGAGTGCTGGGAGTGCTGGGAGTGCTGGGAGTGCTGGGAGTGCTGGGAGTGCTGGTGGTGTGCGGATGGCGGCGGCCCCTGCTGGTGCTGTGGATAGGGCGCAGCGGACGTTGTGTAGTGGTTGTACGGCGGCGTGGCGACGGGCGATGGCGGCCACGAATAGCCCGGCTGCTGGCCGTAGGAGGGATACTGGTGGAGGGCGGGGCCGGGCGGCGGTGCGTGCCGGGCGTACTGCGGCGGCGGCGGGCCGTGGTGGTGGTGGTGCTGGCCCATGGGCACGCGCGAGATGCTCGCGATGGGGTTGTTGTCGCTCATGCTGGACTCGGGGTACATGCCATTGACGGGCACGACGCTGCGCAGGGATGGGTCGGTGGTCGGCTGGGCCAGGTCGGGCTCGCCCGGCGCGGGCCGTGCATAGTAGGAGATGAGGTGCAGGTGCTGGCCGTTGGAGGTGGTGATGCTAAAGGACTGCTTCATGAGGCCGTCGGCCTTGTAGCGGTAGCCGTCCGGCTCGCCGTCGTCCTGGTCTTCGTCGCTGCCGCGGCCGGAGTCGGGGGTCTTGCCGCTCACACGGCGCATGGTATTGAAGCCGCCGCCGCGCTTGCCCTCCATCTCGCGGTACGTCAGGAAGCTGCCGGACACGCGGCTGGCGCTCCACGACTTGCCGTCCGTCCAGCGCCGCATGCCGGCCTCGCGCTCGTCCCACACAAAGACGGAGCCGGAGCGGATGGCCTGGCGCTCCTTCTCCGACAGCCTCCGCTGCACGCGTGGCAGCAGGCCGAGTCTGCAGGCCTCGAACAGCTTGATGGCGTCCGCCGGCGTCCGCACGATGCCATTGTAAGTTTCCATTGGGTGTTTCTGGGCGGCCATCTCGGCTGCTTGTGGTGTGCTCGTCGTTCCTTCTGCCCGTCGTCCGTCTCCTCCTTTCGCCCAGACTACCGGGGGAGGATGGCTCAGTCTCGCCCGCACAGCCCGATTGCGTACGTGCCCTACCGTCGTCTGCGCTCTTGCGCTGTCTGCTCGTTGTGCTCGGTTGGAGGCAGAAGGGGAGCGGCAGCCAGGTGAGCCTATACGTATAAGTGGCCGGTATCGTGTAAGTTGCTAGTGGCACGCTGTCTGTTTGACGCAAGTAAAGCTGGAGTTGAATCGTGGACCGGCTTTGTTCAGTCGAGATCAAGCGTTTCGAAGAGTTCCGGAGCTGGTCAAAGAATGGGATATGGGGGTATCAAGATAATGAAGGAATACTCCGTACTTGTTAAAAGAAACAAAAAGAAACAACTGGGTCCAGGCGGTACTTCGTACTTCGCAGGATAGGAAGAAGGGGGCAGTCTCGAATAAGAATAGACTCCTGGGTGTTGACGAAGCTCGGCGGGACCGCAATAGTAGTCAGTGGGACCCCTTGTCGTCGATTGTTTGTACCAATTTCAGTAGTGGCCCCGGCGGAGGCTGAATTGGGCCACCAGGGAGCTAGAGTACGAGGCCTTTCGTAAGATGCAATGGCAATAAGCCACTGAGGGTCCGGGGGGGGGATGATCGACAGAACAAGAATGTGCTCGCTTTATGCAGGGCCACGGTATGGCAATTCTGTGCTCCGTACTTTGTACGCGATGAGGCCGATCAAGTGAAACGGCGTCGTTGAGGCGGGTAGACTGAGCTGCTACGAAGCAAGAGTGCCGAAGCGGCGGTCGAGGTCTCGGCGAGAGAGAAGCGACACACAAGCTTGATGACGTTAACCTTTCAATGTTCGCGTTCCCGTCCGCAGCGAGCAAGCTGAGACACGCGGTAAGGTGTAGTAGGAAGCAGACGATTCAAGGGGCGGGCAAAACGACGTGCAACGCATAACATAGCAGGACGTTCAACTATGAGCTCACACGTACGAGTACGAGTGAGTATAAAGTCCCCGTACTGTACAAAGTACTCGTACGTCGTACATCGTACTCTGGATTTGGGGATGTCAAGAAGAGGCAGAAGGGTAGGGTGTAATAGGAGGGGGCGTGGAAGGACAAGGGCATTACGAAGTACTCCGTAGAGGCACCCTGGGACTGGCAGAGCTACCGCGCTCAGCATGTTGCGTGCCGTGGTGAAGGCCAGTTGGGGAGTGGGCCTGTCCGCGGGCGAAACGCGGAGGACTTCGAGACGGCCAGGGGAGTGGGTTCGTAGTGGTTATGGGGCAGGGCCGCGCACGCAGAGGAGCTGAGGCGCTTGGTGAAGAGGAAAAAGTAGGATGGGGTGGCCTGGAAGACTGTGCGGCAGCAGCAGAGACGCTCGGAATAGCGAGGCCTTGGCGATCACGGAGAGTCCCCCGGATGGAAGTACGACGTAGCATGCCAGGCCTGCTGGGGCCGTCTGCTGGTGCTGGTGCTGGTGCTGGTGCTGGTGCTTGTCTGGCAATGCTGTTGACGGCGAATCTGCCGCGCTGCTCTGGATCCGCCGGTTTTGGCGAGCAACCTGGTTCTGACAAGACGACCTGGTAGGCCCGGCGGTTCTGGCGCTGATGACAGCCCACTTCCGGACGCCGGGCAGAGAACGGACAGCTCTTTGGCGCAGGCATGGCGCGCATGCAGGCGAGAGAACAGACAAGGGAACGGGTGAGGATGAGGGCAGGCATAAAGTACTTTGTAGGCGTGACGGGATGAAAGAAAGGCACCAACGGACTCGAGTGTCGCCAGAGCGGCGAGCGCAAGCGTACCTTGGACGGGATGCAGAGCAGACACCTGGGCAGGCCGGCAGTCGTGGTAACAGCGACGGACGCAGTATCCAGGCGTGGAGTCGGGATGTGGCGATGTCGCGATGGCCGATGTCCGCAAGTCGTTGGCGTTGCCAGAACGGCGCCGGCCAGGGCTGCTGGGGCGAGAAAGGGCTCGGCTAGCGGTGCGCCGTGTAGTTTATTTGTTCGTGCAGGTTTCTCGTGTTTCGATACGGAGTCCTCGTTCCTCGGCTGTTCTCTTCTCGGTTCTGCTCTTGTTCTTGGATTGGAACTGGTTGCTTGTCGTACTTTGTATAACTTCGTTCTGGCCTCTGCCGTCTTTTGTTTTGCCCGCTTGGCTCTTTGCCCGCTTGCCCTCCTGCTCTCTTGCCCCCGGTCTCTGCACTTTGCCTCTTCTGCCCTTTCCCGCTTGCCTCGTGGCTTGCTGTTCCTAGCCCGTAGCTTGTCTTTTTCCTGTTCGTTTTCCTGTTTGCGAGGACGTCCACCCGCTTCCTGGCTTCCTGGGCGCGCAGCCACCCCTGGCCTTGGCAGGCTTGGTTGGCTCCTGTGCTCGTGCTCCGTCCTTCGTACTGATACTCTGGAATGGCGACGAATGACTCGGCATGGCTTGGCCGGACTGGACGTCGCTCTCGATGTACGAAGTACCTTGCGGGCGCCTGGCTTTTTTCTTTTTCTTCTTTCCGGGGCGTCGTGGGATGAGCGGCAAGAGTGGGGCAGTCGAGCGTGCCACGGGCGGGGTGTGCGTAGCAAACATGTGCCGTTCTTGCGGCCTTCGCCATTGCGTAATACTACTTGCCCTCTCAAACGCCGTATTACGACGTACTTTGCATTACAGCGCGTGCCAGTGGCCTAGCACCTGCTACATGTACCTTCCACCGCTAACAGCGTGCGCCTGAAGCCTGAGGCCGAGTGTGGAGAGAAACAGTGGGACGGGCGTGCGGAAACAGCAGGCACGAGGCCAGAAGGCCAAAAGCCAGACGCAAAGGGGTGGAAGGCGCTCTGCCCCACTCCCCCATCATTACTTGTACAGGCACAAGTAGAGACACTCTGTGCTACGGAGCACAGAGCACGGAGTACGAGTACGGAGTACAGAAGCTGCCAAAAGGCCGGCCCACTTACGTCCGCGCTAGCGAGGCACTATGGCACATAATGGGCCCTCTGGTGTGCGACGTATTACTTCGTACGCGGCGGCACTATTTCCCTCGCGAGATGCGTCTGATAGTACGAGGCCTCGTACGCCTGCCAAGCCTCAGCCAAGAGCCAAACGCTGTCCCCACAAGCATTGCCATACGAAGTACGGAGCACGGCGTACTATCAAGATGTACGACGGCTTCTCTGTGATTGTGCGTAGACTTGTGCAAGACAGGCTCGGTATTGTGATGTGTACGTAAGCATAGAGAGCTCAGAGTACCGCGACAACTACGGAGTACTCCGTATCTTACAAGTAATACTCCGTACTCGTACGGCGTGTTCGGTTCCAAAAGACGCTTGTTGCTGCAGTAAACAAGCCAGCTGTGTCAGACGACGTCAAGCTTTCCGCATGCGAGGCAAGCCTTACTGTTCCGAGACAGCACTGCGACATATCAGCGCTGATTTAGGGCAGTCCTTACTAAGTTCAAAGTCTAATTTCTTACCTCTGCCAGTTCTCCTTCTTCTTTGCATCTTTCTTCCGGTCCGTCTTGTATGTCTCTGTCGTGCTTTCATACGAGTACGTAATCACCGGTACCAGTCTTGTGTTTTGACTTGCACGCTACTCCGTACATAAGTCGAGCGCCCTTCTGTTAGTGCATGACTTATTACGCATGCGCTGCCAAACTAGGGATCTTGGCTTCGCTTGGCGCCCAGCCTTGGCTGCCAAGCCCATTCCCCGGGTACATGTACCTTGCAATACTTGCCATGCTGATACAATAGTCGAACAACACGTCGTAATGTCTTTCTGACTCTCGCCACAGCGCACTTTGACGGACTCTATCGGTGCCCGAACAGCTCCAACAGAGTTGTGCGCTCGTGAGCTGCGTGTTCCGTTCCGCTCGCCGTGATACTTGGTAGAGCCGAGTGATCTTGCATTACATGTATCACTCGTATTCGACTGACATTCTCCCGGATGCGGCGGAGACGATCGGCGTAGTCCTTCCCGTTGTTACTGGCCGCTCGCCTCTTCGCTTGCCTGCGCGTGCTTATCTTGCATGCGGATGCGTACCCGTTGATGCCCGGATCTCGCACAATACGAGCTTGCGTTGACTCGTATCGCCAGTACGCGTCATACGAAGTATCTGCCAGTCGTTTGCAAAACAGCCATTTTTCGCTTTCGCACTATTTAGACTCGGCAGCAAAGTGTGTGTAATACTCCGTATTAGACTATTGTGACTAATGTCCACGGTACCCTGCATTACACGTAAACCGAGCTCCGCTAGGGCCAAGCGGCTGGGCTTGCAATCTGGACCCACTCACACCTTCTGTCCTTCTTGCCTTCAAAGTATGCTGTGGATTGGCCGAATTTCAAGCTTAATTTTCTCGCCGGGGGCATCAGCAGGAATCGACCGCTAGCCGCTGGTTGCGTGTCCTCTCCTTGTCCTTATCCAGAACAGGGGCTGTACTCTCTACCTGCGATCTGCGGGCACTGACGCGGGGCGCCCAAGTAGCCGATACGTGCCGCATAGTAATTCTAGCGAGTTTGATTGCGCCCCGTATTTACCACGTTTTCGAGCAAGGTGCTTGCGTATGTAAGCGGCCTTTCCTGTCGTACGGAGTACGCCGTGCATTGCTCCTTCCTTTTCAATCCGGTTTTTGGCCCTTGCTGGGAAGGCACGACCGTCGCTTTCTCCCCACATCCTTGTACTTTCCGTTTCTATGCGCCTTCTCGAACGCCTTGCTTCGTATTGCTGCATTGAAGTCCTTTACGTCCAGCCGAGGGACACCCGTCGTACTTCGTACTCGTATTTGCCCGCAGCTTCCCAACACGGTTGCGCATTGTGACCGCCGGTCTGCTCCTTCCTCTTTCCTCGCTGGACCCGGCAAGTCTGCAAGCTGTGCGCCGAGAAGAATGCCGATGGATCGCCGATCGAAGCCGGCTGTGGGCTTTTGTCTGCATATACGAGTACGAGTGTCGAATTGACGAGTATCTGGGGTTGGCATCGTTACGACGTCCCGACCGGCAGCGATACGATTGGAGACCTTCTTGACCCACGGTTGTGCGCGTAAGCCCCGTATCACTACGGAGTAGCCAAAACGTCGCATCTAGAGTAATGCGCTTCGTAAACGACCTTTCTCGTCTGTCTTGGCAACATATTCCCTCTTGCGGATCTCTACTTCGCCAACCAGATCAGCGCGGCTGCTTGACAGCAGACTACTTTGTGCGCCGTTGCATGCAGCATGATACGTGCAGGTGTGAATGGGATCTTACGAGGTGGGCGCTATTCCGAGTATGAACGGACCAATAAGAACAAGTACTACACGGTGCATCAGAAGATGTGTTGCTACAGAGTAGCATCAGATGCAGACGGGAATCCCGAAACATCCATCTACTAACGGTCGAAGTGGGCAAGATCGGCCGGTGGCACGGCAGCCCGGATCAGATACAGCACAATAACACGATAGCATCCTGGTTATGACTCCGTACAAATGCAAGTACATGGAACACTACAAAGTACGGAGTACTCCGTAGAGCACCGATTGTGCATGCTCTGTACGCAGTTGGCGCACCAGCGTGACGCACATATCTTGCTGGCATAGAGTGCGGTAATAGGGCAGCACAAGAATGTTTCAGGTGGCTATTACGTTGAGGCGATTGCCCAAGAGCACGTTGCTTCGTACAGTACGGAGTACGACGTACTCGTACTCGCATTCGCATCGAATGAGGACGGCGCACCCCGTATTCTGCTCCGTATTTTATCTTCACCCCGAAACAAATATCCCTGACATCTGGCACTTGCACGAATGGAATAACGCGGAGACCCAGTGGGATGTGTGATGATCCTTTTTAGACTCATGCCTTATTTAGGACTCATGCTTGTTCTTGTTCTTTGCTATTTCCCATATGCCAATCGTAAGGCGTTTTGGCTATTGTGGGGGAGAGGGTCAAGAAGCAAGATAATAATCAAAGTTCGACTTACGAAATACTTTGCACGAGAAATACGAGTATGAGCTACTTTGTGAGACAAAAGTTGGACTTCGTACGCATGGCGTCTTCACGTAGTCGTAGACGTACAACGTACGAGTATGAGTGCTTTACTTGGTTTATACACTTGTACGCATACGAGTATGCTGCCGTTGTCTCAAGACGCGAGCATAGACGAGTAGTTGGACAAAAAAACAGAATGCAGGGCTGATCACTCGCAAAATCTGCGTACTTGTATGCGACTAAATCTACTTGTACAAACACACGCGCACAAGTGCTAGGGATCGCGGCCCGATGACTTCTCCTGTGCGGCGATTCAGAGACCACGAGTAACGAATTGTCGGCAGTGCTGGTGGAACCGCCTCCTAGCCGGGCATACAGACGTTAACGGTTGGATGGCAGTGAAGCATCCGGAAGTCTTTTAAGGCTCTTAAAGGCTGATCTGGTGATCTTTACTCGTCAAGGAAACAAGGCCGCTCCTAGGGTGGATAAGTGCTAAATTTTCTTGCAAGCGGAACGCAACGTGGAGTCGTGACGCGTACAAGTACACATACTTGCACGCATATGTGATTGTATATCTAGGGGTACTCGGGCACGACCTTTCTATGCCAGAGTACGTGTGGCTGCGGGTGAGTTTGTGGATGGAAGTCCTGGTACGGCAAAAGACCGTAGCGATATGTGTGATTACCGTAGCCGATAATACCAAGCTTTTTTTTCTGCTTCCTACTCCGTACTTCGTTTGCCATGTAGCACTTGGAGTACGGAGTACGGAGCAAGTTCTCTATTGATGTCACTAGTTTCGTTGGAAAGACCTGGGTTTTCGCGCATATGCAGAAGATCAACTTGCTATGCAGCAAGTGCCGACAAAGGAGAAGAGCCCATCATTATCTCGTCTCGATCTGTCAGACATCTGTCGTAACCCACCTCTGTCATTACCCACCTTGACTTGTCTCGCTACTTTGCATTACTCGACGAGCAAACACTACCCCAATTATCCAATTGCTGCTAGGACTTGCCCATTTTTACAAATAATCGTGCGTAGACTACTCATACGAGTACTGAGTTTGAGCCAGATGCGGCTCAAAAGGAGCTTGAGTCGTACGAGTACGGAGTAATACTCCGTAGTATTGGAATCGACGTTACGCAATGCTGAAACGCCTCAACCTGGCGAGTTGCGAGTTCGGTAACAGATTGTAAACGCAACGAATGCCGTATATCCGTGTGCAAACAGTTTGAGCATTTACTCGTATATCCGTGTCACTACGTATCACCTTCAATGTCTGGACGGCACCCATGCAATACGAGTACGGGCCAAAGGTACTTTGTACATACTCTTGCCACTGCCCAATAGCTCCGTACACACAACAATAGCGGCAATACAGAGGAATACGCAGAATGACATACTTTGTAAAAAACACAAAACGCGCACAAATTTCTCGCCGTATTACTTTGTGAAGTATTCTGTGAGCACAAAGTACTCCGTAGCGCTACGAGTAGAAGACAGCAAGCCCTGTCTCCATTATAATACCCTGCTGGGGCCGAACGGGAAAACGGCATGTGGGGAGCTTTGCGATTATGCTTTTCATTTTGTGTTTTTTAGCTTTACTCCGTAAGTATGTAATACGTCGCCCTTACGAAGAGATATTTCTCCGTACTCGTAGCTTCGTACTTCACTAAGCCACACTCATACGCAACCTTACTGCGTACGAAGCATTTCAGTGTACGAGTACGGAATGAAACTTACCAGTACCGTACGTCGTACGCGCAAACAAGCACTGCGCCCAACTCTGTAATTAAACCACTGGGCCAGATGTTAGCTACAGCGGGGCGGAAATTTCGGGGCTCGGCAAAGACCCGAAGTACCGAATGTACTTACGGTGGTTTTGTAAGCGTCTTGAGTACATGTACGAAGTAGGTATCTCCTTGTACTTTGTACTCTTACTAGGATTCTTACGACATTGACACGATAGAGTATTTCCGACGTACAGCGTAAAGGGGCAGAGAGACCAAGTAGTCGTGTAAAGAGTATTACTTTTCAGGGTAAAATGAAAAGAAGCAAAGTATTATATTAGGCCAAATCCAAGTGCATACCACGAATGCCGTCTTTCCGAGTTTTGATCCTGCGTACAAAGTATTGCTCTGTAATACTCCGTAGCAAGAACGAAGTACTCGTACGAGTACGGAGTATTACTTCCTAGCCACGGGACCGGTGTTGACTTTAAAGTTGGCGTCTTGGCGTGGCTTCGGTCAGAGCTCAAAGCGGAACGACGCGGAATTGCAAAAGGTAAAATTCACTAGCGGAATATACTAATACACCGTAGAAGAAGAAGAGTAATAAAATGCAGAAGTAATCAAAGGAAAAGGGACCTGAGCTGCTTGACAAGCGGCAAAGCATACATGATGTGAGGGGAAATGAGACACAGAATGTAAAAATAAGACACATGAGAGCCTGAAAATAACGGAAGTGGCGAATGGTACCGCGAGTCGATCGACACAAACCGCGGCAGTCAGCAGGGCGCCATTCTATCAAAGCCCACTTGCCCACAGTCTCCGCTTCCAGACTCGTACGAAGGATTACAAAAAAATGATCAATATGGAGTACGGAGCATTTAAAGTACGAGTAGAAGACTTGTGCCACTCGTGGAAGACTGTTGGCGCGGTGGGGAAAGGGGGAACCGGATATATTTACGAGAATATCTACAAAGTATGGAGATAACTCAATAGGGGCAGACGACAGCCGAGTCTACGTATTTCGTACGTGGGTTACAGACAACAGCAGCAGCGCCGGTGGAGCATCAGAGCCTTGGCTGCGCGGTTGGCTGTGAACAAGAGTGCGGAAATATGTCTGCGCCTTCTCTATCCAGGTCGAGCGGGGCAGTATCCTCTCTTGCCATGTGACAAGTTCACGGACATAAACGAAGTAATACGGATGATTCTGCACGGCCTCTGGTGATTACGGGTAATCAAAAAGAGCCCTCTGTCCTTTCCAATGCCTGCCAGACGAACAAAGTAATACGGAGTACACAATGACCGCGATATCGAGCGGCGGTGGCGCTGTCTCGCCACTGTCTCTCAGCCGTGTCTCCGTGCCTCTTTCGGACGAGGCGGAACCGACAGGTGCGCCACTACACACCACACGCTGCAGTACAACGCACAACGTCTGCAATACCACAAAGTTCGACACGGAGGACAACGCTAGCTGTTGCACAGCGAGCCTGCTCCTGTTCTGCGAACTCTGCCTGCGGTTGTTGGTAGTTCGTACAAGTAGTGCGTACGCGCACGGCATGCTGTACTCGCAACGTATATCGTGTATCGTGCGCCGTGCTCGTATATCGCAAACTCCAGTTGCGTTCTTGTTGCGTGCTCGTGTGACAGACCGTGCATGAAGGCAGTGCTACTCGTAGCCGTGCGCCTTGCACAGCAGTCGCCTCTCGCGTGAAGCCTGGAGTATGATCTCACTGTGAGCAATCTGACTGGGTGAAGGAACAATTCAGACGACGTAAGCACGGTATCACACGCATTGGTACTTCTTGGATTACTTCGTGCAGGGATCCGCTCCAACGGCTGACTTCAAAGGCTCCGACCGAGCCATGCCAGATGCAGAATGCTTATCTTCTGTAATACGGCTAAATGTACCCAGTGATCCTACGACGTACGGAGTGGGTTGGATCCTACTCCGTATGTACGGTGCTGCTCCTGCTGATGCGACTGCAGCAGTTCTTTTCTTGGTTTCCTGCACTTGGCATCCAGTGCGAAACAGGCAATCTGTACTCCGTAATACGTCTTGTATTTACGAATAATCACACTTCATACGGAGTTGTACGGACTTCGTACGTTCAGCGTTGCAGACTAATTTTAGACTTGCAATTTCAACCAGGGCACAATAATTTGGGGTTAAAGTAGCTCTCTGGAGGGCTCTATTTTTGACACCAACTTCTTTCTTCGCAAAAACTCGCCAGCTACGTATGTAGTAATACTTTGTACGAGCAAGCGGGAGCATGTACACATCCGAAGGCTTAGCCGTGCTCATGAGATTATCAAGCAGTATCAGGTAACACTCCCGAGCAGGCTCATATGACTGGCAACATCCCGCCGCCTTGGCGATAAGGTGCCGTCCGCGGCGGGGTCTTCCTACTTCGTATCTTACGGAGTATTACAGGATCAAGATCCTTAACATTGAATTGTTGCAGTAATACGAGCACCTTTTTGAAATAAAGTAGCATACGGGTTAGTGTAGACGGCCCCAACAGTTCACCACGTGCTCGTGGAAACACCAAAGGAGCACAGCAGTCCATAACAAGTCTGCTCAGCGACTTGCCCGGTTGTCAGTCCAGCGCCTCTACGACGTAACTTCGTACGACGTGGTAATACGCTGTGTTGTGTCTGAATACTCCGTACTCCTTCGGTCGTACGCTGGACTAGCCCCGAGCAATTTGTAGTGTAGAGACTAGTCCAGTTATGTGACTTGTACGCGTAATACTCTGCGAGTTTCCCTCTAGGAACACCCCCGGGCCAGACAGCTTGTCACACTCCACACCCCCTTACCTCTGGCAAAGGACAAATACAGGGTGTGAGTACGGAGTACAGGTACATGACACACCCCCATTCAGTCCCGAGCCATGCCCAAGACTGCTTAAGCTTAATTCGCTGGGACGTGAGCGGCCTGGCTGCGCGGGCCAAGTCTTGGCAAAAAGCGATGCAAGACAGCAGCGAGTAGTATTTGGCTCGGCCAGGTGTACTTGTACTTGGCCATTCTTGCAGAGCGTTATGCCTGTCATGCGCTATTCTCGCAAGGATGATGTGCATATTCTCTCAAACGCTCCGGGCACAGAGCGAGGCCAGTCCCCTCATGGCTCTTTTTCTTTCTTTTTTTCTTCCCCCTCCTTTTCGTCGGTGTCCTTTTGTACTGTCCTTGTTCTTCCCTGATCCAAATTCGTCCTTTCTTATTATCCAAAGTTTAGCATACGCACTTTGTCTTGCCGTACTCCGTACACGCCGTGCGGAGCATTGAAATACTCCGTAGAAGGCGGTCCAGACCGCAAAGAACGGGTCAAGTAGACACTATTGGTCCCACGCGGCTTCATTTTGACCTCCCAGGCCTCGCAGGTGAGACTCGGGCAACGCCCTTCTTAGGTGACATGTGCTAGAATGCACACACGTGACAGACGACTACTCTACGAGCGCTTTGCGGACACGACGATCCGTGCTTCGTCTTCATATCGGGGATCATAGCGAGAGGCTACGAAGTAATGATAAGAATAATGAGCAATACGCCGACAAAGCCACGTTCTCTGGCTGACTGCTCGCCAAGAACGATACAACATGTACATGTAACAGTTTTGCAGCCAGTCGGACATCTTGTATTCATTGGGCTATGGGCCCTTACGTATATTACGACACAGCCTGTGTTCTTAGCGAATGTGCATGGGCGTGTCTTGGGTAGTCTTGGACGTTTTGTGATACTGGGGGTCTCGACTTTGGATCGCCTTGGCAAACCGTCAGCCCATGTGTCTCAAAGTACTCCGAGCTTCCGCAAGCCAAGAGGATCGTGAGGTGAAGCCGGGCTACGGACGAAGCTGTTCGTATATACGTCTGATTCGATAATTTCCGACGCCTGGGGTTGCCGCACAGCTACAAGTCTCGATACTATAAGACGAAGTACACCGTACTCTGGATGTACGAAGTATCTCAAATGAAACTTGTCTACGCGTTGCAACATCGGATAAGCACAACGAACATTACCATCTTCAACTACTCGTACAAAGTATTTCGACAACGGAATGCTACGAAAGGCCTTGTCGTGGGCAGCTCTCCATCAGCCCCAAAACATGCGCAACCTTTCCACTTTTAGCCCCTTCTTAAACTCCAGGTCCACACCTCTAGCCGCAGAGCTGACGCGGCCTCTCCTTCTTGAGTGGGCGATGGATAGTCTCCCGCCGCTTGGGTGGACAGGGGTTCCTTGTCATTGTACCGGTACTAGGGCAATATGCTTGATCTCGACTCCGTAGCAACCTGCACCTCTTCGCACGGATAACCGTACAAGACGTCTTTGACATACTCCGTACGAGTGTGTAGGATCGGCTAAATCGGATCAAGCGACTGCTGCGCTGTCCGAGGCACTGTCCGAGGCAAAGCAGCTGCTATGCAACGTCTTGGCGTTGAGATGAGCGGGACTTGTACTGACTCTGCGCAATGTACTCGTACATACGGGGCGCATTTCTGCTCGGTGCTTCCGAATATCGAACGAGCAAGTGTCATAGGCTGGCAGGCGATATGCCGAACGGTCAAGTTGAAACGACAGAAGCCCTATCATTGGCGGATGGCTGGCCAAAACAGGCCAGCTTCAACGGACATGAACCTACGAGTGCTCGTCCTCGAAAGGTTCAGAGAGCACGGGGTAACCAGAGTGTATTCCGGAGTTGGCCGTCCTGTCTACACTGGTACGACAACTTGACAGCTCTCATCGCCAAATAAGGACCACCCGTTGTTCGGCACTCGCTTGTTTGCGGCCCACACTCTTTTTCCTAATAACCTTTTGCTAAACTTGCCAAAGTACTTGTACACTCGTACTTCATTTCTGATAGGATGCAATCGTACTTTGCTCGATATTCTATTTGTAAGTTGCGGAATTGTGCGCATTATTGTTCGTACCCAAGTGCGTTCGCGTGCTTTGCATTTCTACTCGCTCGGTCGAGATCTGTCGGCGTCTGCACGGTTTGTAATAAACACGAGACAACCGACCTTTCTCGGAACCGATAAGACAGGACGCATGACGGCAGAGAGCATGCTTGTGGTGTGCTTGCGGAAGTTTCGGGCTGCAGAGAAGCAGATAAAGTAGATACGGAGTAAGAATTACGGAGTGATACGTGCTGGGAATGGTATGCTTATCTGTTTAGGACGAGATCGGCAGCTTGGTGATGCCGCACATGGCTGCTTTAGGATAAGAGTAATGCTAGTGGCCGGCTGCCATCGGAGGTCGAGATGATGGAAAGTGGGTAGAGCAAGACTGAGGAACGAGCAGGTTTATTGCTCCACCTTGCGGTCTGTGGATGAAGAATGTACGAGTAGAATGTCCGACGGACGCAAGTAAAGAGAGAAGGCGAGTAGATGGCAAGGAAATGGAGGACAAAAAAAGACGAAACTGAGACAAATACAGCTATTTCCTCGGGTCTTCAAGAGGATCATTGATTGTTCCGTGAAGCGTTACGGCATCACCGTCCCGTACGGGCGAGTCCGATACGAAGTAAGCATGTACAGATACACGCGCTTCCTTGAAGCCTTCGTACGTCGTACCTGTAGAGATCCGCATTCGTGCGTACTTTAAAACGTAAAAAGACGCGTCATGGCGAGTCTATCGTCGGGGACAGGGGATGTGCTGGATCGGGACGGTGCCCCGAGAAGGACCAGGGGGGCGGCGGCGCCAGCCCTAAGGAGAAGGACACGGCCAGGGCGACGCGTGGCATTTTCCTGTTCGTGATGTGCAGCCTTAACGGTAGCCGCTGCGCTGACGAAGTATCGTATGCACGAGGAAGACGGCTGTGCTGACGAAACAGCGTCGCGTCAGCGGCTCGCGTATGGACGCACTTTGTAGGCCGGTGCGTGTACTGACGCTGGGATGGCGACGGACGGCTGTCCGCCATGTTTCTGCGTGTTCGCAGGCCCGGCCCTGTGCTGCTCTCGCCTGGCCGTCGCCTGTGGCCACCCGCTCGTGGGACGTCGGCTCGCCGACAAACCAAGTGCGCACGGCCATACCTCGACATTGCCTCGCTGCCGACGGTGCGTCGACACGCACAGAGTAGAGTGCTGCTGTCCGTCCTTTGTTTTCCTTCTCCGACAGACGGAAGCCGCTTCTCGCGTGTACGGAGTAGCCGCAGCGTGTAGCCATGCGCGCGATTGTCATTGTACGGCCTGCACATTGCCATGTCTCTGATGCATGTTTCAACATTCTCCGTGGTGTTCGTCTGCTTGGGAGCACCGGGAGCGAGACAAGCAGGCCGGAGGATTATGACGGAGCCGAGGCAGGAAACCAATCACGGAACGGGACGATGTCGACAGAGGGGGGTGGACAACAGGACAAGACACAGCACAAACGACGCACAGAGCCGGCGATGCAGTGCGACAGGCCGTCGCACAGGCGATCCCTGAGATGCTCGCGCTCGCCTTTGTTCGGCTTTGTTTGATTTATTGAATTGGGATGGGACTGTTTGATTTGATCTGGCTTGGGGATGACCTGGACTGTTTGATTTTGCTCTTTCGAGTTTGTTCTGGCTCTCTCGTCCCCCTCTCAGCAGTCGCACCGGCCAAACCAGCGGGGAAACGCGACGGTGTCGCGGATGGTCGACACGCCGGACAGATAGCAGAGCAGGCGGTCGAAGCCGATGCCGAAGCCGCCGTGCGGCGGACAGCCCCAGCGGCGCAGGTCGACGTACCAGTCGAGGTCGCCGCTGTCGGGCGACGGCGGCTGATGGCCGACGCGCATGCCTCGCGCGCGCATGGTCGTGACCAGGTCGTCGAGGCGGTGCTCGCGCATGGAGCCGCCGGCGATCTCGCAGAACTCGGGGACGAGGAGGTCGAAGCAGTCGACGGTCTCGGAGGCCTCGGCATCGCTTGCGCGGGTGCCGGACGGCAGCATGTAAAAGGCCTTGCCGGCGCGCGGGTAGTGCGTCACAAAGACGGGCGTGGTGCCGGCGCCGACGGTCTGCGCCAGGTAGCGCTCGTGCTCGGTCTGCAGGCCGCCGTCCCCCGTGAGCGCGTGCTTGAAGCGGACGGGCGCGGCGGCGAGCAGGCGCACGGCCTCGGCGTAGGTGATGCGCGGCCAGGCCGGGCCGAGGAGGCCGTCCCAGCGCCGGGGCAGGTCCGGGAGGTCCGTGTCCTTCTTGTGGCTCTTCGCCGCCGCCGCCGCCGCCGCCGCCGCCACCAGCTCCTCGTAGACGCGGCTGCCGCGCAGATCGGCGGCCACGGCGCGCAGCAGGTCCTCGGCGAGGTCCATGACGTGGCCGAGGTCCTCGGCCCAGGCCAGCTCGGCCTCGAGCATGTAGAACTCGCTGAGGTGGCGGGGCGTGTCGCTGGGCTCGGCGCGGAAGGTCGGCGACAGCGTCCAGACGTTGCCGACGGACTGGGCGAGGGCCTCGAGGTGCAGCTGGGTCGAGACGGTGAGGTACTTGGGGGCGCGGAAGAAGGGTGGCTCGGCCGTGGCCGCGTGGCCGCCCACGACGGCAAACACTTCGCCGGCGCCCTCGCAGTCGGACGACGTGATCAGCGGCGGGTGCGTCTGCAGAAAGCCGCGACGGTCAAAGAAGCGGCCCAGGGCCGCGATCGCCTCGGAGCGCAGGCGCAGCAGCGTCGAGCTGAAGGGCAGGCGTGAGCGCAGGTGCGGCAGCGTGCGGAGGAACTCGGGAGACTGGTATTTCTTCTGGATGGGGAAGGTCTGCAGGTGAGCACGGGCAGTGGGATAGAGCGGTACGGACAGTCTCTCGTAAACGTACCTTGGCATCCGACGGCCCGAGGACGGTCACGGTGGCCACCTGCAGCTCGTGGCTCTGGCCGGCGGCCGGCGACGGCGTCCAGGCGCCGGTCAAGAGGACGGCGGCGCCGTTGGCGAGACCGTCGACGCCGGCGAGCGCGGCCGGCACGACGGCCTGCAGCGGCGCCAGCGAGGAGCCGTCGCCCAGCGTCACAAAGACGTGTGTCTTCATGCTGCGCACCGAGCGCACGTGGCCGCGCACGGCGACGTCCGGCACGGCCGCGGCTGGCTGCCAGGCGAGGAGGCGGGCGACGGAGGGCGGTCCCGCCGGCGCCGGCGCCGCGGCCGCGCGTGCACCGGAGAAGGAGCGCGCGGCGCACAGCGGAGGCCGGGCTCTGGGCCGGGACATCGACCGGGATAGCGGCCGGGATAGCGGCCGGCTGCCGGAGCCGGCGCCGGCGCCCGCAGCCACGCCGGCGGCAGCCCCAGCGCCGCTCCGGAGCGGCACAGCCGTGCGGAACACGAGTAGGCGCATGGTCGCTCTGCGTTCGGGTCGGGTGCTGTGCGGCGTGCACAGAGCAGTCCGTTCTCTGTCACTTTGTGCAGACGAGGCCGGACACTTTCTGCCGCAAGTGACCGCCCGGGCCGCGATCGTGCTGAGTAAGCAGGGCCGACCGCTTGCATCGCGACACCGCCAGCCCGTCGCCTCTCGGCCTCATCTCGCCTGGCGGCCTGCGGCTGGAGGCCCGCTGCCTGGAGCTGTGCGGGCGCCGCAGGGTCACCCTTGCCTCCTGGCTGCGGCCGCGGGTCTGTGTACCGTCGGCTGCCGTCTCAGGTCGGTTGCTATGCGAGGCCGACGATAGGCCTCGTTTCCGGGATCTCCACGCGCCCGAAGCCCTAAGCGACGGCGACCGTGGCGCATGGACGTCGGCGGCGCGCGGCCTTGCATCGGTGTCTATCGATGTCATATATGCTCGATAGGCCACGTCCAGACATATTGACGGCGTCTGCGCCGTGTCTTGGGCTTGTCTTGCGCGAGGACGCGTGGCGGCTCGGAGAGGCAGCGCTGATCTCGGCAAGCTGAGGCAGTCTGCAGCTGGAGCGGGTGCTGTGGCACTCTCCGGACGGGCTGCCGCATCCATGTCAAGGTGAGTGCCAGGTGTGGGCAGCGCGACAGATGATTGGGCGCTGAGCGGGCATATGGCACAGAAGGACCTGGAGACAGCAGGACGGCCTGGACGACTGGGCGACTGGGCGACTGGGCTGGCTGGATTGGCTAGACTTGCCGGAAGAGTAGCGATCCAGATCTGACGAATAGCTGGTCCCGCGACAGAGCGCTTGATGGCGTACTCTCCTCGAGCAGCTTGGCCGGCTGCCCTGGTGTGCAAGGCGCGAGGATTGTATCGAGTGTACAAGTGTACTGGTGCACCGGTACAGTTACGGCGGGTATGGCACGGGCATCGTGTACCGGTCGACAGCACCGCCGTATCGAGATCGCTCTGCACGCAGCGCCGCATCCTGGCGGCCGCAGCCTGTCTTGCATCCGGGCGGCTACACGCACAGGTGCCGTTGCATGGGCTGGACTTGATCTCGCTTCGTTCGAAACATCTGGCCGGCATGGCGGCGTCCTGCTCTCTTCGCCGTGGCCTGCCTTGTTCGTCTGTCTCGCCAGCCCTGTTTCCTGGTTCCCCCTTCGATCTCTCTCTTCTCTTCGGTCTCTCGTTCTCTGTTTATTTGATTTTCACCTCTTCTTTCCCGCTCCGTTACGCCTCGTCCGCGGCTCGCCAGCGCGAAGAGGGGCAGTCCACCGTGTACTCTCCGAAGCGCCATGTACTCGCCATGTGTGAGGCGTCGATCTCGCATCGGCAACGATACGCGGGCCCGACATGGGCCAGACACCATGCTCACAGGCCTGCATGGACTGCGGCTGCCAGCAGCCCTGATCCCGGCCAGCCTAGCGAGGAGGACCGGCTGCGTCGGACTTGTCTGCCAGCGTCTTGCTCCGATGTCTGGACCTGGACGCACAGTCTGTGCTCACGCGGCCCAGCAGCTGCTCTCGTGCTGCTCTGCGCTCTGTGCTCGGAGCCGTCCTGGCAGACCCCGACGCCGTCCGACCGAGCCGGGGGCGCGTAGCGGCCGTGCAGAGACGCTTGACGCAGATGCACTTCCGCAAATCTGAACAGGACCGTGCATCCTACCCTGCGGCTGCCTCTCCCTTGGTGTGGCCCAAGCTGCAGGCTGCAGTCTTCCTGCGGCCCGGCCTCCCTGCCCGGCCGCCCGCCTCTACCCTACCCTCTGTCCTAGACAGCCAGAGCACGGCGAGACAGCGGCTGCACGGCCGTGACAGCAGCGCCAGCCTTGTCCTGGCGAGCACGGTCCCGGTCTCTATGCACACGTCTTGCCTGAATTGTCTGCCGTCTGCCGTCTGCTGTCTGCTGTCTGGGCTGTCTGGGCCATCAGCCAGTATGGATCTGCACTAGTGTCAATCTGCCGATAGCTTGACCGGCCTCTCTGCGTCAGGGATCGCCATGCAGAGCTGGATGGATCCCGGAGGGGGGGTCGTTGGCGAGGGATGATCCCAGGGTCGTCGAGAACTCGTACGAGTATAAAGACGCAAGGCACCTCGAGGCTTCTCGGTATGGCTGTCCCCTACTCCAAGTTTGCTGGCTCGAGTATTTATATTGCCCTGGGCATGTCCGCTTCGGACATTCTTTGCATCCTCTTGCTTTAGTTTTGCTTCTTTCTTTAGTTTTGCTTCTTACTTCTACTTGCTTCCTTTGATTCAGCAGCTGCCGCTGGCGTCTGCAACATACTATATCATACATTATACCTTGCATATATCCGTCGACTTACACGAGAGCGGCAGTGGATATTTCGGCCTCGAGTTGCATCATTGGCTTCTTGGATTGCCACAGAATCCAACATCACTGCATTCCAGCCTCTGCCCGTCATGCCGAGCTCCGGCTCCAAGTCCAAGCCCAAGGCGTCCGAGGTTGCCGCCGAAACCCGGAGGACGTACATCCCCATGATCCGTGCAAAATACGGCCATCTGTACCGAATGCACTCGATGCTGTATCCGCAGCCGCTGGAGGAGCTCGAGTTCAGCCAGTACGGACGGCCGTTCTCTGGCGCCCCCAAGTTTTGTGAGCGACAGTTCCTCTGCTCTCTCGGCCTCGCTACCTTGCCCGTCTCTATCCTCTAACACCCATAGTCGTGCGGGAAGGAGACCCCGTTGTGACGGCACTGGAGTGGCTCGGCCACCTCCAGCAGAGCGGCGAGACGACGCCGATCCCGTTCATCTGCGCAGCCAACGACAAGCGGCCTGGCGGCGACTGGGAGACGGGCGTCGTGGGCTACGAGGTACAAAGGCTCCGCATGCCTGCCACCCCTCCTGAGACAACGAGCCACCGGACTGACCTGCCACAGGAACGGCTCTGCCGCCGCAGCACACTGTCGGCAACGCTGGCCACGCCGGCGCCAGACAGCTACTGTGCGTCAAACTATCCGATCCCGATCGAGGGCGGCATTCTGTCCGAGGATGTCGGTAAGCGAGATGCCTGGCCCGACGTGGCCCTGCCCGAGACCCTACCGAGAGCCGCAGCTGACCTTGCAGTCGTCTTCCGCGGGCCGCACGACCGCTACGACAAGCTGCCGCCGGAGGAATGGGGCGTGCTGCCGGTGTGCTCGGTGCCGCCGGTGCGCTGGCCGAAGCTGACGCAGAACGGCACCAAGTACTCCTTCGCCGAGGAGCGCGCCATGGTCAAGAACAAGCTGCGCGCGGCGCTGCGCATCTGCGCCTACCGCGGCTACACCAACGTCGTCATTGGCGACTTTGGCCTCGGCAACGGCTACCGCAACCCGCCGCAGGAGATGGCCGCCCTCTGGCGCGAGGTCCTGCTCTGGGACGCCGATCTGCGCGGCCGCCTGCAGGCCGTCGCCTTTGTCTTTGAAGACCCCGGCCAGAGCACCGCGCGCCTCATCCACGACGACCTGTGCAAGAAGACGAGCAAGACCGGCAAGGCCAAGTCCAAGAGCTCGTCGCCCGCGTCCTCCTCGTCGTCCTCCTCGTCCGGGCCCCCGTCCTCCGCCACCGACATGGACATTTTCCGCTACGCCTTCAGCGACGAGGAGATCCAGCGCGTCCTCACCGAGCCCGACCCGCGCTACGGTCTGGGCACCCTGATGAGCCCCGAGTGAGGCTGGCGGCGGGCGATCTGCCGAGATCCACCAACTGGGGCCAGCCGCGCTGATGGATCGACACAGGGTACGGAAGACGTGGGGGATCGGCGTTTGCCGGGAGAGCAGCGGCCCTGGCTTCTGTTCCGGACCTTTCTGTCTGTTCTGTCTGTCTTGCCTGTTTTGGCCTGATTGGGAACTTTTGCTCCAGTCGAGCCGCACTTTGTACTGTCTGATACCTGCTGTCTGTTTGAATACGAAGTAGCTGCTTTCTGTCGCACTGTTGGTGCCGTCTTGCCTGTCTATCTACTTTTCATGTTTGAGTTTACAAAGACCTCGTCCCGACCACCGTGTACTGGGCAAGACAACCAGAGTGTAGGATGTCTTGTCTACCATATGGTGATCGGCTAGCGATGCCGAGTCTTGCACTATCACAGTGGGTAATCCCGGCCGCTTGTCCGTACGGAATATGATATATCGAATACTACACAGCATGGCATAGCTAGGAAATGTATTTGGAATTTTCTGCAGAGCAGTCGAGAAGGCCCAGTAGCTCCTGCTATTTGCCGCCGACAATTTGTCAGAAGCATGCACGTGTCCCTGCACACCGTAAGGCTGCTTTCTCGGCCTGCTCGGAAGTATTACTTCGTAGAGGTGCTGCTGGGCGTCTGCAGGTCTGAGATTTCCGCGGCAGGGCATCCCGGTGCACAGCTTGGGGGGAGGTAGCAACCCGAGTACATGTCCAGTCAAGCAAGGTATCCGACAGTCCGTAGAAATCAAACACAGACATGTCACGGCGATCTACGAAGAAGCATGCATTTCATCTGTAAACATCACATTGGCCAAAACAATGCCGGCCACCCGAATCATCACAGCTCACAACGACAGACACATCGAAGTAGTGTGGCACGGCATTGTCTTTGGTCATGGTCGGGCAGAGGCCGCAGCCATGGGGCCGGGGTCAGACATCAGACACACAAGCCTGAGCTCGTCGACAACAATGCTTTGTGTACGTAGGCAGGTCCGCGAGTGAGACAGGCTCAGTGCTGGACTAGTCTACTCCGGAGGTCTACCAATGCAGGCCAGTGGGGCAGACTGCGGAGTAAGAAAACAGAGGGCTTACGACAACGATGTACGGAGTAAGCTGACGGCCGAATGGCCAGGCTGAGCGGCTGACTGTCGCGTCATGGGGTCCAGCAACAGGCGCATCAGACCTTTCAGCACGCGAGTATCGCAGACGACAGCCAGGGGCACATCGCCCATCCCTTGCCAGATCCGCTCTACTTCGTATCCAGAAGCACCGTATGAATCCAACTAGCTGGCTTCCGTAAGTACACACGCGGTCACTGCGAGCACAGTCAATGTCCGGCGAGCACATAAACCAACTTCGGGCCCGGTGGTAGTTTGGGGGCGTTCCGTATTATCGATCTCCGGTCCGACTGTATTTCTGGGCACGGTACATTGCGAGCTGGAAATACAAGTATTTGCAGCACTATATTGCAAGTGGGTAGAAAGTTCAGCCTCACGAGGCCGCCCAGAAGCGGTTAACACATGCGTCCTCCTAGGCATTCTTCATCCTTTGGCTGGGGCCGATCCTTCCGCGAGTCTATTCCCAGCTTCTACAAAGTACGAAGGAGCAATGACTTTGTATTTCTGGCGCTGCTGGCCAACCACTCGCGCTTTGCTAGGTGTCTTCGAGCCTATTGTCTGCCTTGCCATTTCAAAGCCATTGGCAGCGCACTAGGAAGAGTCGCTCTCGATCGCAATCAGAGGCAGGCGACTAATTCATACACACGGCCAGTCACATACTGATGTACGAAGAAAGAAAATCGTCTGTGTAGACCACTTACGGCCAGCACCATTCCGATCGAGCCGCGCCAGTCAAGCGGTATCCTTCATCTGGCATTGACAGACGCAATCCATCGCTAGATCCTGGCAGCCTCTGCAGGACTCGAAGACTATACATACGGAGGATGGAGGACGGAGGACGGGTAGATGTGGGCTTGTGGGCCGCCGATCTGAAACCCCTGGCAAGGGCAAGGGCGAGGGCACAGCACCACTACGCAAGGGCTGGTGAGGCGCCGAGATCGCCCCAAAACGGCAGTTTCCGGCGACGCAGCCTACGATGCAGCTGGGACAACTTGGAGGGTACGGAGTACAACAGAGTATGCACGTCGGCGGAGCATGCGCTGCAGCGGATCGCAGCGATACGCTGCCGCAGAGTGGATGTCCTGGATCACGAGGCCGCAGCTGGAGACACGGCCGGAACAGCATCCGGCGACAGTGATCTGTCCCTCTCTGCTCCTCGTCGGCCTCGTGTGATCCAGGCTGCCTCCGTCACCCAAGGCGCTGCCAGAAGGGGCAATGGATCGGATTGTCAAAACTACCTCGTACCGCCCATGATTGCTTTTTCACGCGTCGCGCAACCCCCTTTGCCTTCCCTTCCCCTCCGCCTTGCCTCGGTTTGCGCCCTTCCGTCGCCTGGCCTCGTCGGCTGTGGCCGCCCGCCGCAACGAGTACTTTGTACCGGCTGCTGTGCATCACGGATGTCTGCGGGCGCCAGCGAAGAGCAAAGAAGCAACGCGCAGAAAACAGGGAATGTGGAAACAGGATCAAACAGGAATCGACTGGCGATGGCTCGCCACCCCTCCGCTACCAGTAAGCCGGCCGTAGTCCGGAGAAGGAAGCCATCGCCGCCGAGCCGTCGCCGTAATCCTCTCTCTTACGGGAGCCGGTGAGCTGTGTGCTGGTCAGCGGCAGCCCACAGTCAGAACGCGCAAAAATCAGACACGTACCTCGAGCTGCACGCCCTTGTGGATGTGCACCAGCCAGTCGACGTAGCTCTGCGCCTCGTTGTTGCGGTCCTCCACGAGCATGCGCGCAAACTCAAACTCGGCGCCGTCGAGGCCCTGGCGCGCGAGCTGGATGGTCAGGCCCTTGGCGCCGCGCAGCGTCTTGAGGAACTCGAGCATGTTGCGCACCTGCGCGCTGAGGTGCGTGGGCAGCACGGGCAGCGTCGACAGCAGCGGGTCGAGGCTCTGCAGCGACGTCTTGTCCGCGCCAAAGAGGTCGGCCAGCAGGTTCGGCGACGTCTGCTTCTCGAGCCAGAGCAGGCACTGCTGGCCGTTGTCGACGAGGTAGACGCCGCCGGGCTCGACGCGCGCAAACGTGGCGCGCATGGCCGGCGGCATGCGCAGGTGGCCGGTCGCGGCGTCGGGGAAGCCCTCCTCCGGCTGCAGGTTGTGCAGCGGCAGGATGCGCGGGTACAGGTACAGCGACAGCTCGAGCGCGCCCATGGCGCGGATCATGCGCATCTCGTGCACGCGCCGGTCGCTCGTCTCGCTGCCGCCCTTGAAGGCGCGGCACTTGACGAGGCCGAGCACGAACATGCTCAGCTCCTTGAGCCGCTCCGGCATGATCAGCTGGCTCGGCGGGTGCGACTGCGACGCGTGGTGCTTGCGGTACGCCGCCAGCACGTCGATCGTCCGCTCCGTCAGGCCCTGCCGCACCTCGCGCAGCGACGCCGACGTGCTCCCCAGCCGCGTCGCCGCCTCCTTGGCCAGCATCGCCACCACCGCGTCCTGGTCCACAAACTTGAGGCTCTCACGCCCGCTCTCGCTCACGCTCGCAATCACGTTGCTGCACCGCACCCGCCGCTCGCCGTTGGCCGTCGTGTACAGCAGCGCCGACTGGAAGTGCGCGTCCAGCTTCGCGTCCAGCTTGCCGTCGTAGCTGAACGTGATGCCCACCGCCTTGTCCGCGTCGATCGCCCCCATCTCCAGGTCCGCGCCGAACGTGTGCTGCAGAAAGTTGCCGTGGTACGCCGACACCTGCAGCCCGTTGGAGCACCGCACCTTCATCAGCGCCTGGAAGCCCGTCTCGCGCGTCACCGCGTGCCGCACCTCCGCCGACAGCTTCGCGTTGTCGCGGCCCGACACAAAGTTCGGGTAGTAGAACGTCTCGCCGCCCGTCGTCGTCGACACGTGGCCGATCGTCGCAATGTCCAGGTAGCCGCCCGTCGGTGCCGCCAGGAAAAAGTCGATGCCGATGCCCGCCGCCGTCATGCGCTCGGCCGCCTTCTTCCACGCCGGGTGCTCCGTCGTGTACAGCTTCTTGTCGATCTCGCCGCCCACCTGCTTGCCGTCGTCGCGCAAGAACAGCCGTCCCGGACCCCAGGTCGGCAGCGACGACGCCGAGCACACGACCTTGCCGCCCGTCGCCTCGAGCGCCGAGATCGCCGCGTTGAGTGTCGAGAGCAGTGCCGGCTCGGGGTTCTTGATCGTCGAGAACATCTGCGGCAGCCGCGTGAGGAGCGAGGTGATGACGGCCTTGGACTCGTACGGATCCACAAAGAGTCCGTCACTGAGAGGCACAAAGGGGTCCTCGATGTCGGGCATGATGAGCATCTGTGCCTGCTCGAGATGGGGCTGCGAGTTGGACTGTTTAGCTGCGGGACAAACACACATGGACAGGAGGCGCACGGCGTCTGCTACTTACGCTCACGTTGTAAAAGTGCACCTCCTTGTCGTAGGTCACGAAGCCGACGCGCGCGTTGGGCGGTATGCTGCGCTTGGGCTCGGTGTCTTCGGCACCCTCGTCGGGGCTGGCGGCCGTGTCGCCGCCGTAGAGCGCGCCCAGGACGCCCTCGCAAAAGGCCTCGAGGAAGCCCTTGTTGTACGATTCCTGCGTGACGTCGATGACGAACAGCCAGCGCAGGCCCACGGGCTCCTTGGTCCAGTACTCCTTGGGCACGACAAACTCGACGGTGCCGCGGCACAGCTCGGGGCGCTGGTCGCGGTCGATGCGCACGCCCTGCGGCGACGTGGCGCAAAAGTACTCGGGCGACGTCTCGTTGGGATACGTGCAGAGGTTGCACACGAACTTGTTGCCGCCCGAGCGGAACACCATGAACGGGTTGATGTAGGCGCGGCAGCGCCGGCAGCGCGGCGGGCCGGCCTCGCCAAAGTCCAGTACCGGGATCGGCAGCTCGCCCGCCTGCAGCGGCGCCAGCGGCTGCAGCAGCATGCCGAGCGGCAGGCCCGTCGTCTGCAGGCCCTCGGCTGACGCCGGGATGTTGTTCATGGTGAGACGCGCAAACTTGGGCGACGCGTTGCCCTGGTCGAACGCGACAAACGATATGGCCGCCGGCGGCGGGACGTGGCGCTCAAAGGTCGGATACACGTTGGCCAGGTAGTGCTGCTGCACCGAGTCGCGCGACAGCGGCACGCTGGGGATGTCGTCGGGCGAGACCTTTTGCTGGCCGGACGCCGGCACGACCGCCGGAACAGGGGTCGCGCTGTCGGCGCCGCGCGCCGCAAAGCCTGCTGGGTCCACGGGATTCGCCGGCGTGAACTGCGCGCTTGCCGGCGCCGGGAACTGCGACAGGGGTTGCGGCCCGCCAAACGGCGAGCCCAGCTGGCCGGCCGGCACGAACTGGCCGGCCGGCACGAACTGTCCGCCCGCTGCTTGCGCCTCCGGCATCGGGCCGGCGGCCGGCGCGCCCGGGAAGCTCATGCCGCCGCCCACCGGCGCCTCCACGGTGTGGTACGCGTGGCGGTCCTTCTTCTTGCGCCGCGCCGCGCCGTGAGCGTCGCCTCCTAGTGCCATGCCGCCCATCTGCGCCGCCAGGCCACTGTCGTCGCCAGCCGAAGATGGCGGGGCGCTCGGGACGCCATAGCCAAGTTGCGCCGCAGGGTTGTATGGGCTGGCCGAGCGGCTCAGCGGCGGCCCAGGAGGTGGTACGCCCAGGCCGGCAGGGCCACTGGCATGGACACTAGCCGGGTCGCCGTAGCCGAAGCCGGCCTGCTGCAGGTACGGGTTGGCGGCGACGGGGGGTTGGAAAGCCGGGGCAGCGGGTTGGGTGGTTCGGTTCGGATCATTGGGGTCGAGCTGCTCGCCCTGGCCGAGGGCGTGGAACATGGCGTAGTCGGCCATGGCAGCTGGCTGGCGCTCGGGGAGGCGTCGAGAGTCGAAGGACGACCGCAGATCAGCGATTGAGGACGCGAGTCAAGAGCTACAGACAGAGGGTAAAAAGAAACAGAGGAAACGAAGAAGGAAGAAGAAAGAAGACAGCCGATCGGCACGATCGCGCAACGGTGCAGCGGTCAAGGCAGCTGTCCAGGCCTGCAGACAGTCTCAAAGCTGCTCGCAGTGTGTAGCCGAGCCAGAGGCCATGCCAGGGGAGCGGAATGGAAATAGTCAGTCTTTGTATTCGTCGAGCATAGGGGGAGAGGCATACAATTGGTGGCGTTGACACGTAGACGCAGAGCTGGAATTCAGGTGGATTCGCCTCGCGCTTTGGTCACGTGATGATCTCGCGCTTGACGCGCCGGCCATTTACACGTGATTGTCCTCAACGTGTAACGTACAGAGTACGAGCACTCTGTAAATCACAGCTTGAGCACTGGTCTTTGATGCTGATGTGGTACTTGTTTTCTACAAGATTCTTTCCCAAATTGTTGCGCAGACTGCTTTGTACCGTCCTTTGAATACTACTTTTCTGTCCCAGCTATGCTTGAAAAGCAAGGCAGGAGTCTGCAGTTTGTTACTTTGGCTGTCTTGCGTCTCAAAGGCAGAGAAAATAAAGAAAAAAGACAGAAAGTCTCAGTGGATGCAGCAGACTGGCCTTTTCTTTACGGAGTGCACCTCATTGTTCAGCGTACGTTGATGTAAATCAGTCGAGGCTCTACAGCCCGCAGAATTATTAATCCGCCCGACAGCCTGGTGAAGCCCCACTTTGAGCTATCGCGTTTCGAGGCTACTCAGCGCCAACGCGACAGCTTTTGCGGCAGTACATGAGATACGAATTGCGACTGCGCCTGCGCACAACGAGCCGACCACGACCACGACGCACCGTCTCCCGAAATGCACCGGCAGCCTTCCTAGGCCTCGCTGAAGCGCCATGTTCACGTTCTCCCCCCTGCAGGGGGCACGGTCAGACTCGACGGCGTCGCAGTCGCTCCTGGAGCTCGACGGCGGCGTCAAGGTGCTGATTGATGTGGGCTGGGATGAATCATTCGACGCGGAAAAGCTCAAGGAGCTAGAGAAGTGAGTGAAAGGCGGGGAGAGGGCAGACGAGAGACGCGGAAGAGGGAAGGGCAGAACGAAGCATGTGAAGAAGAGCAAAGAGGACACAGATCGAAGCTCGCGGAGAGAAGAGAAGAAAAGGACAAGAGAAGAAGACAGAAGACGACACAAGAAGCGGACAGGAGGGAGCACGCCCGCTGACCCCGTCCAGACAGGTGCCCACGATCTCGCTGGTGCTGCTGACGCACGCGACGGTGTCGCACATGGCCGCGTTTGCGCACTGCTGCAAGAACTTTCCGCAATTTGCGCGCATCCCCATCTACGCGACGAAGCCGGTCATCGACCTCGGCCGCACGCTGCTGCAGGACCTGTACGCATCAACGCCACTGGCAGCCACGACGATCCCACGCAGCTCGCTGGCCGAGGCCTCGTTCTCGTACGCCCAGTCGCTGTCGGCCGAAACGAGCCTGTTCCTGCTGCAGCCGCCGACGGCAGACGAAATCACCCGCTACTTCTCGCTCATCCGCGAGCTCAAGTACTCGCAGCCGCACCAACCGCAGGGCCCGCCCGGCCTGCCGCCACTCAGCGGTCTGACCATCACCGCCTACAATGCCGGCCGCACGCTCGGCGGCACCATCTGGCACCTGCAGCTCGGCCTCGAGTCGATTGTCTACGGCGTGGACTGGGGCCAGTACAAGGAGAACGTGTTCTCGGGCGCCGCCTGGCTCGGCGGCGCTGGCCGCGGCGGCTCCGAGGTCAACGAGCAGCTTCATAAACCGACAGCGCTCATCTCGAGCAGCCGCACGCCGCCCGTGCTGCGGCCAGGCCTGCGTGACGACCAGCTCCTCCACACGATCCGCGCCTGCGTCGCCCGCGGTGGCACCGTGCTGCTGCCCGTCGACTCTAGCGCGCGCGTGCTCGAGCTCGCGTATCTGCTGGAGCACGCCTGGCGCGCGGACGCGGCTGCGGCGGCCAACGGCACTGCTGCCGGCCACAGTCTCACCCGCTCCAAACTCTACCTCGCCGGCCGCACGTCGGGAAGTCTGATACGGCACGCACGCACGCTTCTTGAGTGGATGAACGACGGCATCGTTCAGGAGTTTGAGGCCGTGGCCGACGGGTCAAAGCAGGCCAACGGCGGCGGAGGCGGCGGCCGCCACGCGGCAAACAGAAACAAAGGGGACGACTCCAAGGGCCGCGAGGCCGGGCCGTTTGATCTCCGCTATCTGCGGCTGCTCGAGCGGCGCGCCCAGGTCGACCGGGTGCTGAACAATGCGGCGCCTGCCGGTGGCGGCAAGGTGATTTTGGCGAGCGACGCGTCCATGGAGTGGGGATTCTCCAAGGAAATCATACGGCGGCTCGCGGAGGGCCCGGAGAACCTGATCGTGCTGACGGAGGTGCCGGGCGTGGTGGCAGGCGAGCGGCAGTCGCTGGCGCGCACACTGTGGGAGTGGTGGCGCGAGCAAGCCAGCGCGGCGAGCGAGGCCAGCGAGACCGGGGAGGCAGTGCTCGCGCGCGGCGGTGGCCAGCCGCTCGAGTTCCGGTATGGCCGCAAGGTGGCACTGGACGGTGCGGAGCTGGCGCTGTACCAGCAGTGGCTGGCAACGCAGCGGCAGCTGCAGGCGACGCTGCAGACGAGCGGGCCGGCGTCGCTGGAGGCGTTTGCCGATGCAGGCGACGACGATGTGTCCGGGTCGTCATCGTCGTCGTCGTCGGACGAGGACGAGCAGTCGGATGGCGAGCGGCAGGGCAAGGTGCTGAACATCTCGACGACCATGGGCCAGGCAAGCCGCAAAAGGGTGGTGCTCACCGACGAGGACCTGGGCGTGACGATCCTGATCAAGCGCAAGGGTCACTACGACTTTGACGTGCGCGGCAAGAAGGGTCGCGAGCGCATCTTCCCGATACCGGTGCGGCGCAAGCGCAACGACGACTTTGGCGAGCTGATCCGGTCGGACGAGTACCTGCGTGAGGAGGAGCGCGAGGAGGACGGCAAGGAGGGCGGCGCGGCGGGCGCAAAGCAGGCACGGGCACAGACGCAGCAGGGCCAGCAGAACGCGCAGAGCCAAGCGCAGGCGCAGCAGGCGGCGGACAGCCTGCACGATCGGGGGCGCGGGCACCGCGGCGACGACCACGCCGACCACGGCTTCCGCAGCGGCAGCGACAGCGACAGCGACAGCGACGGCGACGCGGACGGCGACGTGCCGGACGATGCGCACGCGCCGGTGGCGGGCCCGGCCAAGGTGGTGTTTGCGGCCGAGACGGTGCCGGCGCGGCTGGCGATTGCGTACGTGGACTTCTCGGGGCTGCACACGGACCGCAACCTGGAGATGCTGCTGCCGCTGGTGGCGCCGCGCAAGCTGATCCTGGTGGGCGGCAGCGCGGCGCAGACGGAGGCGGCGGCGGCGCGCTACCGCAACGTGGTGGCGCGGCAGCGCGGCGTTGCGGCGGACGCGGTGGAGGTGCTGCTGCCCGGCGAGGGCGCGGCCGTCGACGCCAGCGTGGACACGCACGCGTGGGTGGTGCGGCTGTCGGACGCGCTGGTGAAGGGGCTGCGGTGGCAGAGCCTGGGCGGGCTGGGCGTGGTGACGCTGACGGGCGAGCTGCGGGCGGGCGAGGCGGACGGCGGCGGCGACGACGAGCCGGCGGCGACGGCGGCAAAACGGCTGACGGACGGCGGCGACGGCGGCGGCGGCGGCGACGGCGACGGCGAGCACAGCGACGCCAAGCGGCTCAAGACCGAGTCCGGCGCCGTCGTGCCGGCGGCGGCGGCGGCGGCGGCCCCGGCGGCGCTGCCGGTGCTTCTCCCGGCGACGCGTCTGGCCGTCCGCTCGCAGCCGCTGCACGTGGGCGAGCTGCGGCTCGCGGACCTGCGGCGCGCGATGCAGGGCGTGGGCCACACGGCCGAGTTCCGCGGCGAGGGCACGCTCGTGATCGACGGGTCGGTGGCGGTGCGCAAGACGGCCGGCGGCCGCGTCGACATTGAGAGCATCGGCCTGCCGTCGGACGGCGGCCCGGCGACGCGGCAGGGCGGCACGTTCTACGCGGTCAAGCGGATGATCTACGAGGGGCTGGCGGTGGTGGCGGGCGGTTGATGCCGGGGGCGCAGCAGTATTGCTTACATAACGGATGCAGGCGTTGGTGGAAGCCGTGATGATTTCTGTCGGCTCGCGCCGCTTTGCTTGTTGGGCTCACGTGAGAGTGCTTACATAATACACCTGAATGCAACACACGGATGAAACGGTGGGACTGCAACACGGCCGCGTGGCTGTCCGAGGTGGCACGACGGGGACTCGCCGACGGTGAGCGTGCGCTGTAGGCGTATTCGAACGGATTCTACGCGTACTCGTCCTCGTACCGTCGTATCCAGGACAAATGCTCGCACAGGCCGGATCGCCGGTGGAGCAGCGGGCTCCAGCGAAGGATATGCCTGACGGAGTACGGACCTGTTCGCCGAAATGCTGCTCCTCCTAGACGTCACCGTTGGACAGGTCGCCGGCATGCCGGAACAGGAGCGCACCCATGCAGCGCGTGGCGCGCAGATTGGCTGGCAGGCGAGCGGGCGCGCTGCCCAGCCTGGCAGCTGTCCGGGAAACGGGTTGCGCGAAATGAGCTGTGGGGGGATACGAAGGGGGCCAGGGGAGCGCAGGGAGCTTCGTGCGCGTGTTCGTACGAAGTACATGGCCCGCGTACAGCCATGCCGCCCGTACGCAGCGAGGTCGAGGTCTGTCGGCGCGGAAGCCGTGAGGCTCAGCCCGCGTGCTCGTGAGCGAGAATGGCCGATGCCGACTGCTTACGTGATCACACAGTGGGCGGCACTGCGAGGCGCGCGCGCTGCAAGTCCGAGTACGTGCGAGTGCGAGCGGTATTGCGTACTTTGTACGAGCCGTGTGCCGCCGAGTCACGCGCATGGCCGCAAAGTACTCGTACTCGTACGCCATTCGTATTGCGCTGATGGCTTCCCGCCGCGTACTTCGTACAGCACAGTGCCGCCCGATCGGACGGATCGCCGGCGCGGACTTTGGGCAGGCCCGAGGCCGTGGCTGGCGCTGGCGCCTCTGCGTGCCTGCTGCCGTCTGCGGCTAAGCCGTTCGTGCTGCGGCCCCGCTCTTGTCTCCACGCGCACCGTGCCCCTGACGCCCGCCCCAGCCACACCGTGTGGGCCGGCGATATCGTACTTTGCACGCATGACAGCGCCCCTGCCTCGTCCTTGTCCCTTTTCCTCGCACCGGCTGCACGTGACGGCGGTGGCCAAGTTTTCGCTCCTGCTGCTGCTGGCCGTCTCGCCAGCCAACTGCTCGAAATCTCGGACCTGGCCAACCTGCATCCTGCACTCTTCTTCCTCGCCTCGCATCCGCCTCTGCATTTCGCATCCCGCACCGCACCGCCTTACCGCCCAGCGCCCGTCGACTCGGCTGCACCTCACCGCCGTGCTGCGTCTGCGTCTGCTTCTCCTGTGCTTCGTGTCGGCGTCGCGTTTGCCCGGCCACGATTGCTCGTTTTCGTTTTCGTCTTCGTCGTCTCGCCGTCTTCTCTCTTTTGCCTCCTTCCTCTCGGCCTCGGCTCTGCGGCATCGCGCCCGCGCCGCTCGCTCCGACCGCCTGCCATCGCCTCCCGCTCTCCGGCCCTCCCAGCATGCCGACCCGGGCCTCCTGGCCCATCCGCCCGTAACGTGCTGCTCACCGTCCAGCGAGCCCTCGCTCTCGACCTCGCCTCGCTCGCCTCGACCGCGCCTCGACCTCGCTCTCGATTCGCCTTCGCGTCGATCCCGTCCCCGATCTCCACCGCTCCATCCACCCCGTCTCTCCTGACGGCTCCTTCGGCCATGCCCTCGCTTGCCGTCGCAGAAAACGACGCCCCCGTGCTGACGCTCTCGTCTGCTGCCGGCTCGGCCCCGTTGGCCTCGACGCCCATCAAGGGCCTCGCCAAGCTCGCCGCCTCGCCCCGAGGCCCCCTGCAGACCGTCGACGCCAACGTCCCCGTCCATGGACACTGCCCCCCGAGCTCCCCTAGCTATCTCCCGCCTCCGCCGCCGGCCTCTTCGCCACCACCGCTGCCGCTGCTCGCCTTCGATCCCTATCCGGACACGTTCCAGTATCCCGAGGACACGCCCGCCGCCGCTGCCGACGACTACCCCCAGGGCTACTCCCCCGGCTACCAGGACTACTACCGCCACACCTTGCGCCACGCCCGTTCCGACGTCAGCCTCTCGAGCCTCTCGAGCATGTCCACCGCCTCCTCGACTGACATGAACGGCCACGGCGGCAGCAGCAGCGGCGGCGCCGCCAGCTCGCATGCTACCACCGCGCCCGCCGACGACGACGGCGCCTCCTACGACGGCAAGGACTACCACGACGGCCGCGACTCGCCCATCCCTCGGCCGCGCTCGGCCGCGTCCATCGCCCTGTCCCTGACCCAGCCCACCCGTCCGCCGCCGCCACCACCGCCCTCGGCGCTGCCGCCGTCGCTGCCGTCCTTCTCCGTCCTCCCCCCCCTCCAGCCGTTCTCTCCCACCTTTGCGCCGACGTCTCCGGTGCTGCCAGAAGCGCCCACGGACGCGCCGCCACCACCGCCGCCGCCCAAGCCCGACAGCCTTCGCCCGGCTCGGCCGCTGCCCAACGGCGGCCCCGTTACCGTCTCGAACCCCCTGGCCAACCGTTCGCCGACCCCGGCCTCGACTCCGGCCTACGCGTCCCAGCGAACGTCGCAGCCACAGCTCCACGTCGACCGCACCGACCCGTCCGCCCTGCGCAACTCGGTCGCCTCCACGACCGGCAGCTCGATTCTCTCGGCCTCTCCCCCCGGCAGAAGCGACTATGCCGCCGGTCCGTCGGCCAACCCCAGCAGCCACGCGGCCGCTTCTCTTCCGCCCCACATGCAGCAGCTGAGCATCAGCCAGCAGTCTCTTCCGGCGCACCGCTTCTCCTCTCCGCCCGCCTACATCCCCGGCTCCTCCTCGCTCCCCCATCCGCCGCCGCCGCCCAAGCAGCGACACACCCTCGAGGTGCCCAAGTCCACGACCTCCCGCGCTTCCCGTGACGGCGTGGATGTAGCCACCCTCGCCTCTGGCCGCTTCTCGCCCACCGCCGCCGGCGGCAGCGGCAACGGCAGCATCGCTGGCAGCACGGGCGGCCGCCGTCCTTCGCTGAGCCTTGCGCGTCGCAACACCCGCTCCATGCATTCCGAGCTGCCTCGCGACGAGGTTGTGCCCGACGAGGATGCCCTGCGCTGGACTGAGGCCTACCGGCAGAAGCGCGCCTCCAAGAAGCGCCGCCTCGAGGACGACGACCAGGTGCTTGTCGGCACCAAGGTCGACGAAACCCACGCCAACTGGGTCAACGCCTACAACATGCTGACCGGCATCCGCGTGTCTGTGTCGCGCACCAACGCGAAGCTCGACCGTCCCCTGACCGACGAGGACTTCAACGCCAAGCAAAAGTCCACCTTTGACATCGCCGGCAACGAGCTTGTGCCCTCGGCCAAGTACGACTTCAAGTTCAAGGACTACGCGCCCTGGGTCTTCCGCCACCTGCGCGCCCTCTTCCACCTGGACCCGGCCGACTACCTCATGTCGCTGGCGGGCAAGTACATCCTGTCCGAACTGGGCTCGCCCGGCAAGAGCGGCAGCTTCTTCTACTTCTCGCGCGACTACAAGTACATTATCAAGACCATCCACCACGCCGAGCACAAGTTCCTGCGCAAGATCCTCAAGGAGTACTACCAGCACGTCACCGACAATCCCAACACCCTGCTGTCGCAGTTCTTCGGCCTGCACCGTGTCAAGATGCCGTACGGCCGCAAAATCCACTTTGTCGTCATGAACAACCTCTTTCCGCCGCACCGCGACATCCACCAGACCTTTGACCTCAAGGGGTCCACCATCGGCCGCGACTACCCCGAGGAGCGCGCTGCCAGCAACCCGCGTGCGACCCTCAAGGACCTGAACTGGCTGCGCCGCCACGAGCACCTCGAGCTGGGCATGATCAAGAAGCGACTTTTCCTCGAGCAGCTGCAAAAGGACGTGAAGCTTCTGCAGCGCCTCCAGATCATGGACTACTCTCTGCTGGTGGGCATACACGACCTGCGTCGCGGCAACGAGGAGAACCTGCGCGACAAGACGCTGCAGGTGTTTGAGCCGGGCCCGAGCGGCCCTGGCGGTCCCGGCGACGACCCGAACGACCCGCAGTCGGTGCTCATGCGCACGCCGAGCCGTCTCGAGCACCAGCGCAAGACCCGCGAGCTGCGGCAGATGCTCAAGTCCGAGCGGCCGATCCCCATTGGCCAGAGCAACAACAGGATGCCCGACGAGCTCGACGACAGCAAGCAGTCCGTCTTCTACAAAGACAACGGCGGCTTCCAAGCCACCCACCAGGACAATGCGCCGGCCAACGAAGTGTACTATCTGGGCGTCATCGACTGCCTGACACACGTAAGTTTTCCCTCTCCACGCGCTTCTTTCTGTTCACGGCTCACACGCGGCTAGTACGGCATGATCAAGAAGATTGAACACTTTTGGAAGGGTCTCTCCAGCGACCGCAGCAAGATCTCAGCCCTGCCACCGCAGCAGTACGGCGATCGTTTCTTCAACTTTGTGTCGGGTATCACCATGTCGCCGGAAGAGGCCGCCCTGGAGCGCGCCCAGGTGGCTGCAGCCGCCGAGGCGGAGGCTGCCGCCGCCGCCGCCGGTCCTGCCGGCGATGCGCAGCATAGCACTGGCGGCGACGAGCCTCCGTCGGTGACGATCGCCTCGGGCCGTGACAAGGGCAAGGGCGTGCAGCAGTCCGGGAACTGGTCTAGCGGCATGCGACACCGCGGTGCCGGGGGCGCAGGCGCTCCCGACGGTATGCACGCGCAGCCGTCGGCGGGCTACCGCACGTCCGTGTCGCCGTCCCGCGGGTCGGCGGACGGCGAGAGAATGTCGGCCGCGGCCATCACGGCCGCACACCGAGCGGCGGAGTACGACGCGACGCAAAAGGGAAGCGTTGTGCACGGCGACGACAGCGTGGCGCGACAGAGCGGGTCGCCGCCGCCGGACCGGCGCGAGTCGGCCCAGCAGGCGCCTATCCTCCCCGTCGTGGAGGAGGCGGCCGAAGCGTCGTCGACGGGCGGGCAGAGCAGCCGCAGCCGGTTCAGCGGCCGGGATCTGGACGAGCGGCCGCCGACGCCGGCAAAGGACAGCAGCAACAGCCTGAACGGCCACTATAAGGACAAGAACGGCAAGCTGCCGATGGCCAACAGTTTCCTCAAGCCGGATAGTGCCGACAGCGGATACGGGGTGTCGGGGTCCGGGACGCGGTCGCGGTCGGGTACGGTCAACTCGGTGGGCTCGGGCCGCAAGCTCGGCCGCAACAGCCTGGAGAAGGAGCTGCCGCCGCTGCCGCCGCTGTCGCCGATGTCGCCGATGTCGCCGCTTGACGGTGCAGCCTAGTGAGCGGGCGACGAGCGCGGGAGAGCGGAGAGCGAAGAGCGAAGAGCGGCAAGGCGCCGGAGGAGAGGACATGACGGTTCGGCAAGCGACGAACTACACAACGACACGCGACCACCACGCAACCCCACCCCATGATGATACCACACATTGCATCGACAGCATGCTGTGCTCGTTTATTTTATACTGCTTCCTATTGCCTCTGCCTCCGTTTTGTGGTTTTTGTGGTTTTGTGGCTTTCGTCTCGATTATAGTGGTTTCGCATTCCTACGGTTTCTCCTAGTCTCCTATTCTCCTATTCCCTAAAACTACTCTCCTATTTCTTTTGTTGGTCTGCCGTGGCTCTATTCTTTCTTGCGCTTGCTTTCGTGTCTGCGTGTTTTGCATTTTGTTTTGGCACGGCTCGTCGCTGCTCCAACCGCTGCTGTCTGTGTACGGAGTACGGCAGACTCGGCCGGTCTCCAAGACCTCCCGCTGGTGGTCTCTTTTACCTTATTAGTATTTATTTCATGTTTTCTGTTTCTGTCGTCTTGCGAGCATGCTTCCTGCTTCTTGCTTTTGCTCTTGCTCTTGCTTTTTGCTTCTTTTTTTTCTTTGGGCGGGAGGATGCGTGCTCGACAGCAAAGGAGGAGATACAGAGGCCGGCCGAGCACAGATGGCCGGAGAAGCCGCAACGATAAAAAAAGAGTGTCCTAAGCGCGGCCTGGAAGACGAAGCCGGACCCTACGACCACGGGTGTTCTTCCTGTCTCGAGGCCGTCGCCGCCACGCATGTACAGATATTCAGGATACCATACAATTAACAGATCCGTCGCAGCTGCCAACGTGTGAGCGTGTGAAAGTGGTGTATTGACGCAACGTATCCGGACAGATGTCGGATGTCGGATGTCTGATTCTGGTCTTATTCCTGATTCTGGTTATGTCTGCCATCGCCTAAACGCCGTGTCCCATGTCGTTTTCGCGTAGTCCTGCCGTGCCCCTTGTCCTGTTCGCCCTTGCGGTCTGTCTCGGCTACTTCCGCACCGCCGTGTCGCCCGGGCCTTGGACGATCTGCACTTCGTTGGCGCCCTGGGCGCGGAGGGCGGCGAGACGCTGTTCCTTCTGGTGGTTGGCGACGCGGTACTTTTTGAAGTGGGCAACCTGGCGGTCAGCACGACGAAGCGCACACGGACGGAAGCAGACGGACCCATTGCGCCGCGCAGTCGCGCTCGATCTGCGCGGTCTCGGCCGGACAGGCGCGGGCGGCCGCCTTGGCGCCGGCCGGCGTGGTGGCGTCGATGATGGCGTGGCGGTCGAGGCAGGCAAAGAGGCCGTCGCGGCTGTCCCAGCAGCGCTGGCGCTCGGCGCGCGAGGGAACAGCGGTGCCGGCGCGGATGGCCTCGGCGCGCTGGGCGTCGGGCGAGGCGGGGCCGGACGGCCAGACGTAGGAGAGGAGGCCCATGGGTGGGGGGGGAGGGCAGTGGCCAAAGGAGAGAGGAGAGAGGAGAGGAGAGGAGAGAGGAGAGGAGAGGAGGGAGGAGAGGAGAGAGAGGAGAAGGGGAGAGAGGAGAGGAGAAAGAAGAGATGAGAGAGCAGAGCAGAGTGCAGAACGGAGCGGAGAGTGCAGACAGAGTGAAGGCCGGGCGGAGAGAGCAGACAGAGTGCAGAGCGAAAGAGCGCGCAGGAGCAGAGCGGCAGCTGGCGGCTGGACAGCCGTTCGTGATGTTGCCGTTCAGATTCTGCGGCGACGCGCATTCTGCGGCGGCAGAATGCGGGCGGTGTCTCGACGAGGCCTAGCGCCGGGAAGCCCCCGCTGGCGGCTGTCTTCGCCGAGCCAGGCAGGCGCGCAGTGCCGTTCGCCCAATGCCTGGACAGACCCTTTCGTGCATCGCCAGACCACGACACGCGCAACGACGCCCGACGCCGACGTCTGCTGCCATCGCACCGCGCATCCACACTGCCACGGCCGCGCTGTCCGCCGCCGCGCCGTCTGTCGCCACGCCACCGGCGCCCTGGTACCTGTGCAGCTCTCCCTGCCAGCTCGCCGGCTCATCGCCTCATCGTCGGCTCTTTCGACTCTTTCGACTCTTTCTCGACTGCATCGTCGCCTTCTTTCGCTCTTCCTACTTTGTCGCACGTCGCCGGCGACGTCCGCTCTGCCGCGCCGGCTGTGCTCCCTCGTCTGCGCCCCTCGCCGGCCCCTGCTGCCCGTCGGACGTCTGCGCCATGCGTCCGCGGTAGCTCGGCTTCTGATCTCGGACCCATTGCGTGTCTGCCGCGCCGTCCTCGCCTTCTCCCGCTCTCGCTCCCGCGCCTCCCATGGCCCGCCGCCGCCGTCCGCGGCGCTCCGGCGCCCTCACCGAGCTGCCGCCGCTGCGCATCCTCGGCCAGATCGCCACGGTCCAGCTTGTCTTCTACGCCGCCGCCGCGCTGCTCATGCTCTTCACAGCCCTCGTCTCGGGCCGGCCCTTTGCGCTGAACCTCGTGCTGGGCTGGGACGCCGTGCGCGGCGACACCACCCAGGGCTGGCTGGTCGCCTTTGTCTGGGTCCTGACCGGCGGGCTCTGCTCGTGAGTTTTTTCTTTTTTCTTTTTTCGTTGCCGTGGACCGCGCTCACACCACAGTGCCGTCGCCATCGCCCTCTTTGTGCGCCGCTCCAAGCTCGTGCTCGACTTCGCCCTCTCCCTCCACGCCATCCACCTCGCCGTCGTCACCGTCTACACCTCCTCGCTGCCGCAGAACCTGGCCTGGTGGGTCACCATGGCCCTCTCGTCCGTCGCCGCCGTGGCCGTGGCGACCTGGCTCTGCCGCTACCGCGAGCTGCAGCCCATCACCTTTGGCGCGGGCGCCGCCGCCAGCACAGCTGCGAGTGCCGGCGCCGCTGCCGGAGCCTCATCCGGCCCGCCGCCCGACGAGGAGCAGGGTCTCTCGCGCGGCCGCGGCAGGGGCCGCGGCCGCGACGGCGCCGGCGAGTACGAGATGGTGGCTGTCAAGGCAAACGAGGACTGAGGTCCAGCAAGGACGACATGCTGCGTTTCGATCAACATCTGTTGGTCTATTGGCTCCATTGTGACGATTTCTCTCCCCCTAAAGCAGACTCGAGAGGCCAGCCACCCTCTGGGTTGTTGGCCGCTTCTCTTGACGAACATAGCACGCCTGGACGACTTGCTGTCCCACTTCTTTTTTGCTTTGATCCATTGTCTTTGGGCGATATAGACTTAGTTTCTCCTTTCTTTTGACCAACTTACGTGGCTGTCGCCAGCCCGGACTGTATTACTATTCTCTGCTTCTGTCCGTTCTTCTACTCATATCGAATCTCGACAGGCGTGGCGTTCTGTTCATTGCTGCTTCTGGAAGAATTTGGTGAATGGCCAGCTGCTGGCTAGCCATCTGCCGTTTTATATGAGCTATATGCTTTTCCAACACCGCCTGGCACCATCGTAATGTACGCCAGCCGGAATATACAGAACATAGCCATGTGCAAGGGTGGCCTGTGAGACATCTCCAAACTGCTCGCTTCTTCCCGCAGTGCTGGCTACGACTCTTGTACTCCGTATACCAATGAACTCCTGAATCGTTTCGCAGGCTGAAAAGGGGTCGATCCCTGCCGCCCTAACCTCTGTCTCACCCTTTATTTCCTCCTGTCTTCGAGATCGTCCTATTCCTCGCCCAACTCGGTCACCACCCAGAGACAGAACTCCTCCCACTCAATGTTCCATTCCTTGAGGCGCTGTGCCTTTGTGCCCGATCCGACGGTGGCTTCGCGGATATCCTTCAGCCACTCCTCGTTGGTCTGGTCCTCAAAAGCCGCCCAGCGCACGCTGTTTTCGGCTAGCGATCCGAGACCGGCGAGCCCCAGGTTGTCCCAGCCCTGCAGCGCCTGCCAGAAGTCGTGGGTCATGCCGGTGGCGTCCTGGCCGAGCATGGCCGGGTCGTCGTTGTTGAGGCCGCAGGGGACGCCGCGCGCCAGCAAGGCCGGCAGCGGGTGGGACAGGATGCTGCCGCAGAGGCGCAGGACCTCGTTGCTGATGGGACACGACTCGATGAGGATGCGCTTTTCCTTGACCAGGTCGACGAGCAGCGGGTGCTTGTAGAGGCTAAAGCCGTGGCCGATGCGCCGCGTGCCCAGCAGAATGGCGTCGAACAGGTTGCTGTCGGTCGCGTCACCGTCGCCCAGACACTCGCCTGCGTGGAAGAAGAACGGCAGGTTTACACCCTCCGAGGCACACTGTTTGCGGAACCAGAACAGCTCCGGCAGCACGTCCTTGAGCGGGCGGCCGGCGTCCTCCTGGCCGACGAGGTCGAAGCCCGCGATCAGGTGCGGGAACATCATCTTGGTGGTGATGCAGTGGTCCATGCTCTCGGTAATGGGACGCTGGGGCAGCGGGCGGTAGGCCGTCCAGATGAAGCGCAGGCCCCAAAAGGCCGGGTTCGCAGCGCGGAAGCGCTTGATCTCCTCGTCGGCGACGCCAAAGACGTGCGCGTAGTCGGCCTCGTACTCATCGTGGCCCTCGCGCTGGTAGTTGAGCGGCCACATGTAGCGCACCTCGACCCAGCGCAGGCCGTCGTCCAACAGCTGCTGCATGAGGCGGCGCAGAAAGGCGCGCCAGACGGGCTCGTAGTGGATAGCGGCGCCGAGCATGACGAAGCAGGTCTGGAAGCGCTTCCAGATGTGGTCGACGCCGTGGTGCTGCTCGACGGCGTCGGTGGTGGCGAGCGTGCAGCGCGCCTTGAGCCAGGACAGGAAGCCGGGGCGGCCGGACGCAAAGGCGCCGGTTCCCGGGAAGGCGTCGGCGGCATCGGTCAGCAGCACAAAGGTGCCGGCGACGTAGGCCGCGTCCCACGGCGCGGGATTGGTGCCGGGGACGACGGGGGCGGATTTGCTGCGGAAACGGAAGCTGAGAAAGTCGTCGCGGAGCTTGGCCGGCGTGTCCAAGGGCCCGGCGGGCGCGCATATATGGACGCCGGGGGTGCTCAGCAGGACGCCGAAGATGTAGTCGTACTCGACCATGGCGTCGCAGTGGGCGTGGAGCAGCGTGCCTTTGGGCATGCGGCGCACAATGTTCCACAGTTTCGTCTTCTCCATCAGGCCCTTGGCATGGGTGAACATCTGACCGGGATGGACGGTGATGCCGGAGCCACCGGCGGCGCCGGCCTCGGCGGCGATCTTCTCTTCGAGGCCGGCGGTCCAGATGGTGCGGCGCTCTTCATCGCGCACCCGGTCGACAATGGCGCAGGCCTTGCGGGCGATGGGCGACAGGCCCTGGCGGAAGGCATGGTCTGGCAGTCAGCGGCCGAGCAGACGCAAGTACTCGGTAATACAAGAGACAGCTTACCACTGCGCTGCTTCTTCTCCTGGGCGATCAGCGACTCGCGGCCCTTGAGATACTGCGCAATGACAGAGTCGCTGGCGCGCGGCAGCTCCTGGGAGATCTCGGACCATTCCTCGTCGGTGAAGGGCATGATGTTGCGTTGGGAGGAATGTCGAGCTGGATGGCGGCGGGGCTGTCCGGCGGTTGAACGCCAATGAGTGAATGACGTCTTGGGCCGTCCGCGAAGTAGCGCGATGCGATGCTGGAGAGCAGAGTGGAGATCGGATGGCGGCCACTTGGACGCTGAGTTTGAGGGTGTAAAAACGCAGGAAAGCAGAGAATCCTGAGATGAAACGCAAAGGCGTGAGGCAAGGCGGTAAGAGACAAGCCCAAGCGGGAAGCTGCGGCCGCCGTGTACTCCGTAGGACAGCGGGCTGCTCTTTCCCAGTTGCCGTCTTACATTGACGTGGGACGTCGAGCGAGGCGGCACGTGCTCGCGGTTGCGGCGGCCGCCGCGATAAGGCGGCTGGGGTTACGATAGGAGGAAGGCGCTACGGCGGTTGCACATCCCGGCGAGCCTCGCCGATCAGGCCGGTAGCGGATCGGGCAGGCACAGCGGGGCACAGTACAACGTACCTTCCGATGCATTTTAGGCTGGCGGTACAAGCGCTTGCGGCTTTTCGCCTGTGGACTTTGTACAAAAGCGTCACGGCAGCCATTCTGAAGACGCAGCCATTCTGGAAGACGCAGCCATTCTGGAAGACGACGCAGCATTCTGGAAGACGACGCAGCCGATAGCTTGGACAGACGTGCGAGAGCGGCATCTATATTGTACGTTCAAAGCACAGAGTGACCGCGAGCAAAGAGAGCCTGGTACGTGAACCTGGCGCAGACAGCCGGACGAGAAACAGAAAGAGACTCGACAAAAAAGAGCAGCACATCTCAGCACATCTCAGAGGCCGAGATTGAGTCCGAGTGGCACCGGAAGACTGCAGGACGCAGAGCAGACGGCAGGACGGAGAGCAGACGGCAGACATGGCAGCAACGGCATCGCCCGTCGCGGCGCCGGACGCGCGCCGCGGCAAGATCTCGATCGCCATCGACCGCGGCGGCACGTTTACCGACTGCTTCGGCAGCTGCGACGGCGAGCACGTGGTGATCAAGCTGCTGTCGGAAGACCCGGGCAACTACGCAGACGCGCCGCTGGAGGGCATCCGGCGGATCCTGGCGCACTTCAGCGCGGACGGCACGGAGACGCCGCGCGGGGCACCGCTGGACACGGCGCGCATCGACAGCATCCGCATGGGCACGACGGTGGCGACGAACGCGCTGCTGGAGCGCAAGGGCGAGCCGATGGCGCTGGTGGTGACGCGGGGCTTCGGCGACTGCCTCGTGATCGGCAACCAGTCGCGGCCGCGCATCTTTGACCTGGCGATCCGCAAGCCGGACGTGCTGTACGCGGCGGTGGTCGAGGTGGACGAGCGGGTCACGCTGGAGGACTACGCCGAGGACCCGGAGCGCACGACGACGGCGGCGGTGGCGCTGGGCGCGGACGAGGCGGCGACGGCCGAGCTCGTGACGGGCGTGTCCGGCGAGACGGTGCGGATCCTGCAGCGGCCCGACGTCGACGCGGTGCGGCGGCAGCTGCAGGCCGTGTACGACCAGGGCATCCGCAGCGTGGCCGTGTGTCTGACGCACGCGTACACGTTTCCGCGGCACGAGCAGCTGGTCGGCCGCGTGGCGGCCGAGCTGGGCTTCACGCACATCTCGCTGAGCGCGGCGCTGATGCCGATGATCAAGCTGGTGCCGCGCGCGACGAGCGTGTGCGCCGACGCCTACCTGACGCCGGCGATCAAGAAGTACATTGCCGGCTTCCAGGCGGGCTTCGTCGGCGGGCTGGGGTCGAAGACGGTGACGGGCGCGGGCGCCGGGCCGGACGCCGGGCCGGACGCCGGGTCGCCGACGCGCTGCGAGTTCATGCAGAGCGACGGCGGCCTCGTCGACGTGGACAAGTTCACGGGCCTGCGGGCGATCCTGTCGGGGCCGGCCGGCGGCGTGGTGGGCTACGCGACGACGTCGTGGGACCCGCGCACGCGCATCGGCGTGCTCGGCTTCGACATGGGCGGCACGTCGACCGACGTCTCGCGCTACGGCGACGGCCGCTACGACCACACGTTCGAGACGACGACGGCAGGCGTCACGATCCAGTCGCCGCAGCTGGACATCAACACGGTCGCGGCCGGCGGCGGCTCCATGCTCTTCTTCCGCAACGGCCTCTTCGTGGTCGGCCCCGAGTCGGCCGGCGCGCACCCGGGCCCGGCCTGCTACCGCAAGGGTGGCCCGGCCACGGTGACGGACGCGAACCTGCACCTCGGCCGCCTGCTGCCCGACTTCTTCCCGCGCATCTTTGGGCCGCGCGAGGACGAGGGCCTGGACGCGGCCGCCAGCACGCGCGCGCTGGCGGCGCTGGCGGACGAGATTGCGCGCGCGTCCGGCCGGCGCATGAGCGTCGACGAGGTGGCCTACGGCTTCCTCGTCGTCGCCAACGAGAGCATGACGCGGCCGATCCGCTCCATCACCGAGGCCAAGGGCCACGACCCGGCGCGCCACCGGCTGGCCACCTTTGGCGGCGCCGGCGGCCAGCACGCCGTGGCCATTGCGCAGGCGCTCGGCATCCGCCAGGTCCTCGTGCACCGCTACTCGTCCGTGCTGTCGGCCTACGGCATGGCGCTGGCCGACGTCGTCGACGAGCAGCAGGAGCCGGCGTCGACCGTTTGGTCACGTGACCCCGGCGCCGGCGCCGTCGCCGGCCTGCAGGCGCGCATGCGCCGCCTGCGCGCGCGCTCGCGCGACGCGCTGCGCGCGCAGGGCTTCGGCGACGACGAGATGGCATTTGAGGAGTACCTGCACATGCGCTACCGCGGCACGGAGTCGGCGCTGATGGTCGTCGACCCGGCCGGCGCCTGGGACTACGACGCCGCCTTCCTGGCGCAGCACCGCAGCGAGTTCGGCTTCACGCTGGACGACCGCGACATCCTGGTGGACGACGTGCGCGTGCGCGGCATCGCGCGCAGCTTCCGCTACGACGAGCGCACCGTCGACGAGCAGCTGGCCGCCGTCGCCGTCGCCCCGCTCGCCGGCGACGCCCTCCGGCGCAAGACGCACAGCACCGCCTCCGTCTACTTTGCCGGCGGCCGCGCCGCCACGCCCGTCTTCCGCCTGGCCGACCTCGCCGTCGGCGACCGCGTCGACGGCCCGGCCATGCTGGCCGACGGCACGCAGACCATTGTCGTGCCGCCGGGCACCGCGGCGACCAAGCTCGCGACCCACGTGGTGCTCGACGTCGGCGCCGAGGACGGCGCCGCCGCCGCCGCCGCGGACGCGGACGCGGACGCGGCCGAGGCCGAGGCCGCGGCCGCGGCCGCCGTCGACCCCGTCCTGCTCAGCGTCTTCGGCCACCGCTTCATGGCCATTGCCGAGCAGATGGGCCGCGCGCTGCAGAAGACGAGCGTCAGCACCAACGTCAAGGAGCGGCTCGACTTCTCCTGCGCCATCTTTGACGCCGACGGCGCGCTCGTGGCCAACGCCCCCCACCTGCCCGTCCACCTCGGCAGCCTCTCGACCTGCGTGCGCCGCCAGGCCGAGATCTGGCGCGGCCGGCTGCAGCCCGGCGACGTCATCATGTCCAACCACCCCAGCTACGGCGGCACCCACCTGCCCGACGTCACCCTCATCATGCCCGCCTTCAACCGCGCCGGCACCGCCATCCTCTTCTACGCCGCCTCGCGCGCCCACCACGCCGACATTGGCGGCATCACCGCCGGCAGCATGCCGCCGCACTCGCGCGCGCTCTTCGAGGAGGGCACCTCGGTGCCGACCGCCAAGATCGTCAGCGCCGGCCGCTTCGACGAGGCCCGCGTCGTCGACCTCTTCTACGTGCAGCCCGCGCGCTTCCCCGGCTGCTCCGGCACGCGCTGTCTCGTCGACAACATCAACGACCTCAAGGCCCAGGTCTCGGCCAACCAGAAGGGCATCGCCCTCATCGAGGCCCTCTTTGTCGAGTACGGCGAGCCCACGGTCGACCGCTACATGCGCGCCATCCAGGACAACGCCGCGCTCTGCGTGCGCAGCCTGCTGCGCGACGTCAGCCGCCGCTTCGCCGGCCGCGACCTCGCCGCCGTCGACTACATGGACGACGGCAGCCCCATCCGCCTGCGCGTCACCATCGATGCCGACCGCGGCGAGGCCGTCTTTGATTTTGCCGGCACCGGCCCCGAGGTCTACGGCAACATCAACGCCCCCGAGGCCATTACCTACAGGTGGGTGCTTGTCTTCAGTTTGACTTTTTTACTTGATCTACACCAATACGGACCGCTGACCCGACCCCAGCGCCATCATCTACTGTCTGCGCTGCCTCATCTCCGAGGACATCCCGCTCAACCAGGGCTGCCTGCGCCCCGTCACCGTCCGGATCCCGCCGCGGTCGCTGCTGTCGCCGTCGGACGGCGCCGCGGTCGTCGGCGGCAACGTGCTGACGAGCCAGCGCATCACCGACGTCATCTTCCGCGCCTTTGAGGCCTGCGCCGCGAGCCAGGGCGACTGCAACAACCTGACGTTTGGCTTTGGCGGCAACGTCGCCGGCCAGGCGGCCGTGCGCGGCTTCGGCTACTACGAGACCATTGCCGGCGGCAGCGGCGCCGGCCCGACCTGGGACGGCACCTCGGGCGTGCACACGCACATGACCAACACGCGCATCACCGACGCCGAGATCTTTGAGCGCCGCTACCCCGTGCTGCTGCGCCGCTTCGCGCTGCGGCCCGGCTCCGGCGGCGCCGGCCAGCACCGCGGCGGCGACGGCGTCGTGCGCGACATTGAGTTCCGCATCCCGCTGCAGGTCTCCATCCTCAGCGAGCGCCGCGTCTACCAGCCCTACGGCATGGCCGGCGGCCAGCCCGCCCAGTGCGGCCTCAACCTCTGGGTCCGCCGCGTCCGCAAGGCCTCCTGGCAGACGGCGCTGCAGCGCCTCGAGGCCGGCCACGCCGACGTCGACGCCGACGACGACGGCGCCGAGACCGAGGAGCGCGAGATCAACCTCGGCGCCAAGAACAGCGCCCCCATGGCCGCCGGCGACCGCATCATCATCCACACCCCTGGCGGCGGCGGCTGGGGCCCCGTCGGCGAGCCCAAGACCCTCGCGCCGCCGGCCGACCCCCAGCTGGCCTGGCGCAAGGGAACCCACGCCGCGCGCGAAGACGCGGCCCTGCAGGTGTGAGCACTCCGCACAGAAAAGGCCGGCCACCAACGGCCCAACAGTGCCCATCCGGTAGTTCTATATTGCATCATGCGTCATAGCCTCTGTCACAATTTGATGTGTATTGTCCAAGTCTGAGAATTGTGGCCGCTGAAATAGTCTGCGGAATCTCTGTAGCCTCTGAATCCACCCACTCCGACACACCCCCTCAGTAACCTCTCCTAGCCGAAGCTTTGCGGGTGCACCCCTCTCCTGGCCGAGTGATTACCGCTCTTTGCCGGCGCATTGGAAGCGCTACGCCTCGGCGGTTGGCAGGAGACACTGGAGTTGGACGAACAGCTAATGTCTTGTCTCATTCGTGCAGACTCTAAGAAGCTATTCCCTTGACTCCTGCCCTTCTCTCACCTCTTACATGACATTTCGAATGGAGCATGGCGTCTGATGTTGTCCGCCCAGTCTGTGACAAGACGCGTATCATTAAGATCTGGCCCTTCAAAGGAGTCGTATGTAGCCTTCGCGGCCAACGAATGTGCATGGTCTTCCAGCTTTCTGGCTAGGTCACGTAACCATCCCCCATTGATGACTTCGGGGACCTGGTAATGTCCTGCCTTGAGAACTGCGTTGGACCAGGCGACGGTCCAGTCCCCAAGATTCACATGGTCCAAATCACTCATTGTGTCCTGGTACTCCTCCGAAGCGTAAAACATTCTGGCTGCCGTGTCTGGTTCGTAGTCCCGCTTTAACTGCTTGAGCCACTGGCGCACCGACTCCTCTTGGACGAGTTGACAGCCGATAGCAGAGTCTACAGTATTCCAAATGAATAGCTTCACTCTGGACTGTGCGTCGTCAAAGGCTTCAAAATCATGCTTTTTCATCGCATACCCCTGAAACAGGTCGTCGAACGAAGGGCCATCGTAGGCAGCAGACTCGACGCGGTCTGCCGCGTTGCTTGTTGATTGAGAGGCGGCCGCCAAGTTTGGCAAGCGTCCACCATTTTGCTGGTAAAGGCGTAGGAATCCCTCCATACTCATGTCTCCTTCCTTCTTCATGGCCTGATACCATGGATAGGTAAGCATCGGTGGTGCAACCGGTGCGGCCTCCAGGCCGTCTGGGTCGAAATAGGCCCAGTATCTGGCCCCAGCCGCCGACTGCACCATAGGAAACCACGCGTCCCAGTCGCTTCGCGAGCGCAGACGTTGAGTTATAATAGACATTGCGTTTTGGAGTGCCGTGGTGGAGTGTCGAAGTGAGGCTTTTCGATAGAGATTAGGAGGCTTTTTGCGTAGGCTTACGACGTCAAAGTAGCCAGTCGGTTGATTAAATCAGGGAATAGTCACGCAAGCAACGCAGTGAATAGCTTCAGCCTGCCTGCTTATAGGGCAGCCCCGCTTCTCGGAGGTTGTTTCTCCGGACAGCATTCTCGAGGTCGGCCTTCGGCTTAATGCCCGTTGCATCATGAATTCCACATCCCGTGACACCGCGATACATGAACTCCCTCCTTCAACGCCGGCAGAATCAGAACCGTGCGCCGTACCAAAGAAATCAAACAGAACAATCAAACACAAAATCAAACGATCAAACAACCAGTCAGTCAACAATCAACAATCACCATCAACCACCAAACACAGAACCACAAAAACAATCAACATCAACATCAACATCACAAAACGGCTACTTGCGCCCCCGCGCCAGCAGCCGCCCCTGCAGCTCCTCCACGACGTCCACCCACGCCGCGTGGCCCTTCTTCTCGCGGCCCGCCACCCGCTCGCCCAGGCGCGTCGACAGGAACTCGCCCATCTTGGCCTCGTTGAACACCTCGCCGTAGACCACGCGCGCCTCGCACGCGAGGCTGATCGGCAGCGCGGCGTCGCCCGGGTTTTGGTTCGGGTGCTGGTCCGGGCCCGCGCGCAGGTGCACCGTCGCCTCGATCTTGGTCTTGAGCGGCACCAGCAGCACCGACACGGCGACGCGCAGCGACGTGTCGGACGTCCGGGTCGTCGTCGTCGGGAACGTGAGCCCCAGCTGCCGGATCTGGTGCATCGCCGCCCGGGCCGCGTCCCACGACGCCCGCACCGTGCGCAGCAGCCGCGCCGGCGGCGTCGCGCTCGGCCGCCGCGCCCGCACGTGGTCGCGGATGCACGCGACGAAAAAGGCCGTCTCCGGCGTGCTCGGCTGCGCAAGGCCGTTGCGCGCCCGCCGGTGGCCAATGTACCCGAGGTCGAGGCGCGCGTTGGCCGCGCTCGGCCCTGCCGGCGCCGGCCGCAGCGCCGCCACGTCAAAGACCAGCTCGATCTCGCGGCGGTAGGCCAGCGACAGCGTCGTGCCCTGCGCGCCGGTCACGGCCCAGCCGCTCTTCTTCTCGAGGGCATCGACTTGGGCTGGTAAGTTAGCAACAGAAGACGAATCGAGGCTTGAGACAGGTTGACAAAGACAGGAATCGACAAAGACTCAATCCAAAGACTCACCCTTGAGCGACGAAATCTCCTGGTCGCTCCAGCTGCGCCGCTCCTCCTGCACGCGCTTCGCCTCGGCCAGCTCGGCCAGGAACTGCTCGCGCTCCCCCTTCATGGCCGCCACGCGCGCGCGGCTCGCCTGCAGGGCCGCCTGCTGCTGCGCCGTCGCCGCGCGCCGCTGCGCCACGCTGGCCTCGAGCCGCCGCCGCCGCTGCCGCGCCGCCGCCAGGTCCGCACCCTGCTGCGCGCCCAGCGCCTCCGCCAGCTGCTGCAGCCGCGCCGCCTCGGCCTGCAGCGCCGCGTACTCGGCCTGCAGCGCCGGGTACACCGCGTCCACCTGCGCGCGCCGCTGCTGCACCCGCGCCCGGTCGCGCTCCAGGCTCTGCAGCGTCCGGTGCATGCCCGCCTCCAGGCCCTCCTGCAGCTTCGTCCGCCACTCGTACCACTGCTTCTTGCTCTGCAGCCGCGCAAAGATCTTGATGTTCTGGAACTGGTTGTCCATCTGTGCCCGCAGCGCCGGCGTCGCCGTCTGGTACTCCCGGAAGATCGGCGGGTTCTCCTCGTACGTCTCCGCCTCAATGTCCCGCATGATCGCCCGCCCCTCCTCGATGTAGTTCTTGAGCTCCCGGCACGCGTGCTGGTACATCTCCAGCAGCGGCACCTTGACTACCGACGTCACCAGCTTCTCCGTCTCCGGATCGCCCGCCGCCGCCGCGCTCGCCGCCGCGCCGCTGCCCGCCCCCGGAAACACCTCGGTCGCCCGCCGCTTCGTTGTTTCCAGCTCCATGAAGTGGATGCTCGCCATGTTCAAAAAGTCCTGCAGCTGGATGCGCTCGCCGTTGTTGTTGCTGTCCTCGCCGCCGCCGTCGCCGCCGCCGTCGCCGCTGCCATCGCCGCTGCCATCGCCGCTGCCCAGATCCTGCGGGCCGTCGCCGACACCCAGTTCCGTCGCAGCCGTCGCAGCCGTCGCCGTCGCCGGCGTCGCCGACACACTCCGCCGCGACCGCGACGACCGCCCCATCGTCTCCATCACAGACGGCGGCTGCTGCAGCCGGATGTTCTTCACCGGGCTCGGCTCGCTGCCCTTGATCCGCTTGACCAGCTCCTGCCCGTCCATCTCGCCGTCGTCCTCCGCGTCGTCGTCCAGCTCAAACGGCCGCTTGCCCAAGAGGCCCCGGGCGCTGCCCACATGCAGGCTCTTGCGTCCCTTGAGCGACTTCTTCTTGGGCGACAGGTTCTGGATCAGGTCCTTGAGGCTCTGCGTCGCCTCTCGGTCGTCGCTCGCCAGGCTCAACAGCTGCAGATCAGGCGTGCTCTGCCGCACCGGCTCCTCGAAAGTCACCCGCTCCCGCTCTCGGTCGCCCGTTGCGGCGCCCACCACGAATTCGGCGGCCGCGTCTACGAGCGACGACCGCCGGTTGAAGATCTCTGCAATCTTGGGCGACGCCGGTCCTGCGCCCACAAACGCAGACTGCCGCAGCCGGCCTTGTGTTTGCGGCGTGAGCACAATCGACGGCGTCGTCGGGCCGCCCGCCAGGCTCTGCGCGAACGGCGACTTGGCCTGCGTTGGTGCCGCCGGAACCGCCAAGGGAGCCGTGGAGGGGGCTGCTGCTTTGGCTGCCGCTCCCGCTTTGGCGGACCGTGGAGTCGTTGGCTTCGCCGACGGCAGCGCGCGTCTCTGGGGCGACGAAGAGCCGCTGCCGATGAAGCGCGCCGGCGACTTGTTCTGCACCGGCGTGGACGGCGCCGGCGCCGGCTTTGCTGCCCTCTGCGGCGACCTGGAAGGCGAAGGCTGCTTCGATGGTGTTGCTGTGGGTGTCGTGGACGGTGCAGCCTCGGCCGCCTCTTCCGTCTTGTCCGTCTTGTTGGCGCGTGCCGGCGTCCGTGATAGGCCTTTGCCCTGAAAGGCAGCGAGGCTCTTGCGGCTCGTCTTCTTTGGCGACAGTTTCGGCGCCGCTCCTGTGCGTGTCGGCGACGCCGGCTTCAGGATGCCGCCGAGCGCTGTCGTCATGTCCATGCCCATCGTCATGTCCATCGCGGTCGCGTCGCCGTCCATCATGGTGGCGTCCTCCTCGTCGCTGCCCGCGCCCGCCGGCCAGATCTGCCCGACCGCCACCGTCATGTCCATCGGCGCATTGTCGTCGTCGTCGACGCTGGACTGCATCGTCTGGCGCCGGCTGAGCCGGCGCGGCTGCGCCCTCGGCTTGCCGATCCCGCCCAGGCCCAACGACGACAGCACGCCGCCCATGGCCGTGGTCATCTCCATCGACATGTCCTCCAGGCCCTCGTCGACCGTCAGCGTGTCGGCGTCGGCGCGCGCAGACGCCCGGATGCCCCCGAGCGGCGTCGTCCGCTCCATCGGCACCTCGCCCACGGTCCGGTCCACATGCAGAACCATGGGACTGCTGGCCACCGAGTCCGTGTCCAACGACGGCGCCGGCCGCGCCAGGATGCCGCCGTACACGCGCGTCACGTCCATGGACATGTCGTCCGGCTGCGCTGCGGCCGCGGCACTGCTGCGCATGATCCCGCCCACCGCGCTGGTCATGTCCATGTCCACGTCCATGTCCATGCCCGTCATGTCCATGTCCATGTCCATGTCCACGTCCATCGACATGGCCGTGTCGTCCTGGTCGGCCGGCCGCTGTGGCGACTCCAGCTGGTAGGACGGCGCGGCGGCCGCGCTCGCGTTGGCCTTCCTGCCCCAGCCGACAAAGGCCGGGATCAGCTCCTCGTCCTCGCCAATGGGTCGCTCGCGCCGCGCGCGGTCGGCCTCGGCGCCGGCGTGCTGCATCGCCAGCCGCAGGGCCTCGTCCAGGTCGCCCGAGGTCTCGACCGGCGACGGCGACCGCTCGGACATGGGCGACATCATCGACAGCATCGACATGACGGACGCCGACGTGGTCTCGTCGGCATCGACGGTGACCATGGTGGCGCCGTCGCCCTCGTCCGAATCGCTGTCGCCCGAGTGGGAGGCCACCTCGGTGCCGTCGTTGTCGTCGTCCTCCTCGACGTCGTCGCCGTCCGAGTCGTCCATGGCGGACGACAGGGTGTTGTCGCCCGGACCGCCGGGGTCGCCGAAGCCGAGCATCGCGGCGGCCGCCACCGAGCTGCGTCGCCGCTTCTTGCCCTGCGTGTCGGCGGGCGACGCGGCGGCTCCCTCGCGTGCCTTGGGCGGCGTCTCGGGCGCCGTGGACGCGTCCGCCTCGGCCTGCTGTGCGGCCGCCGCGGCCAAAGACGCCCGCCGCATCGAGGCTTCGGTCGAGGTCGTCGACTCCTGCGCGTCCTCGATCTCGTGGAAGGTGTGCAGCGTGGCCTCGGCCGCAAAGGACACGCGGCGGTTGGCAAGTGACTTGCGACGCGCCTCTCTATGGGCGTGGACCTCCTTCTCGCGCGCCGCCCGCTCCTGCTGCTCGCGCTCGCGCGCCGCCGCCTGCTGCTCTTCCTCGGTGCGCAGCGCGATCTTGGTGCCGGCGCCGTCGCGTGCCGGCGAGCCACGGCCGCTCCTGCGCGGCTTCAGCAGCGGGATGTCGGGCAGGATCGGCATGGTCGGCTTGAGGATCGACCGCGGCAGTGGCCGCAGCGGTGCTGCTAGAGACTGCAGCGGTCAGCTCGTGTGCTTCCAACCGTATCCAGCCACACTTACCACCCGCCGGTTTCCCGACGTCGACTTGAGCGCGTCGATGCCGCCGGGCCCCATGCTCTTGCTGCGTGACTTCTTCCTGTTCTCTGCCAGCGTCGGGCCAGCCGTACTGCCCGAGCCCGCTGCCCCAAAGTCGATGGTGGCATTCTCCTTGTCGGTCGTCTTCTTCGACAGTCCGCTCAGTGATTTTCGCGTGCGGCGAGGTGCCGGCAGCGTGGTCTCCTGCGTCGGCGCCATGGTGCTGCTTTTGCGTGGGCGGGCAGAGGACGCGAGAGGACGTCGGACGCGTATCGTGCTCGTAATTCGTGTACTTTGCGCAAAGGGCAAGATGACGCGCCGGAGGGGAAATAACGGTATCTAAATTTGGACCCGCAAGGCGGTCATGTTTATAGTGCCCTCTCCTGTGATTGGTTTATAGCAATGGGGTCCATATTCTATCGATTGTTGGCACAGCAACGGTGCGCCGTGTTAGTAATAATTTATGTAATTGCTCAGCCTGCAGAGACGCCCAAACATAGACTCCGTCCTATTGATACTCTCATAAACTGTGACAAAACGCTGGTCGCCAACAGCAAAGCGCCCGACGTGAGAATCTTCCCGACCACTGCAAACACAGAATACAGAATACAGAAAAGCACAGAGTTCGCTGCTGTGCCGCACAGCTCCCCAAGCCTGCTCAGGTGTCAGTAACGTCGTAAGGCTCGACAAGAGCTTCAAGCAGCCGGGCGACTTCGTCCGGCGTGGCGCGTGCGGCGGGCCGTAGCCCGTATAGTCTCGACGCACTGGGGGCGTCTTCGCACCACTCGCCCTGGGCAGAGCAGGCCTCCGCAGCCGTTGTGGAGCGCATCTAGCTGGCCCAGTCGTTGCGGACGCCGCTGGCGCTGGCGCTGGCGCTGGCACGGCTGCTGCTCCCGCGGGCCGGCGGCGGGACGCCGTCCTCGTCCTCGTCCTCGTCCTCATCGTCATCGTCGAGCACGCGCGCCAGCTCGTCGGGGTCCTGCATCTTGGCGTCCGGGTCGACGCTGGCGTCGAGGTTGTGGTGGCCGTCGGCGCGCTCCTCGGCAAAGAGGTGCTGCTGCTCGTCCTCGTGGGCCAGCGTGGCATCGTCTGCGCTGACCGAGATGCCGCGCGTGCCCCATTTGTTGGTGCTGCGGCTGCCGCCGACGCGGAGGCCGCCAGCATCGCCGCGGCGGCCGCCGACCGGGCTGCTCTCCTCGTCGGCTGCCGACCGGTCCATGTGCTTGCCAAACACGAGGCTCAGCAGCCAGCCGTGGCGGATGTCGTCGGCGTCGACGATGCCGCCGTTGCGGAGCTTGACGCGCTGGCGCGAGTAGTAGACCCAGGCAAAGTCGATGTAGAAGAGGGTCTGGATGACGCCAAAGGTGACGGACAGGCCGTTGGGCCCGTGGCCGGCCGGGTCGGTGGCGGCACGCAGGATCCAGTTGAGGATGTAAAAGAAGCGGTAGGAGCCGAGGGCCAGCAGGTAGAACGAGTCGATGACGGTCGGGACGGTGGTCTGGCGCAGCAGCAGGAGCTGCGGCAGGACGGCGAACGCCTCGAGGATCTCGGAAAAGGCCCACAGCCACTGCACAGTCAGCACTGGTCTGCCTTCTTGGCTGCTTCTACTCCGCAAAAGGGAGCAGTCCTTCCCTCGCGACGTACTGTGTCAAAGCTCCACATGAGCTTCTTTTCAAAGATGAGCATGCCAAAGGGCGAGAGCAGCAGGGAGCCGGCAACGATGGCGGCACCGAGCTTCCAGGCGAGCTCCTTCTCACGCGTGCGCGGATAGCCCCAGCGCATGATGGCGATGATATACAGCGAGGACGTGATGTAGAAGATCTTGAAGAAGAGGTTCCACAAGAACCGTTCGTGGAAGACATCGAGGTAGCGGGTGCAGAAGACGACGGCGTAGATGGCCTGGGTGATGAGGGAGACGCCCTCGGCGCTCTTGTTGCGGTGGATGGAGAAGATGAGGATGCATTTGGACAGCAGGTGCAGGCAGTCGCCTGCTATCCGGAAGATCTGTCTTGTCAGCTTGTTTCTGCCGTCTTCGGCCGTTTCCTCCTGTCTTTTCCTCGCTGATTTCCTCTCCTCCTCCGGCGCAACTTACGTTGAACGCAGACATCTCTGCGGCCGTGGTGTGTACGCGCAGGCAGACTCGCGGTGCCAGGAAGTTGATGCGGGCGCGGCGTCGTCAAAGTGTGATGCGGCCGTCGTACCTGTGAGCTTCAATGACGAAGCCTAGATCGGAGGCGCAGCACTGTCCAGCTACGATAGACGTCGCAGCCTGTTTCGTAACAGGACCCACATATGTTCTGACATGCGCCGTGTGTGGTGTTTGCACGGTGAATGCGCACTGTCACAGCCACCGCCACAGCCACAGCCACAGCGGCTTGCGTTTCTCTACGTATTAATCCGTATGAACTACGGTATGAACAGCCTATCGACGCCAAAGCGCGACACTTCCCTGAATTACGGTCGTCTGGAACACGCGAGGCTCGGCTGCCCGGCTACGGATGACTACCCCGTACCCCGTACGCGTGCAGACTCCGCGGCCAGCCGCAGATCTGGCGCCAGTTCCAAGTTTGTGTTCTGCATCCGAGCACATCGCTTCCGCAAAAGGGGCCACCAGTCTGAGACAGCCGCTGCCGAGAGAATAAATAGACCGGAGCATTGATTGCCGGCGTTTTCTACGGACGAGATTACGAGTACTCCTCGTACTTCGTACTTGTACTCGTAGTACGAGTACTCGTACGTACGTTGTACTCCGTACACTGTGTAGTGCTTCAGCGGCCGGGCACTCCAGCACAAGAAGGCGAGCGACAGCAGAGAGCCAGCACCTCTCCGTAGTGCCGATCGCAGTCCCAGCAAGCCGCATCGCGCCAGCCGCTGCTGCGTCTTCAGCACAATAGTTGCGATCCTTCCAGGCAAACAAACGAAAAGAACAGACGAGCCGCGCTGGCGCCACTCCCGGTGGGCAGCTGGATGGCAGGGTTGGCGCCTTGGCGCCTTGGCGCTGGGACACGGACGGATCGCCGTGGAGTTGCGTTGTGTCGGCGTGTCGTACGGAGTATGATTTCTGGACGGATAATACGGAGTACGCAGACTCCAGCATCGTGACAAGATGCGCGGGGAGAATCCGGGAGAATCCACGCTGCTGACTACGCACGGCCGGCCATCAAGGCAGGCGCAGTCGTGCCGCACGCGTACTCGTACCTGCCAACTCTGACGCTGGATGACGCGGCGTCCGATCCGCGCGCCTAGAGTCATGTACTGCGGAGTCAGATGACTCGTACTCTACTCGTACGTACACCACGCAAGCTAGCAGCTCTGGCCCATATTTCCCAGTCCCAGAAAGGGCGGAAGTCGTAGTCTGTTTCGCAATCGCCTTGTTCTTCGTCTGCGTTTCTGGTCTTTGCTCGCCCTCGCTTCTGCTTTCCCCTGGGGGCACGTGTGCGAACTACAGCGACTCGCTGTTCTGCTGTTCTCTTCACTCATTATTTGTACGGCTCTATTTCGCCCTCACTCGCTGTTCTGCGTGCCTGCTTTCAGCCTCTTTTTGCAGCTTCTCGCGATCTCGCGATCTCGCAACTCGACAACGGTCGCGTGCCCTCAACCACTCGCCCGAGACACCACCCGCCAGCCTGCAGCCTGTCCTGCCCGGCCTGTCTGCCACCCAGAGCGTCCCCGGCCATCGCCCTGCTGTCCGCGCAGACATGCAGTTCGGCACCCTCCTTCGCTGGGCGGCCGTGGTCGCCGCCACCCTCGCCGAGGCCGACATCGATGCTGAGGCCGTCGGGCCCGGTGTCCGGAGGCAGTTCCACAAGGACATGAGCGGCCGTCGCGCCGATCCGCCTCAAAAATACTTTCGTACGTGGTGGCCCTCCCAGCCCTGTCCTTATTCCGTCCATGTCTTGCTGACCGTCTCAGATGAATCTACGTGAGCCACTCGTGCACTTCCCGTAACAGACAACGCGACTGCTGACACTCGGAAGATTCCATCCGCACTACGACGGCCGGTATGCCTGCTCCCCCACCCCGGCAGCCTTGGCTCGCATCCCTTGCCTTGCCCAGCCAAGCTAACGAAGCCTTGCAGGTTCGCCAAAGGCGTGCTCGAGTACAATGAGCAGAAGCAGGCCCTCAAGAGCCTCGTCCAGACCTACCTCGCCACCTTTGCCGACATTGGCATCGAGACCTGGCTGATGCACGGCTCGCTGCTCGGCTGGTGGTGGAACCGACATGTACGTCGTTTTGCCGCATCTGCGTACATGGCCGCTGACCGTCTAGATCCTGCCCTGGGACTCGGACATCGACGTCCAGGTCACCGAGCCCAGCATGTATTATCTCGCCGCATACTACAACATGTCCGTCTTCCACTACAAGACCCCCCGGCTGCCCGACGGCCGCGACTACCTGCTCGAGGTCAACCCCAACTACATCAACCGCGAGCAGACCGACCGGCTCAACGTCATCGATGCCCGCTGGATCGACACCAAGACTGGCCTCTTCATCGACATCACCACTGCGCGCTACAATCTGACCCATCCCGCCGGCGAGGGCATGCTGAGCTGCAAGGACGGCCATGAGTACCGCGACACCTACGTCTTCCCGCTACGGGACACCGTCTTCGAGGGCTCGCCTGCCAAGATCCCCTACCGCTACAAGGAGTTGCTGGAGGCCGAGTACGGCACCTGGGCCCTGGTGAACACCGACTACCACGAGTGCGTGTCCCGTCTTTTTGCTCTTTTTGCTCTTTATGCACTTGTTGCTCTCTATTCTGGGTCTAACAGTGCAGCCATATCTTTGACGAAGAGAAGATGGACTGGGTGCCCAAGAAGATGTGGGACCTTTGGGGCGAGTGAGACATTGCAGATCAGTCCCAATCTGCTGAAAACCGGAAACTGGAGGGTTGAGGCAGATGAAGCCAAAGAACGTCTGGCACTTACACATGCATTGACGACAGGGACCAAGCAGGCGAACGGCGTTTTATACCAGGTTTTGTTGACTTTTACGTACAAATAGAAAGACAGATGTTTGGATGTGAGACACTGCAAGAGGTTTACAATGTACTGCAGTTACAGCGTTTGTACCTTTGTACCTGTGCTTGTGGACCCCTTTAGCCAATCAGGGCGTAGACCTGTCGCAGTCCGATAACAAAAAATATATGCGATAAGCTCTGAATTTTCCAGCGATTGCGCATACAGTGATCTCGCCGCTTGTACTCTGTGTTCTGGCCCTCGACAACGGCCATCCCGCTCCCTGCTCGACGACACTGCACCTCAAACTCCCCGACCCACAGCACAGCCATGGCCCGCAGCGTGCCATCCACGACACGGCAGACGCGGTCGGCCAAGCGCAAGAGCGCGGACGAGGACGCGGCGGTCGGCGAGGCGTCCTTCATCTCGCTCGGCGAGTCGGTGGCAGAAGCAGAGGCCGAGGCAGAAGCAGAGGCCGGCCAGGCCGACCAGACAAAGCCGTCTTCGAAAGGGCGCAAGGCGCCGGGGCAGAGCAGGGACGAGGCGCCCAAGGCCAAGACAGCGCCCGAGGCTGTCGTCCCCGACAGCGAAGACGACAGCGACAGCGACGCCGCCCCCGAGGCCATATCCACGAGCGCGGCCGCGGCGGCCACGCGGCACTCGCTGCAGCGGGCGAGCCAGGCCGCTGAAAAGTGTGTTCCCTCTTCTCTCGTTCTCTTTCCCTCCCTTCTTTCCTCGTTCTCCCTCCTCTCGCCAACCCTCTCCCTCGCTAACCCTCTCAGACAGGCCGCCGCCGAGAAGAAGCGCCGCCAGGAGCGCGACGCCCGCCTCAAGGCCCAGGCCGCCACCCGCAAGGAGCGCGAGGCCGAGGAGGCCGCCGCCGCAGCCGAGGCTGCCAAGACGGCGCAGGCGGCTGCCGAGGCGGCTGCCGAGGCCGAGGCCGCCGCCGCCGCCGCCAAGCCCGCGCCAGCGAACCTGCTGCCGCTCGAGTTCCTCGAGTCGGACGACGAGATGGACGACGCGGACGACGCCGCCGCCGCAGACAGCGCCGCGGCGCGCACGCCGTCGGCGCAGGCGCGGCTGTCGAAGCTGGCGCGGCGGGCCAAGGCGGGCCGGGCGCCGCGCGACCGGGTCGCGGGCACGACGGTGTACCGCGTGCTGACGGGGACGGACGGGCCCGGACGCGGGCTGGCGCCCAAGGCGCGCAAGTACGCGCGCAACGTGCGGGAGGAGCTGCTGGGCCGCCAGCGGACGGCGCGGCCGGTGAGCAGCGGGTTCCTCGTGCGGCGGTAGGCCGGCGCGACGGCATGGCTGGCGTTGGACGGTCGCGCAAGTGCTTTCACTCTGTCTTTGTCTTTTCCATTTCGCGGATGGATCACCGCAGCAAAAGGGCAGCGAAAAGTCTGTATTGTTGTTTACCAATTCCATAATATACACTGCAGCAGTGCAGCAAATACCGGAGCCTGTTCTGGCTGCGCATTCCCCATTCCTCGTCCCAAGTACATCATACATGTCCGGCTGTCTTTTACGCCAGCCGGAAACAGTCGCCCTCGCTGTGCCCGTCCAGATACACAGTACAATACATAGTACAAACACAACAAAATACACAAAATACAGATACAAATACAGATACAAATCAAACATTACCAAAGGCCGGCGAAGTGGCCGTAAGAGAAACCAGAAATGGGTATCGTGTCGACAGAGAATAAGAAGGAAAATGCAGGAAACGCAGGCCGCCGGCAGCGCCGACTCACAGCAGCACGTAGGCCGCCGCGCCGAGCGCCAGCCGCCCGAGCCAGCCCCCCGCGTCGGCGGCTGCGCGGCCAGCCGCAGACACGGCGGCCGGCAGGGTCTGGTCGACAAAGGACGCGCCGCAGGCGGCGGCGACCTTGTCGGCGGCGGCGCGGTAGGTGTAGGCGATGGGCTGGAGGCGGTTGGCGGCGGCGGAGCGCAGGACGGCCATGGTCTGCTGCAGACAGCTGCTGCAGGCGGGAGCGGCGGTCACGGGCAGGGAGATGTTGAGGGGCAGGTAGTAGAAGTAGGCGTTGGAGGGGCCGCTGGTGTTGGTGACGGCGTTGGCGAAGCAGTAGGCACCGGTGGCACCGGTGGCGGCGGTGGCGGCGGTGTCCTTGAGGCAGGTGGCGGCGTAGAGGACCTCGTAGGCGACCATGCCGAGGTAGGCCTGGGTGGCGACGGGGTTGCCGAGGGCGTAGTCGGCGCCGCAGTGGGCGTCGTCGGTCAGGTTGGCGGCCAGGGCCGTGAGGTAGGCGGCGCACGTGGTGACGTTGGCGGCGCAGGCGACGTCGAGCACGCGCGTGATGGTGGTCACGGACTGCTCGGCGCGGAAGAAGGACGAGGAGCCCTGCAGCAGCTCGGACAGCGGGTAGCACGCCCGGAAGGCCGCGCTGTCGAGGAAGGCGTCGAGAAAGGCCGGACAGCTGCTGCGCGTGAAGTTGGCCGACCGGCTGCTGTCAAAGGGGCTCGGCAGTGCGTCCGAGGCCGCGCCGGTGGTTGTGGCGGCTGTTTCCGCTGTTTCCGCTGTCTCGGTGGCCGTGGTCTGGCCGGCCGTGGTGCTCGCCGTCGCCACCACGGCCCGCTGCACGACCGGCGCGCGCCCGTCGCGGATCAGGGTCTCGGCCGCCGGCTGGTGTGTCGGCGCGCCGGCCGGGACCACCAGTGCGTCGGCGGCCAGGCCGGGGCTCGCGGCCGCGGGCGCAGCGGCGGCGAGGACGGCGCAGAGCCAAAACAAGAACGCCATGGCCATCGCAGCCAGCTGACAAGTACAAAGTACTTGGAGCGGCGAGCGGCGCATTCCCGGGCGAGCAAACGGGATATCGGCGATCTTCGGTCCTCGCGGTGGGCCGCTGTCTTGTGTCGTTTCTCGTGTCGTCTCTTGCGTCGCTTTCGTTTGTTTTTGTGCCGTCTCTTCTACCTTGGTCTCGTGCGTGTCTCTGCGTCAGCCCGTCCTATCGCAAGAGACACAGCAGACAGTCTCATAAAGACAATGCGTCGAGGAGAAGAAGACAAGAGAAAGCCGGAAATGGAAGCGGCCCAGAAAAAGAGCAGACGCAACTTGGAAGCCACAGGGACTCGTACCAAGTTTGGCGCGCGCGGCGTTGCACCCGCGGAGGCGCTATCAATATTGGCTGCTAGCACAGACACCGGCGCACAGAGTATTGGCCGTGCGTGCAGCACTCGTATTACTCCATGTCAGGATGTGCCGATACGTCGCAATATGAGGCATAGCTGGATATTCGGAAAATCAAAAGTCAGCAAATCAGCGGCCATATCGAGCAGGCTGTCAGCGGCCAGCCGCCACAGTGCAAACACCGTACGGACCCTGTCGTGCGTCTCGGCCGCGTCGGGCCAGAACACCGGCAGGGCTGCGCCGTGAGACAGGCGACAGGCGAGACAGAAGGGCCCAGACTGCGTCTTTTCGTCGAGCGCACCGCCAAGACAGGATGGCCGACAGGATGGCCTGGCTAGCGATCTAACGGCGCCGCTAGCAGCGCAGGGGCCGCCAGGGCAGCCGCGCTATTGGCACGCAGCGAGTGCTGTGGGGCCGGCTTGATTACAGTACAGTGGTGCTGGCGTGATGACGTTTGGCAATGGCACACTGTGTGGTCTATTTCGTCACCTCAGGTCCACTATCCAATATTCCGCCAACTGTAGTGATACGACGTACGGAGTAATAGTACAGACGATTCGACAAGGACAAGGTCCGAGTGCGGGTGCGGGTGCATACGAGTAGCTTTCTTACTTCGTAGGCACGAGTTAAGACTCAACGTCAGCCTGAATGCAGCGCATGAAACGACGTGCCGGCTATCTGTCCACTGCTCAAATACTACGAGGCCTTCGTGCGAGATACTCGTAGATCTGTGCTCGTGGCCTACGCAGTACTCGTACAAGAGTCCTGTCTCAGCGTAAGTACGGGCCAGGTACCACGCCTCGTGCTACGTGGTAAATGCCATACGGAGCAAGCCGTGGAAGCATGGAGCCCAAAGTGCCTGTGCATGTCCTTCGTAATCCGTGCGTAAGGTACCCAGACTGACCGAAACGCACGAGTATTACTTTCAGAGTCTTTCTATTTCATAACCCATCCCCTCATAGAGCGTCACAAAGAAAGCGGTGCCAACGGATCTTGATCTCACAGCAGACTCCCAAATCTGATTTCCTCAAAGTGGCCTACACCTTGTCACATTCACTTATTTCGTATGAACCTTGTTACTTGGCAAGGACCGGTCCAGAGAGCGGCTTCGCCACGGTGACGCCTAGATTGTGCCCATGTAAGAACGCGAAGGGCTTGCCAAGAGTTTTGTATTGCGTGCTTCTAAGCGGTAGACGTTTGCCAAACTGCTCAGAAGAAATGATACAGATAGCATTCAGCCCAACTGCGACGCAAATTTCCCAAGAGATTGCACTAGCAGCATGACAACAGAAAACCAGCGCTTACACGAAGAATCAAATGCCAGGGCCTTCCAATCGTTTTTATCACTAAAAGTTGTGTAACATAATCAGACGCATCATTACGCCACCTTTCTAGTTCGACGAGTATCCAAAAAGGTGGAAACCATCGAAAAATACTCCGACGTAGCAACAGTCAAAGCTTCCGAACAGGCACGGGTACTTGACTGCGACTTTCCGAAGAACGTGAGGAAGCCCTACAGAGGCTAAGCTGATCATCACATGGGGTTCCGTGCTCGTTGTTGCTGATTCACTCTCCTGGCCCTTGCGAGCTACAAGAGTAGTACCTCTTTGGTGTTGCAGGACTGATACCGTGTTTTATCCTGTATCCGTCAGCACATAGCTGCCTCTTCAGGACTCTCTCGTCCAGCCTTTTCTTTCCCTCTCAAAGAGGACACTCTATCGGATATACGGTCGAGTAAACGTTCATCATCTGTTCCTATGATGACTGCTCCGCCCCGATACATCTTTAAGGATATCTCTCGGCCGCTTCTTCTGTGCTTCACGAAACGGAGAAGATGTTGCGAAGCGCAAGGGGAGTGGACAGAATCACAGAGCTGAAAAGGCGTCTGCGGCCCATTTAAAGTGAGCCCAGTCGATGTGATTCTTGCCTGGTCGTCTGATGATCCTTGCCGCTCAAATTGGCTGACAAGAGCATTGACTTGGACGGCAAGGTAACTCCGATTGCCTGAAACCGAGGCAAAAAAGTTGTCGCATACTGACTTTGGATAGCTGGTCGAAAGAGGTCGCCCAAGTTGGCAGCAAATAGTACCAGAGATTTTGTTTCCTTTGAATAGCGGTCCCATCCTCCGCATGTCCTTTGCAATGTGACACGTTTAGGGTCCATATGCCTCATGTCTCGAACAAGATCCATATACTCCCAGCCGTTGACAGCTGGCTTTCCAGAAAATGTCATTTCTAAGCTCCCAGGACTCTCCTTACTGTAGCTGTTCGCCCATAAACCGTCCAATGTACTCCAAAGCGACTTCACCTCACTCTTAAAGAGTCTGTCAGTTGTGTGGGCCTGGGATGTGGTTCGAATAACGCGAAATGTCTTTTCAGCATTAATAGTCATTGTTTTCCACGTAGACTCTGCCTGCCTGTCTGTGTTTGCAAACCGCAGGTTATCTGAGCTGCCAGCATTGACAGGAACCCTCCAGGATCGCTTGTGGGCTCTATGGTGAAGAAGATGTAACATGAGATCTTCACCGTTCGTCTGAAATTCACGTTCGTACTTTGTATCATACAAAGTAACTTGCATGGATCTTGCATCTTGTAGGGTCAAGTCGTAATCATCGTCCAGTCTTTGGCATAAAAACCCGTCTTTAACCCCAAAAGAAATATTCACGGTTGCAGCGGCCCATTGGGTGAATCCCAAGGTCAGGGCTTCGACCTTGGCCTGAGTTGAAGGTTTGGTGGCCTTCGAATACTGAACGGCCGCATAATCGTATCCGGCAGTTCCTCGACAACTGTTAATATGAGGGTTCTAGAGGCAAAGATAGGGATAATAAGGCAAGAACAATTAGACTCCACTCAAGTCACTCACCAAGCCCCTCTAGGACCCGAGGACACCAGCCCAAGAATGAGCGACGAGACCAGAACCTTTCGTCCATAGGGTGTCCACGAAGACGTGTGAGGCAGAAGTCATCTATACTAGCCCATTCAAGCTTTCGAGGAAACGAGTCGATCATGTGCCACTGAAGAGAGTCCCCTATTTCGGCAATAGGCACAAGTGCGTGGTATCTGCCTTTAAAAATAGCACCGCCAGAAATCGTCACTGCTTTCGGTGTTCCAGACAGTGCTGCCATGACAGATATTGAAATTTCAAGACCTCTTTCCCCATGATCGCGCATAGGAATATCGAACCCACCGACAATCACGGCCCGGCCAACGAGCTTACTCCAACAGTCTTCCGAGGTTTCCGACGACGCATCCTTCGCGTTTTTCGACGGCGCACACTCGACTTTGATATTGAATTGTGTTTCAGCTCCGAGTCGTTTGGCTTCGGTGAAGTCAACATAAGCCATCGTCAAGCAATTCTTCTTGCACTGACAAACAGCTGCAAGCCACGCAATTTGCTGTGCAATCGACTCGATAAAGCTTACCGTGCCCTTTGCTCGGATGCACTTTAGATTCGCATCGACAGTCACTGTGGAAAAGCTGTGTTGCCTAGTCGTTGCTCTTTTCTTTGACTCAAGCACCTCCTCGATTGCTGTCAAGAGACGCTGTCCAGATAGATTCGGCCAGCGCCAGTCCATATACTCGCCCACGGTGCACAGATAAGCGTAGTCTGTAGAGCCCGTGATCGATATCATCTGTGACAGTTTCTGGCTTGTACCTGCTGCGTAGTTGTCGTGCAGAAACCCCACCAAATCCCACTCGACATAAAACGAAGCATCCTGCCAGTCTGCGGTGAGACTGAAATCGCACGCGATCCTTGTCCGGCTACAGATGAGTTCCGCTTTCGGCGCATGGTATCTCTCAATGATTCTCGCCAATTCTTCAGTAATACTCAAAAGTAAAGGCTGATCAAGCCTATATAGTGTGTCGGGAGATGGTGGGGGCGGGAGGGGATTAAGTTCAAGGACAACTTTTTGAATACATATCGCTAGAAGAAAAATCTCGAAGTGTGCATCGAGATGTTCATTCCAGGCCTGTAACAAGGCCTGCTCGATATCGAGCAAGCTGTGTTGTCGACAAGTCCGGCCAGTATCATATATTTTGTTGACAAACATATTCTCTTTTATGGGAAAACATATGTCGAAAACCGCAGCCTTCAGGACGCCTTCAAAGGCATCGCCTTTGAAGTGATCAGCATCTACCTGAACATGGCTTCCTCGTAATTGAGTCACGCTACAAGGGAGCGGGCACGGCTGTCTGTATCTCATCATAGATTTCCTTCTGATATTGGTAGGCCTTCTATCCAAAAGTCGTTTTTTTGCATAAGAGCTCTTGGAATTACCCGCGCCGCTTTGCTCATTCCTGACGTCGCGTAGACCGCGTGAGAAGTCACTTGGTTGAGCCATGATGTCTTCTATTTCGCATATGATTTCGCTTTGTTCGTCAATAATACCGCTTGGTTTGTCCCTTGTTGGAATACCATGCTATATATCAACGAAGTATATGTAATATCACACAGTTGAGTGAGGTCGGGAAAGAGAACAGGCAAGCTATCGATGGATGTACCCGACTTTACGACTACCCGCCCACTTTAAAAATTTTCACTGAACGCTTCTGCAGTACTGAGTGGCTTAAATTGCATCTGCTGACGGCTGACCCTCCCAACACTGCCACAGAGTCGTAATCTTGTGCCGCTGTGCAGAAAATACTGCCTTCTCGGATCAGTTATTCCCGCGTGATATCTATTTGACCTATTGAATTGCTATGATAAGCTCGTTCAAAACTTCTGAGGCGGGGAGCAGAAGGCTGAGTTCACTGCCACAAAGAAGCAAATATTGTGCCGCTGTGCCGAGAAAAGGTGCAGTTTCGGCACTTCGTTCCTATATGACTCTAGACCGATAATCCGCTTTGATCAACTCGCCGATTCAACACCCCTGACAATGCGGCGACCCGCGACATATCCCAATGAGCTCGGAGGAGGTGACCGTCTGGTAGGGTGTGCGCTGTATCCGTGCGAAGTACAATTTTCTGTCCAGTGTGAAGAGGGAGCCCGCTCCTTCGATGTGATATGCACCCGTCATCTTGCTCATGGTTGTCCCAATGGTAAAAAGGGGCTACTTCCTCCTAGGCGCCACGTATATCAATAAAAGGCGCGTATTCGACCCTCTTGAGCCAATGGAACTCCAGTATCACCTCCGTTTCAGACACCGCTATAGGCTTCAAACCAATCTGTGCAGTAACCCGCTAATGGTGCATTTGCTTGTTGAGGCATATGATATTTCTTGTCGATTGCGTCAAGTTGACGTCCCGTGTTTTTTGCAACAATCCTGTCCCCCAAAGCTTCAAAAGAGGCTCCAGTGCATCTTGGACGTTTGAGGTTGGATCCTCCAGAGCGGGGAATATGTAAGCTGGGTTGGGGTCTCTTATTCCTGTCACGATACATCGTTGCCCATCTCGCGCCAATGCTTGTACGGCAGAGTTTGGGCGTGGATGCAGCAGGGTGGTTTTCTCAGCTTCTTTGAAATCTGCAATGCCATATTGTAAGCACATCAGAAATACACGGTCACCAGGCGGGCGCTATGTGCAACTCGACCGACTTACAAGCTTGGAGCGCCAATTATGGAGCATGTGAGAGGCCAAGCCACGTTGCCCAACCTGAAAGTTCCTTCGTCATCGTTCTTTCCAGAAACCCAAAAGGAATTGTAATGAAAAGAGCCACTAAAAAGGAATCGATTCTTGCATTTGGGTCAGCAGCGTGAGCCAACGCGTATTGTTGTAACAGATGCCACCTCTCCTTGCCGGATGAAGCGTGGCAATCGTATTGGTGGGGAATGTCTACGGCCATCCTCTTTACGGCTTCCGTATCGTATTTCGTAACGAGGAGACCAGAAATAGCCGCTGCCTGGTCGGTCGAAAGTAGCGCTCCGAAGTTCATCAAGATGCCACAAAGGTTTTGATTGACTTGACCCGGGTATAGACTGTTTATCCATGTATTGACCATCTCGGCGTGTTGGATATCGCTGGAGGGTTGAGAGCCATAAACAATATCCATCGTATAACTTAGCGATAGGTTGTTAGGAAGGAAGGTTACGCCTGAAGTGAAGACCTAGTAGAGTCGAAGGTAAGAAGATGTAAGCTGGACAAGATAACGCGTAAGGAATTCAGTACCGTAGTTCGTACAAGAACTATGAAGGGTAAACAAGAGGAGCGAGAGCGTCTTCAGGAATCTTATGATATGGGCCTCGTTCAGTTGTAGGCAAGTGCGATGGGGTAAATTGAGCATTGCCGGGAAGGAGCGTTATCAGCCTCACGTGAGCCTCAAACTCTAGGGAAGGCGAAGCGACGCAAACGATCAGTTATTGAGCTTCATTGCTCCGGAGTGAGCCAAAATGAGCACAGAGAGGAGTCGCACTTTGATGTCGCACTTGAAGCATATTCTTTCTCAGATCGCCAACCACACAACTCAAGTTTAATCACTCAAAGATTACTCCATTTCAATCTCTGTAGCGAACGCCAGCGTAGAAGAACATCGTTCTTTTATTTGCTTCTCTTATTTATCAAGTATTGCATGTCATTCGTTATATACGCCAAAACTTAGTTCCGTAGTACAAAAGTCCAACCAGAGCCTCACCCTCTCAAACGCCAGTATCAAAAAGGTGCTGTTTGTTTTTGTCAATGTACAAAACACGCGAACCGCGAGATGCACCAGTTTCCCCGTTCCCCCCGTTTCCTTATGAAGCCTATGCGTGAGCCGGCACGACATGGTTCTAAACTGTAGAGACGATCAGGGCGTGTGAAGCCCTTTTCTGGGTATATGTCTCTTTCTGTCTATACATCTATGAAGACTGGCTGAATAGCCCCTTCCCCATTTAGCCCTCTGGTAAACAAACAGCACTGAGAAGTATGAAGTAGATGGACGCATGACCCAGACAACAAGATAACGGCTAACGAACAATTGGATGGGGATGAACAGGTAAAGCCTGCGTGCCGAAGATGGGCACAGCAGGCCATCACAGCCATTCATTGGTTACGGGCACGTCTCTTTGAGGCTTTCTCTTAATAGATCACTAAGATCACTAAAAGATCCAGTACAAGAGCCCTATCGTATGCCGCCGGAACCAAACCGCTCATGGTCTTGCTGTTGCTGTCCCAGCTTACTGAATCTGTGCATTCCGTTCGCGAGCCTACCATAGCGTCATCTCTTGCTGTCTGGTTGCCTTTATAACGCCGATGGAATGTTCTGTATGATCCAGTTCCCATGAAGTGTTGCAAAAATCCAAGAAAATGCACGCACAGAAAGCCGCACCAGCTTGGGAGAAGCACGGCAGCCTCCGATGGATGGATTTTCTTTCCGTGCTCAAGGCGCGCAGCCAATCCAGGAAAGGTGCGTGGCAGCAAGCGTCCAAGGTTGGGGTCAATGCGAGGTCAAAAAAAGCGTTGAGCAGAAATGGCAGATAAAGCGCCTAGTTGTGCTGGAAAAGAACGGAGATAGATTCGCCGTGGTGGACACGGCGGATCGCCTCGGCAAAGATGGGGGATATATCCAGCACATCCAGCTTCGGGCAGAGAGCGCGGTGCTCCTCCTGGGGCACCGAATTCGTAACTGCAATCTTATCGATAGCCGAGGCGTTCACGCGAGCCATGGCGTCACCGCTAAGCACGCCATGGGTGATCAGTGCGTAGCAGTAGGTGGCGCCCTCGCGCTTTAGGAGCTTGGCAGCCCGGGTGATGGTGTTGGCCGTGTCCACTAGATCGTCGACAAGAATGCACACGCGACCAGTGACGTTGCCGACAAGCATCATGGTGGAGCTCTGGCGGTCGGAGATCTTGATCGGGCGGCGTTCCTGGGTGAGAGTTAGAGTTAGTCGGGCGCATCCCGGCGGCACGGGTTTCAGTTGAGCGTACCTTGTGAATCAGCGCAAAGTCCATGCCCAGGCTGTCGGCAATGGCCGTAGCACGCTTAGCGCCGCCGGCATCTGGGCTGACAATGACGGCGTCCCGGTAATCTGGGATTTGCTGCTGGATGTAGTGCTGCAGCAGGGACTTGCTGTAGAGGTTGTCGACCGGGACGTCGAAGAAGCCCTGGTACTGCGGATCGTGGAGATCCATGGTGATGATGTGGTTGGCACCGGCGCAGGTGAGCAGGTTGGCAATAAGGATGCCGGCCTGCGCGACCCACTGCTTGTAGCCAGGCTTTGCCTGGAATTGGCTGACGTGTGAGAGGTTGTTGTAGTCGTGGGTGGTGAAGGGCGGCGCGGTGGCCTGGGTCGACGAGACGGAGTCGGTGTGGCTGTGGGACGCCTTGTCGCCGGCGCTGTTCGTGGCACCATTGACGGACGCAGTGCCGAGGGCCTTGACCATGTCGGTCTGGCTTGAGAAGGGCGCGCTCGTTGGCTGGTTGGGACCTGGGGTGGCAGGCACGCTGTCGACGGCGGACGTGCCCTTGGACGAGGTGCCGTGCTTGTGGTACGGGATATCGGGCTGGCGCGAGTAGGGGAAGAGGGGAAGAACGGCGACAATGCGGCGGGCAGAGCCCGTCTTGCAGGCTGAGATCATGATGCAGAGGTCGACAAAGTTGTCGTTGACGTTTGCGCCGCCAGACTGGATGATGTAGACGTCCTTGCCACGCACCGAGTCCTTGATCTCGCAGCGGCTCTCGCCGACTTCGAATCTGGCCAGGGTGCGGTTGCAAGGCGGCACGGAGAGGTGATTGCACACGCTCTCGACGAGGCGGGGGTGGGAGTTGCCTCCGAGGACGACGATGTTGCGAACCATCTTGGCTGACGGTGTCTAGCGACGGTGATTGAGCGTTCTGCGCGCCGGTGTGTTCGAGAGGAGTGAGGTTGGGCAGACAAAGCCTTCTCACGAGCCGGAGCGCCAAGTGATGCGATGAGGGCGAGAATGCGCAGACAGCGAAAGGCCTCGTCGAACCGTGCGGCGTTTCAGGGTTAAGCGAGCGCGCGAACAGGGAGACAGTCGCAGCGAAGAACGGAGATCGAGCGAAGAATGGCGTCTGGCACGCTGCTACCGCAGGATGCTGTTTGCTTGTCTCTTGCTCTAGAGACTGGAGAAAAATTGGCGGGCAGAAAAGGCGGACGAGTCCGATATCGTTTCAGTAGGCAGAAAAAAATTGTGCCACACCTGGTCGGCAAGGCAAGGCGGTCAAAGCCGAGGATATGCGGCCGGCCCAATCTGACGTGACAGAGATCCAGAACAGCGGGGACAACGCACTGCGGCTCTGGCGACCCCAAGCGCGGGAGGCTGTTGATTACGGGCAGTGCGAGAATGTTGAGATGGGGATCGGACAGACGAGCCGTGGCAGGTGCACGTTGAAGGCTGGTCGGCGACAGGTGATGAACCGAGGCGGAAGAGTGAAAATGGAAAATGGGAAATGGAAAATGAAGAGAGTGTGAAAGCCAAAGAGTGAAAATTGAAAGAGACCCACCCGCAAAGGTTATTATTAGAGGCAGAGTATTGCGAAAGATTCAGTCAGTGGTAGTGATCCATCCGACCCAACGAGGGAGGGCAAACCCGCACTAAAAGATAGCTTGAAATAGCGTTGCTGGTATTGGTGGGCGGCGGCTGACATAACGAAGGCCACGGAGGAGAACTGAATGAAGACGGGGGAAAACTGAGAAGACGCAGAGCAGAAGAATAAGAGAAGAGAGAGAGGCGAGAAGGCAGAAGAACAGAAGAACAGAGCAGACGAACAGATGGGGCAGGAGGCAGAGCCGGACGAGGGCTGCCGGCAGGAACGACGGAAGAGTGAGACGGAACGAGCCTCGTGGGGAAAGAGAGGTAGCGCGGGGCAGATACGGCGAGGAAGGCACGTCCGACTCCCCGATACTGTGCCTATCTAATCGCTGTTCTTTTTTTACGACTGCTTTTTTGGGCCGCCTAATCGGCTGCAAGGCAGCTCCGCCTGGATCGGCGGCGATTTGGCTTCTAAGAATAGTCGTACCTGTACATTGTGTACAATAATATACAATAATAATACTCCGTAGACATATTCAGATTTGGACACGAGGATACGCTGTGCTGTTTGCGCGACAACGTCTGCATGCAGCACAATCACGGAACTGCATGTGGGGCCGTGCGGTGGCCTGATTGGCTAGGCCGCACCACTTTCATGGGAAATTTTTGAGCTCAGGCAGAAGCATTTCCAACACCAACGCAACGCCAGCATCTCGCCTCCTCGACCAACGCGCCGACGACTGCTGCTCAACGAAACGCCCGCGCACCCGAAGATGAAGATCCTCGAGGCGCAAAACGCGCTGCTGACCAACTTCGAGGTCTGCCAGTTCCTCACAGAGCGCAACGACCAGCTGGCCCGCGAGAAGAAGTCGAGGCGGCGAGGCCCCAGCAACCTCGAGACGCTTGTGCGCGAGGTACGTGACGCTCTCCGTGCAGACCGCGCGCTCTCTCGGTCCCTGCTGACGACGCGCAGCTGCTGCAGTACTTCCGCGCACCGCCCGGCCCGCTGAGCCAGCAGCCGTCCCTGTACAGCGCCGAGTCCATTGCGCGCGTGGTGCAGCGGCTGCACAGCTTCGACCTGGCCAAGGGCGAGGTGATCATGATCATCAACATGCGGCCGCAGTCGCCGGCCCAGCTGCACGCCTGCGTCGAAGAGGTCGAGGAGCGCTTCAGCGAGGAGCAGCAGCTGGCGATCCTGGACATTATCATTGAGGAGCTGGGCGCCTTCCCCGTGCAGGAGGGCGAGGCGGACCCGGATGCCATGGATGCTGTCGAAGCTGCCTGAGCACGCTGTTCACCGACACTGGCGTCTGGCTGCTACCCGCTAACGCCACCGCTGTCGCTGCTACATGACCTCGCAGCCGCCCTCGCTCTGGCCGCCCTCGGGCCGCGTTGTCTGGATGGCGCGACGGCAGATGTCCTCGATCGTCTCGGCCATGAACTCGCCGGTGACCGCAGAGCACTCGGCGTACATGTCGGCCCGCAGCTGCTGCGAGAAGTTGTACGCCTCTTGCGGGTAGAGCGTGCCGTCCGGGTCGGCGGCAGAGCGCAGATCCCGCTTGAGGCCGAGCACCGCGACGGGAATATGGTCGCTGGCGTCGAAGGCGGCACGAAATTCCTTCATCCACTGGACTGTTAGCGGCAAAAGTAGACGTCATACGTTAAACGAGATGAGAAAGAGAGAAGCAAGCAGGCACCTCGCGGGACATACCAGGCTCTGCAGGCTGTGGAGGCTGGCCCTGCTGCTGATGTCGTAGCACAGGACGACCAGGTCCGGGCGGAGACGCCGCCAGTTCTGGGGCGTGGCGGTGTCGGAGAACTCGAGGCGAAAGGCGCGGACGCGCGAACTCATCTCGACCACGAACGGCTGGTCGCCGTCAGGGAGGAGCGCCAGCGGGCGGCCGTCTGCAGGCTCGGGCTGGCCATGTCGGCCGCGCAGGAGGCTCAGACGTCTGCTGGTCAGCAGCAAAGCTAGGGAACAGGACAGGGCAGCTTGGACATCCATAGAGCAGGCAGACGCACGAAAGAAACGTCGATTTGCCGACGCCGCGATCGCCGAGGAGGAGGACGGCGACCGGCCGGGGTTCCATGGCAGGTGGAGGCGCGGCCATGGCGAACGGAGTAGAGCGCGAATAGACGGCTATTGCATCCCGTGGCGACGGCTGTGCGGCGGTGCGGCGGTGCGATGAATGCAGTGCAAAGTAGACAGCGCCGGCTTTGGATGCGGATGCGCCGCGAAGAGCTCGCGGCTGCTGAGTCAGCGAACCGAGGGGAAGGCACGCTAGCACAGCCTGGCGCGCTGCTTTGCAGTGCAAGTGAAATCGATCTTTTCGGCCTCGTCCACCGGCACGACCACGACCGCCACGGCCGGACAGCACCGCCAACCACGCACCGGAGCGCCCGCCCGCACACTGCGCGTGTCTCCGACGCATGACGACGGCACGGACGCTGCTGCCCGTCCTCTCCCGCACCACCGCCCGCGGCGCGACAAGGCTGCCGCTCTGCCGCGTGCACTGCGGCTCTGCATTCCGGCTTCTCAGCTCTTCCGCGCCTCTCCTCGCGTCTGTGTCTGCGTCTGTATCTGCGTCTGCGTCTGCGCGCGCCATGGCCGACTACAGCCGCTGGACCAAGGAGGCGCTCGTGCGGCGCATCCGCGAGCTGGAGCAGCAGGCCGGGGCTGCCGGGTCGCCCGAACGGACTCTGGCGGCCGGCGCGCCGGCGGCGCCCAAGGCCAAGAAACCCATGGACCCGTCGCGCTACAGCACGCGCTTTGTGGCCCTCAAGATCGCGTACCTCGGCAAGCGCTACGGCGGCTTCGAGTACCAGCCGTCGGGCAGTCTGCCGACGATCGAGGAGGAGCTGTGGAAGGCGCTGGTCAAGGCGTGCCTCGTGTTTCCGGCGCCCGGCGCGTCGCCCGACGAGGTTGACCTGCTGCCGTGCGACTACTCCAAGTGCGGCCGCACGGACCGCGGCGTCAGCGCCTTTGGCCAGGTCGTGGCGCTGCGGCTGCGGAGCAACCGGCCCGTGTCGGCGGATGGGCCGGACGCCCCGGCAGAGGGAGCCGCCCCCTTTGACGACGCCCGCGAGATCCAGTACGCCAAGGTGCTCAACCGCCTGCTGCCGCCCGACATCCGCGTGCTCGCCTGGTGCCCGGCGCCGCCGGATGGCTTCTCGGCCCGCTTCTCCTGCCGCGAGCGCCAGTACCGCTACTTCTTCACCGTGCCGGCCTACTTCTCCGCAAGCCGGACGCCCCCGGCCGACGCCGCCGCCGTGCCCGACGGCTGGCTCGACGTGGACGCCATGCGCGCCGCCGCCGCCCACTTTGTCGGCCTGCACGACTTCCGCAACTTTTGCAAGATCGACCCCAACAAGCAGATCACCAACTTTGAGCGCCGCATCTTTGCCGCCGACATTGTCGCCGTGCCCGACGTGCACTCGTCGCTCGGCTACTTTGCCGCACCGTCGGCGCCGCGCGTCTACTCCTTTGACGTCCGCGGCTCCGCCTTCCTCTGGCACCAGATCCGCCACATGGTCGCCGTGCTCTTCCTCGTCGGCCAGGGCCGCGAGCCGCCGTCCGTCGTCGCCGACCTGCTCGACACCGCCACGCTGCCGAGCCGGCCCGCCTACCCCATGGCCGCCGAGACGCCGCTGGTGCTCTGGGACTGCGTCTTCCCCGCGCTCACCGGGCCGGGCGCCGTCGAGGCCGACGTCGACAGCCCGACGGCCGGCCAGTGGTCCGACAGTCTCCGCTGGATCACCGTCGCCGACGAGGAGCCGCGCAGCCGCATGTTCATCGACGGCCTCTGGCACGGCTGGCGCGCCGCCAAGATGGACGAGATCCTCGCCAACCGCCTGCTCGACAGCGTCGCCAGCGGCGTCGTGCCCGCCTGCACCCACCCGGCGTCCGCGCCGCACGCGGCATCCTCTTCCGCGCCACCCGCCTGTCCCGCGCCACCCGGCAGCAAGAGCCATGTCTTTGAGGGCGGCGACGGCCCGCGTCTCGCCGGCGTCTACGTGCCCCTGCTCAAGCGCCCGCGCCTCGCGTCGCCCGAGGAGACCAACGACCGCTTCGCGCGCCAGAAAGGCTTTGCCAGCGCCGAGGCCATGCGCGAGACCGGTAACTGGCGCGCCGCCATCAAGGCCATGAAGGCCGAGGACCGCGCCAAGGCGGCGTCTAGCTAGACTGTGCCATAGAAACGAAGCCAGGGCAGCGAAGCCGGCATAGAGAAAACGGGAACGGGAACGGAACAGGAACGGAATCGGAAATGGAAATGGGCTTGCATACGTTTTATACCACCCGCTAGCAGGCGAATAGACCAATGTAGTGTTTGAATCTCTCCGTCGTGTCTGCCGCCTACATTGTGCTGCCCATCCTGGCAGCGTCTGGGGTCTATCTCAGAGTCCCTTGCCGTCCGGCTCGTACAAGCACGCCCGCGCCTCTCGCCACACCGTCCGCACAATGTCGAGCCCCGGTAGCAGCTGCGGGAACACGACCACGACGCCGTCCGCATCGTCGCCGTACGCGTAGTTCGAGCGCGCTCCGTCGTGGCTGTAGTCGTGGCTGCGGCTGTGGCTGCGGCTATGGATGCGGCCGTGGTGGCCGCCGGCCGCAGCCTCCGGAGTCAGCCCGCCGCCGCCGCCGTCGTCGTCGACGTCGGGCCCGTCAAAGGCACTGCCAAAGCCCCCGGACCCGCGCACGATCGCCACCAGGTAGTAGCGCACGCCGAACCCCCGGAAGGCCTCGTTCACGAGCAGGTCCTGCAGCTGGGCCGTCGGGATGAAGCGCGTCGTCGCCGCCGGGCCCGGCTCGTAGTCGCACGCCGTCCACCACGCCAGCGACAGCGACGCCGCCGACGGCGCCAGCGACGCAAACACCACCACCGCCCGCAGCAGCGCCCACGGCGACGTCGCCATCCACCACGCAAACGCGAGCGCCGACGCCACGTCGCCGAGATACGTGCGGCCCGCCGACCGCGTCTGGATGCCGAGCCCGCGCAGCACCAGCAGCGACTCCGACGCGTGCACCCGCGCCACGCTCGCCCACGCCCCGGCGGCGCACAGCGGGAGCAGCAGCCAGCCGGGCGTCGCCGCCGCCGCCGCGCAGAGCCCGCCGAGGGCGTATGCCGCCCCCCAGGTGTCCGCCTCTGGGGGAGTGCTGGACGGGTCCGCTGCCCGTCGCCCGCACACGTCGCCCGCGCCGGCTCCCGTCCGTGTCCGCACCCATCCCCACAGCGCCACCGCGACGCCGCCCGCCACCAGCAGCCGCAGCAGCACCGCCAGCCCGTCCAGCGCCCGGCCCGTCCACCCGCTGCGCCGCGGCTTTGTCGTCACCGTGAACTCAATCGTCGTCGGCGACGGCCGCCGCACCTCGAGGTGCGGCGGTCCAAACATGCTCGCCCGGAAGTTGGTGTCTGCGCCCCTGCGCTTCACCTGTTGCAAGTCGTAGCTCTATGCTGAGATTGATGCCAAGTTCTGCGCCGAGATCGATGCCGAGATGTCTGCGCAACGTTGTCGCGTCGCAGGCCACTCAACTTCAGTGCCGTGTACAATTCCGCTGCATTCTCTGTTATAGACCGGATAGACGTCTTCCGTTTTCTTCCTCTGCACCTAGTCGTGTCGTCGTCTTATCTGCACGAGCGTGCTGCAAAAGCACGACGACGTAGCTTGTACAAGCTGCGGCTGCTTTGGCTTTTGGCCTGGCAAAACTCCAGACCGCCTTTGACTGCCCCACACTTGCACAGCCCTTATAAGATCTAACAAGTGCTTAAACATCCACTGGCTGTAATGGTCGAAGTGGAAGGCGGCTCTTGCAATTCTCAATTTCCCGCTGCTCCATGTCCGAGAACTCGTTTCTCGACTCAGTGCGTCGCCCAGTGCGAACGCTGCGGTGGCCGCCCACTCGCATGGGTAACCTGCGATGCTGGAAAACTTAGCGGTCCTAAGCAATCGGAGATGATACTTCAGGGAGGCTTCACTCTGCAGAGGCATCTTCACCGTCGCGTGGCGGACTGGATTACGATCGTGCTGGGTTGGAACAGCATTTGAGATGAGGACGCCAACTTCTATTTTTGCTTTTTGTGCCATTTTAGCGTATTCATCGCGCTATTCCCTCCTATACTCCGTACAAGATCGTAGTCACACACTGTGTACCAGTCTAATGTGTACAGCCTAACCGCGACCATTCGAATCGACATGCATCCATTCTTTTTATTAAAGCATATTATTTTCTCGCGCATGTAAGGTATGAAGTAAAAAAGAGCGCCGTGAGGCAGCCATGTAAAAGAAAGAAAAGCTAGATATCCCTTGCAGCTCCATTCTTTTTCAAGATTTTCCTTCTCTTGCCCTTTTACTCGTTAGTACCCTCGCCAATCAGTCTCCTGCTATACAAACAGTATTTAAATACAACAAGCCAGCCCGTCGTCGCTCAACAGCATCATGATTGAAGATAAAAGGAAATCGTCAGAGTCGTCATCAGGTAAAAAAGAACAGATCTTGAGATGGAGGAATTGCAAAGCATTAGACAGCCGAAACAAGCAAGCAACAAAAATCCATCGAGCCGAAATACCAAATTTCAACAAAATCGCGAGTTGCAAGTAATAGCGACAACTCCAGGAAGAAACACACAAACAACAACAAACAACAACAAACAATAAAAACAATAAAAACAGACCAACTAAAGAGATAAACCAAGCGTTCAGATCATTTCACTCTGGTGCAGACCCGTCCGAAACACGTGCTGCGTATCCGACGCACTGCTGCCGCCAGCACCCTGAAGAAGGTACGCCGGCGGTGGCGGCACGCTTTCGTACGGCAAATAGGCTACCTCGGACTGCATCTGATTGCCAGTCGCCACGCTCTCGTATGGCGCAAATGTCGATGTATATTGAGTCTCTGGCGACATGGCCGTGCGAGACGCCGCTGCGGTTGATGAACCATTGCCACCGCGGCTTGCTGAGCGCATGCGCTCCGTGGCGCGCGAGATACGGCCGGCAAGGCTGTTGTCGGTGCTAGAACGTCCGCGCTGGTGGCCGCGGCTGCCGACGTTCTGGCTCATCTCAAAAGCTGGCGGCGGCGGCGGCGGCGGCGGCGGTGGTGGCACGTCGTTTTGCGGCTGGCTCACACCCCCTCCCATCTGCATCTGCAGCTGCATCTGCGGCGACATTGGATCGTCGCTGTCGTCCATGACGACCTCAATGGTACCGGTAGAGTTTCCACTTTGCCCTCCATATGACGCGTGATGGCCATACGGTAGGGGCGCAGGTGGTGGTGGCGGTGGCATGGCCAGGTGCGCCAGCTCCTTCAACATGGGTGGGCGCGGCGGCGGCGGAATTATGGCATCCACCGACGGGCGCCGAGAACCAGATCCAACAGACTCGCCTTGCTCTGCGACCGTGTCGTTGTTGGCAAAGGGCTTGGACCGGCTCATCTTGCGCGGCTGCGTTGCGCGGCCAAAGTCGATAGGTGGTGCTGACATTGACCGAGGAATAGTGCTGCGACTGGGTGGCTGATACACCGTAGACGGTAGCAGTGTCAGGGTGTCCTGCGGTGACGTGGGAGCATTGGTGTTCGCGGCAGCAGGCACCTCAGTGGGCGACGGATGGCCAGATCCTGGCGGTGACCGTTTGTATACATAGTTTGTCGGAATGGGGGGCACACTCGGGACGCTGGCGGTGGCGCCAGCTCCCTGCTCCAGAACCAAGCGCATAGCTTTCGGTGTGGCTGGCAGCCCGATCGGGGTGCCGCGGGAAGAGCCCAGTCGGGGGCTGTTGCGGGATGTCCCAGAGACAGTCTGAGGCGCTGGCGACGGCTGAGAGACGGACATCATCGATGTCCGCGCCCTAGACTGTGCGCCTGGCTCGGTGGACTGACTGCGCTTCGGCAGGCTGTGCGGTGACGCGAACATGTCAGGGATCTTCAGCTCAAATTGTTCTGGGTGCGGCGGCTGTCTAGCTGTCGAGCCAGAAAATGTTGTGGCTGGGAGAAGCTCCTCTGCTTGTGTCGTGGCCGCCGGTGCAGCCGGGGCAGCCGGGCGCTGAGCCAACAAGCTCCGGCGCTCCTCAAGCTCCCGGGCGGCTGCTGCTTTGCGCAGTGCTCGCTCCTCTGTCGATAGCTGGTGGAGGTCGCCAATGTTGCCTCTGGACTTGTTGCTGCGTCCACTGCGGTTGGACGTCACCGAGGCCGATTGCTTGCGGGTATCCTCAATAGCAGCCATTGTCCACTCGCTGCCAATGCCCGAGGCCACTGCTATGGCCGATGGTGCCGGTGGTGGTCCGGTAGCTGCACGCTCCTTGCGCGCCGTAGCCTTGCGGTCTCGCAAGCGGAACCTTTCCTGCTCCTCGAGCGCACGAGCAAAGTCCTGCTCGTCCGAGTCACCATCCGAACTGCCAGCGTTGTGGCTGATATTGAATACTGCATCTGCACCCTTGCTGCCAAATACCGGAGCAATGAGCAGCGGCTGCGGCGACATTGGCGAGCGCATTTGCAAACCACTCTGCGAGCCAGTCCGCGAGCTCCCGTGAAGTCGCATCATTTCTGCACCAGGAGTGACTGCACGGCGCTCGGGGCTTTGGTGACGGACAGCCATGTTGACACCAGTAGCGCCAGTATTGCTGCGGCTACGGCTGGAGCTACGGCTTCTTGGGCGGGACCGAGATGTCCGCGAAGAAGGCCTTATCTGGGCTGGCGGCGGAGGCGGTGGCGGCGGTGGCATGTCAGAAGGAGGGCCAGCAGCTGCTCCTGTAGTCTTCCTCACCGTGAGCGGCGTCACCTCCATGTCCGCCGGCTGGTCGCGTCCAAACATGCGCGGTGTGCTGCTGAGATTCATCAGATCCTCAGGTGACATAGGTACCGGCGACCGGGGCGAGCGCTTTCCGCCCCGCGACGATGCTGCCGATGGTGTGATGGACTGCACCGGAGGAATGGTGAATATGGCCGGCTGGGGGGTGGTTGTCCCAGACGTTGTGACCGACGCGGCATCGCGCTGACGATTCGATGCTCGTGACTGGTTTTTCTCTTGACGCTCGCGTTCACGGCTGCTAGGCCGTGCCCGTAGCCTTGCCGCTTCCAGGCTGTTGATGTAATCGTCCAGATTCTTCCTCGTGTTGATCACATCGCCGGCGCCGAGACGGTTGTGGTTCTGAGAGATGCTTTGTCCGAACGGATCATTGTACCGCCGTGAACCTCCGCTTGTTGCAGTCGAGTTGGACGTGATGGAGCTGCTGACAGATGCTGGTCCACGCCGCCGTGAGGGCCAGCGGTACTTTCCAGCCGCCGATGAAGCACCAGACTTCATATCTCTCTCCAGCGACATCACCTCCTTTTGCGGCGCCCGGTCCAGGTTGATCTGGAGTTCCACGCCGCCCGGGATACGGTCCCGCGAACCATTGCGCCGCCGGTTCGCATTGCTGCTCTCCATCAACATCGCCATCGAGGCCGGCGATGGCGATGGGAGCGGTCGGTCCTTGCGTCGATAGAGTGGACTTGAAGTGGCGGCTCGCTGAAGCGTCATGCCAATCATGTATTGCTGGCGATCCTCGTCGGTGATGCGGCTATCCAGGTCCAGCGAATCGACGGCCATTGCCTTGGGTGAGACAGAACGCGAGTGCAGCGACTGGATGCCAGCGTCCACTGGCGGAGTAGGCAAGTCCGATGTCGTCTCCTCATTGGCGCTCGTAGTCTTCTGAGTCCGAAACAGGCGCGAGTTGGTTGCATCAGTCGGCGCTTCACCGATGGACGGCAGTCTTTGGCGACCAAACCCAGCGGGGCCGTTGGGCCGGGCTGAACTCGGTGTGTTGAATGCGCTCCGCTGAGACGGCCGTAGAAATGCGGTGGTCACTTCGCCACTGCTGTTCAGTCCCGGAGTGATGGCAGAATCTACGATAGGCGTCACACCAGCTGCGATGGGAGTCGCCCCGTCTTCTTGGCCCGAGTAGAAGTTGGAGCGTTTACCGTCCTCACCAAAGTTCGTGATCAGTCGCAGCGCAGATGATTTAGCAATGCTGCGCTGCGGTCCGCGCTGCATCACGCTCGGGGGTGAAAGTGGTGGGCTCAGAGCCTCAGGCAGCGCGGCATTGATGGACTGGAAAGTAATTTGTGTCGCTGATGGCGAGGTCCAGGGCTCACTAGACTCTTGGCCACTGCAAGCAGAGCTGGTTTTGTTAGCCGACGTATATAAAGAGAGGACGCAGATATGCAGCGATTGGTTTACTTACCATCGGATTGCCAGCTGCTTCTGGCCATTCTTGATCGCCCACTCGCCCCATTTTGTGATCAAGAAGGATTGGCGCTCCCAAACCGCCGGGAAGAACAGTCCGGTAACGATAAGCGCCTCCATGTACTTGTGGTGGGATACATAGATCTCAATGGCGTCGTTGTGGTCGCCCATACCGATCATGATAGTAGCCGCGGCGTGCACGTCACCGCTTTCAAGAAGCCGCTGTGTGTATGCTCTCCCCAGCTTGTGCTGGCTTGCCTCGCTGCCGATGCCACTCAGAGCGAGCAGCATCCAGTCAGACGAAGTCATGCTAGCAGAAGTCGTCGACATAATGTCTGCATTCAGGTCCCCGAGCCATTTGGCCAGGAGAATGCGGTTGGCAGATCCAGCTGGATGACTGTTCATTTCGTCGCGCACAAGGTCGTCGACGTCATGAGGCCAGCCAAAAATGGTTCTGAGCATCTGTCGACGTAGGTCGTCGTTGGTAAGACGATCGCCAGGCATCCTGTTGCTGCTGTTTAGAAGCTGGCTGGGCATCCCGTAGGGTATATCGCTGAGCCGACTGCGAGTGAATTTGAACAAGTCGTAGACTTTGGCATCGTCCGGACTGCGCGGAACTTCGTTCCGAAGCCGTGACGGCCTATTTTTGGGAAGTCCAGAGATACCGGACAGGCCGGATGTTCCACTGCGGAGGCTCTGTGCCGATGAGAGGATTGAAGTCCCTGTGAGAGTAGATGCGGATTGGCGCGGCTGTTTCAAAGGCCGTTGTTGGACCGACGGCACGGGGGTAGACTGAAGGGATGATCCAACCGACAAGTATGTGTTCTCCGTGAGTCCACGCGAAACTGTGGACGGCTGATATTTCCGGTGTCTGGAATAAGAATGGGATGCCTGGGCGTGGCCATGGTACTTCTCTTCTTGTGCTTGGTTGTAGCTATTGCCTGACGCCGAAGAGTAACCGGACATGTCGCTAGACACTCCCGGGCTCAGAGTGCGTTCAATTACCGAGCTCTGCATTCCCATTTCGCTGTAAGCCGGTCCAGCTTGTGTCTCCAGCGCTTGTGCATGCACCATGCGGGCAAAGGGCGACATGTGGTCTTCATCGCTCTCCGAGACGCCGCCGTCGAGGTGGATGGAGATTTCGGATTCAGACGTGGTGGCTGCTGACGAAGTGACTGCCTCTGAAAAGGATGCAGTATCCTCGGTAGTCTGCCCCGCTGCCCGCGCCGCGGACGCCTTTTCCTGCTCTTCCACAGACACTGGCGGCGACGGTGGAAGATTTGCCGGGTGCTGGACATCGGCCACAAGCACGGCCGGTGCATTTAGATCAAATTGCTGGGCGGTGTTGTTGGCGCCTAGGGTAAAGAGACTTGCGCCTGGCCCGTACACGGCAAGACCACGGACATGTTCCAGCGTTGGAATACTGTCATAGGTAACGTGCTTCGTCCGTACATCCCAAGACAGTGTCTCGCTGTGATACAGGTCAGTCAGCCATGCGGAGTTCAGTCACAGTAAATCAGTCACAGTGGGCGATATACTGGTAGAACTCACCCCTCTGAGAATTGGATAATGCGGCCGTTCTTGGACCAACCCATCCAGTTCGGTCCCGGCACAAAATTTTCCGTGCGCTTCAGAATGCGTACGACCTTGGCCGGATCTTGGCTGTGATGGGACTTGGCCACGCTCCACACACGGAGGTCACCGTCGTAGGTTTGTGCGGCCAGCATGTCTGATTTTTGCTTGGCGGAGGAGGCATGCCACGCGAGGCTGATAATGGGCGATGGGCCGCGGGAGGTGGTGAGGCTGTGGAGGATTGTGAAACGCGGCTGCAGTGTGCAGACAAGGAGAGAGCCATTTTGGTAGCTGCGTTATGTGTTAGTGACGGGATATTTGCATTTTTCAAGCCGGAATGGGAGTTCGTCAGATGTCTTACCCGACAGCAAAAGTCCGGCAATCAGCCGCTGGTGCTAGTGCGGTGACTGCAATCTGGGGTATTGTGCGAACAGACATGTGCTCGGAGGTCTCTGGCTCAAAGAGGATAATGATGCCGGCGTCATTTCCTGCGAGATTGTCAGTCAGTGGTGTCACTAGTCGCTGCCAGGGGATCGAGGCATACCAAAAGCGACGGTGCCGTTCCGCATCCAAGAAACGGCAGTCAGGTTGCTAAAGGAAGCAAAGCGGGCGACTTCGGTGCCGGTCAGCAGGTCCCAGACAATGGCGTTCTGGCCGGCGTCGTAGGTGACAACGAGGCGGCCTGCGCCGCGCTCGCTCATAATGTCGACGGCCATCAGCTGGATCTCTTCGGAATGGCCGGAGAAGCGCCTCTCGATGGTGAGGGTGTCGTGGTGGCAGCAGACGACGGAGCTGCCCTGGACATACAGGAACATGCCTGCGGTCGCAGCGCAAGGCTCAAAGTGGCGTTCTATGGGCATGATGGGTTTCGACTGGCTGGGATAGTCTGGTGTGCCGGCGCGGGCAGGTCTGTCGTTCTTGGTCATGGACGAGCCCGAGGCCGACCGCAGCCTCGGCATTGTGTTGGAAGACATTGTGAGGAGGCCAGTCTATCTATGTCCTGGCTGGTTCTCGTCTAAGCCTCGGCCTTCCTGTTGCTGTCCAGCAGTGTCAGCGCATGGGAAGTGGAAGCAAGAAGCAAGACGAGAGAAGAGAGAAATAGACGCCGGAACGAGTGCGCACGGTTGGCAACGGGTTTGTGCGCCTGGGCTTGAGACTGGATGGGGACACAGGCACAGGTACAGGGTGGCACGAAGAGGGGACGTGGTGAGGGACCTGCACCAGCGTGGAGGCAGCGGGAAGTGGACAAGTGGACAAGTGGACAGGATGTGGACAGGGTGTGGAATGGACGAATTGTGGCAAACGCAGCAGAGCAGGTGAAGTCCAAACACACGAGAGCAGTAGAGAGAGCAGTAGAGCATAGCAGACCTACCTCGAGGAAACAGGCTCACAGTTCCAGGGAGCGGTGAAACTAGATGGTCGGATCCACCTCCCCGGTCGTCACATGGGACAAGATGCTCGTGGCCGCCTCCGTGCAGGGAACGGGAGGACGGTGTAGCCTCGCCGTCTGCAAGCACTTTGATTCCGGCTGCCCAGCGGCTTCGGATGGGCGGTCGTCCGGGGTGGTGTCCGTGTCTTGCGGTTGTGTCCTGTCCTGCGTCTTGTGCTGCGCTGCAAGGCGGGCTCGGGGTCGCTCGGGGTGGACAGCTCACGGACGGCGTTCACGATCGGGGTCCGAAGACGGGCGGCTGGCGGAGGGCGAGGTCGAGCTCGGCGGCAATGTGTCACGAGGTGTCGCGGCCAGAGGAAGAGAAGAAGAGGAAAGAAGGGACCGGGAGGCCGAGGGGAGGAGATGCGGGAGCGGCAAAGTATAAGAGAGGTCGGGGCACAGGACTGGGCAGAGGTACTGGGTACGCGCGCTGGGAGGGGGTGTGAGTGGCCGGTGCGTGCAGGGGCCGGGGGTGCGCGACGGGGATGGTAGCCGATGGCTGGCGAGCTCCGTTGACCGTTGACCGTTGCTGTCCGGCGATAGCTGTTGCCAGGCTGCTTTGTAGCGAGCGGCGAGGCGGCGAGGCGAAACAGCCGGTCAACTGGAGACGAAGAACACTGCGCAAGTCACGGGCAGAGACTCTGGGGCGCCGTGGCCATGCTGGACGCGAAGTGTGGGCGGCAACGGTCTCAACGGCACTCGGTCCGATGCAGGTTCTGCCGTGGTGTATTGTTTGTGCTGCTGTGCTGTTGTATTGTGTTGTGCTGTGTGTAATGTGTTTGCTGTGTGTGTCGTGTTCTGCGTCTAGTTGCGTTGTGTATTCTGTACTCACTTGTCGGCGCTGGTCCTGCAGCCAGGCGAGCGGCAGGCGTGCGATGCAGGAGAAGGGAGCTGAGCGGCAATGGCAGAGACGAGGCCAGCGCAGACAAGCAGAAAAGCAGACAAGTAGAAAAGCAGAAATCGAAGCAGAATCGGGGCGGAAACGGCAGCGGAAACGGCAGCCGAGCAGAAGCAGCGACGAGGAGCGGCGCGACAGGTGAGCAGACACCGGCCACGCGCCAGGCGGCAGGAAGGTGGGTGTGAAGGAAGGCGCGGCCGGGAGGCGAGCGGCTACAGCGGCGGGGCAGGCACAACCGTCGTTGATCCTCATCACCAGGAAGGAGCACGAGCACGGAGTCTGTACTGTGCTCTACGAGTACGGAGTAATACTGTGCTCTACGAGTACGGAGTAATACTGTGCTGTATCGTACTCTATTCGTACTGATCCCGTACTCTACCCGTACTGATCCCGTACTGACTCGTGCAATAACGAGAATGCTATCAGTCTGCTGTCTACGAGTACGGAGTAATACTCGTACTCGTACTCCGTACTCATCCTCCACCTCGAGTGATGGCAGGGGTGCGGCAGGGTTGAGCACTGTGCTGGCGGCGGGCGAGGCCGCAGAGCGCACCGTGCGGGCCAGCGGACACCAGTGTAAGTGACGGGCAGCCGCAGGCATCACCGCAGACGCGCAGTGCATCGCAGACATGCAGACGAGTACGCAGACTTACAGACGGATGCAGACGAGTACGCAGACTTACAGACTGCACGCAGAAGACTGCAGACGCACCTGCAGCAGCGTAGCACCAGCGTCTCGGCTGGCGATGGACGCTGGACGGCAGGCGGCCCCCGCCGATTGTGCTTCCATAATTAGCAGCAGCGGTTGGCAGCTGGCAGCTGGCAGCTCAACCTGCTCATGCTCAACTCATAGGAATACTCGTAGTTGCTGCCGTCCGCCCATTCTCATCCGACGGCTCTACTGGCCGCCGCCTCCCGCACGGCTTTAGCGCCGAGTGGGGCTGCTGTGCTGGCCAGGGTCTTTGCAGCGCAGATTGGCTGCCGGCGACAGGGTTCTCTCCGCGCCGGCGCCGCTCCGCGGCCAATCAGGCCGGCTCTCTAGCCGCTGGCGCAGCGAACGAACAGCGGTGCGTCGTCGCGGCGCCGGGAGCCTCCAGGCATCTGCTATTCCTGGCACGCTAGGACCGGGCTGCTGTGACTGGGCTGCTGTGACGGGGCCGTGACTGCGCGTGACTGGCTCTCTGCGCGTGCCTTGACGGAGTATCGTTGCCGTGGGCTTTATGCGTAATTACGCGGGCAAAGGAGGCCGGCTCGTACGACTGGTCGAGCTCTGTCGTCTGGTAGGAGTACGGAATCGCCTGGAGCTCTGTCGCAGGAGCTACGGAGTAGCGAGCAACGGCCAGACCCACAGCGCCACGGCCGCTGTCGACAACAGCCAAAGCGGCTGGCCCGCGAACAAAAGCCCCATGCGCACAATGGCAGCGCCAGCAGGGCTCGCGAAAACGAGGCGCCGTGTTCTGCCCTTGCAGCTCTGCCGTGCGACTCTGCATGCGCACTCTGCAGCAGGGCGGTCAGTCAGCATGCTCTGCAGCCCAGCGGCCAGTGCATACGCAAGTACAGCGATGTTCGGGCGAATCGTGCGGATTACTGTACTCTGTACTCTACTCGTTATCTCTTATCTACAGGACGTCCACTATTGCGGCCAGTTAACAAATCCGGTATGGCGCGCCACGGTGAGCACGGTCAGCGAGATGGTGTGCAGCCGCGCCGTTGCGGCAACGCACCTTGTCCAGACGAACATACGGTGAAGGCCCTGGTCGCTTGGGCAGCAGGCCGCGGCAGCCGTGTGCTGAGCACATTGGGTGCCATGACTCGTTTGGCTCTTTGGACTAGCTCGTAGCCTGATCATCTCGCGCGAGGCCATCGCTCCACTTGTCACATCACATCTTGCTTGCTTTCCCCGTGGATGCACATGCTGCGCTGCATGCTGCGTAATGGCACCGGCGAGCTTCCTGTTGAATTGCAGTAATAGTATCACTTTGGCGGAGTAGTAGTATCACCACAGAAGCACATCGGTCGCCCGCTCGCCGGTGCCGGGCAGAGCCACTCGGGCCTGCACGTCCGCCCGATGTGATGTGATGCGAGGCGGCCAGGGTCGGTGTGATGAGCTGAGCCTCGACCACCGCTGCCACTGGTGGCGGACCGCGGCGATTTTCTGCGGTGATTCTCTGCAGCGGAGCTCCGCGGCAGAACGGCGACGTGCTCCGTCGTGCCTCGTTCGAACATCAGCACGGGCAAGTGCTCGCTGGTGCATAATCACAAGACGGCACACCGTGATGCACAGGACGCATGCACAGGAGCATACCGAGTAGGATGCACACGGTGCACATCACCGGCCACCGCTTCCGAGGACAGGCACGGCTCCTGGTCCGGACAGCCTCTGCATCGACGCGCCGTGCCACCGGGTACGAAGTACAGTCGGAGCAGGCAGCAGAGGTGCCACGCGAGCATCCGGAGACATGCAGCATGCGAGAACGGTCAGAAAGAACGAGTCAAGACTCTCGTATTCATTTCCTGTCCGCATCACTGCCGATCGACCCACGCGTCAAGTCAAGAAGCCCAGTCCGGGATGGAAGAGGCGCATCCTGGGCTGCCGTACAGCTCGCGCGCTGGAGCCTGAGCACGAGACCTGTCCAGTCGTGTCGCTCGTGTGTCGGTCGTGTATCACGCGTCGTTTCGTCTCATGCGCGGCCGCTGGCGGCCGGTGGCAGTGCGCAGATCGCGGGCTCATTCGCAGACGTCCACCCATTTTCAGCGAATAACAAGGCGAACAGGCCTGCCGGCCTGTCGCCGCTCTCATGAGTCAGTGGAGCGGAGCGACAGCAGCCCAAGCAGTCTGCCGATGCCAGACGCCGTCCAGTGGCGAGGCGCTGCGCGCCGTTGATTCGTCTCGCGCGACACGTCGCCGAGGCAGCCCGCCACGGCCCCGCATTCCCCGGACGCGGACCGATCGCCGCACGGACGGCCGGAGTATCGAGTGGCCGGCCTATCGAGCAGCGTCGCAGCCCACGCGACCACGGACAAAGGCGCAGCCTCCCTGGCGGCGAACTACCGCAACAGGACAAGCGTGCTCGCTGGCGCCCAGTCACTGCCCGACACAAAGCGCCGCCTCTCGACGAGACCACGAGGCCACCGCGGTGGAGGGGGCGTGTCGTCGATCGCGGCCACGGAGACAGACGGCGCCAGCCGGTTGCGGCCGCCGGCCCCGGACGCTCACCGGATTCGGCAACACACCGGTGGCCGACGGCGTCGTTCGAAGGTGGTGTTGGGTGCTAAGGTGAACGGGGAACACGCAAAGGCATTCTCTGTGTTGTGCACTCGGCAGGACTCAGTTTCTGAACATAGCACAGAGTTGCAGTAGCAGGCATGAAAGTAGGCTTGTAGAAGTGGAAAATTGTTGTAGCTATCCTAATCCTATGTAAATGCTCACACGCGAGGGTATCATGCAAGACCGTTGTAATAAAAAACAATGCTGTCCAGATTATGCCGGCATAGAAGCCATGTCCCGATCCCCCCCAATGCGCTAAATGCCCGTAAATGCAAGCGCCGTGCCAAAGGCCATGATAACCAGCCCCTCCGTAAGCGTGAGCACTGTAGTGTCGCGGTGACCCGAATGATGACAAAGAATACAAAACGAAAAAGACATGGGCGCCGACTGATGCAGAGCGCAGAATAGGTGCGTAAGACACGCGTGACAAAGCCACGTACACGAGAAATACATGAGACAAAAAAACACGGCACGCGGCCGACATGGGTATCAAGGAAATCCATCAGAACAAAGACCGTCGACAATGGACGAAAGGCGTGAGAGAAGGCGTAAAAATAGTAACAGGAACGTGAGCCGAAGAAAAAGAATTGGGTATATGGCGATTAGAGCGGGCACTGCCCAGAGTCTGCTGTGCGTCGGCGCACAGGGCGGCGCCTCGCTCGGCAGTAGATGGCCAGCGAATGGCAGTCGTGGTAGGAATAGGTGGTGGGATGTGGTTGTGTGATGGGCGTGAGATGCGCGTGCATGTGCGTGGGCGCGCGTGGGCGCCACACAGGTCGGGGTGGGTGGGTGGCGGATGTCTGCCTAGGCCTCGGAAAGAATCGCGGCCTGCCCCTCATTGGAGCCGAAAGCGGCCATCGGCGCCAGACGGCTGTAGTCCAGCGTAGTGCGCGAGCCCGAGGCAACGTCGCTTTGCAGGAGGCACGCATCGATGCGTTAGGGCCTGACTGCGCACCAAGATTGTAAAAAGTAAAAGTGCTGATATTTGTCAGCGCCGCTCGTGTGCGTTGGGCAGACCGCGGGGTTTATGGGAGACTCACAGTGATGGATGACGCTCAAGCCTCGCCGCTCTCCGTGATGGCCGACAGCTTGACCGACTTCTTGCGCGGCGACGGCGCGGCCGCAGCGGCCGCGGCCGCGCGCCGCTGCCGCCGGGCGATGGCGGCGCTCTGCTTGCGGCGCTCCTTCTCGGCGGCCAGGGCGCGCATGACCTCGCGCTGGTAGGCCTGGCGCTCGCGCTGCGCCTGCGCCAGCTCCTCCTCGCTGATCGTGCGCTCCTGCACCGGCGCGTAGTGCTGCAGCAGGTAGTTGCGCGGCGCCGGCGACATGCTGCTGGCGTTGCTGTTGCTGCGGCTGCTGGCGCTCGAGCCGGCGTAGTCCGAGCAGCTGTCGCTGAGCAGATCCTCGTCCGACAGGTACGACGACGCCCCGCTGCCAAAGCCGTCCGAGAGCGACGACCGCTGCGGCCACGACGGGAAGGCGCACGACGACGACGACCGCGTGGTGCCGATGTCGATGGCGCCCGTCTGCGTCGCCGCCATGGAGCTGTAGGAGCCGTACGAGCCGTACATTGTGTGGTTGTGATGGGTGTTGTTGAGGGGGATGGTGAGTCCAGACGCGGCTGTCTGTCCGGTTGATAGTCGCAGTCGTGTGCGTAGACTAGAGTTCAGGTGGCGCTCGGTGTAAGTGCGGTTCGCGTGGGTTGAGGTAGTGGGATGAGAGTGGATGAGTGATCAGGTCGTTTGAACATGGAGATCAGGCTGATGTGGTAGAGAGTCTGGCGAGAGAGGAACCGGACTCGTGGAAGCCATGCGGGAACGCGTTGCGAGAATATATATCATTCTCGCTCTCTCTCGCGTGTGGAGGGAAAGGGGGGGAGTGTCGGTTGCGGACAGCGGTATGGGTGCCAGAAGAGAAAGCAAGGCGAGGGGGGGCGTGCAGTTGGGACGGGAGACCAGCGGAAGTGCGGGCCAGTCTGGGGCGCTCTGGGTGTCTGTTACGAAGAGTACGAGTAGTGCCTCGGCGGGCCAAGGGGTGGGGGGGCGTGCCGCGAGACTGCTGGCGTGGGGGGTGAAGAGCCGGGAACAGGGCGGTTCCGCTGCTCGTATCGCGCACGCCCCTCGCGGAAAGAGCGCGTACGAGTACTCGTAGGACAGGGAGGGCAGGTACCCGCGAGCCGAGCAACGCACCTACTTTGTGCGGCACGGAGTGCGAGTACGAGTGCGTACTCGTAGGCGCAAACAAACGGTCTGCGCGCCGCCACCGCCATTCCGGTTCGTGTGCGTGCGCGCTGTCCTGCCCGGCCACGGCGCTGCTGCACCGCTGCACGGGCGGTCTGACCGCTGTGACGGCGCGTGCGACAGGCGGTGGCGGCCAGACACGCAGTCGCCGACGCAGCGTAGGAAAGACACGGAAGCCACGATGCATCGCACAGCGGGAAGAGGCGCCGGAACGGGCTCACCGCCAGTGCCTCGCTCTAGCGTCGTCTGCTCCCTAGCGCCCAAGTCCGTCCACATACTACTCGTACTCGTACTCGTACTTCTCCATGCGGCCGCCGTTGACCGTTGGGCCGTCCCAACCACGTCGGACGGCCGTGCGCTGATTGGTGCAAAGCCACGTCCGCGTTCCGTTTTCAGCCAAACGGCATTGTGCGGCGTCTGCACGGTAATCGTAATCGTACTCCGTACTCCGTATTACTCTACGGAGTACAGATTACTGTTACAGAGTAATACTCCGTACTCGTACTCACTCGTCACTCGTCACTCAACGTCCTTGCTTCGGCCCTTGCTGCCCATGACGGACATCTTGGCTGGCCCCGGATCGCCGCGTCTCAGTCTGCACGAAAGCGACGTCTTCGTAGGGCGCACAAGAGTGACGATGACGAGCAGACGATGGCGGGGCGCCGTGGGGATACCACGAGTGCAAAGTACGAGAACGGAGCACGAAAGTGTTGTGCTGCGCGTGCTCCCACGTTTTACAGCCGATTCAGAGTATTACAGATTACATGCACCTCCACGCTGCGTGCGCTGGCCGTGACTCATCTCTGGCGCCTGCGCGGTGGCCTGCGTCCGTCCTCGGCCTTCCCCATGCCGCGGCTGATCTGCTTATCTATCCTGGTGAGGGCAGCGGTCTGTAACTGGCGAGGGCAGCGGCAGCGCAGTCATCCGCGCCGTAACACTTGTGCGCATCACGAATTCAGTACTCGTAGTCTGTGCTACTCTGTACTCCGTCTTACTCCGTAAGATACAGTCCTCTGTAACACTCGTCCTCGTACTCGTCCTCAAGATCCGGGCCTGCGCTTTCCTATTCGGGCGCCGCCGTGCGCCTGCCTCTTTGGCCCGTGTCGCGGCTCTCTGCTTTCCTCGTTCCGTCCTCGTCCGACGGAGCACTCTGTCGCTCCTCTGTTTCCTGCTTCCGTGTCCGCTGCTGTCGCTCCTTCTGTTTCCTACCCGTACTTCCGTGTGCTGGCTGCTGTGCTCCTTCTGTTTCCTACTTCCGTGTGCTAGTGCTGTCGCATTCAGTCGCCGTTCAGACCGCTTGCGCGACCGTGCGGACCCTCGACGCCCAACCGCCCGGTCGGCGTGCGGAGGATTGCATTCACCGCCGGTGACTTGTCAGGGTACTTGGCCACCCACCGCGCACACACACACCGACATGTACAGGTACCGCGCCGGCCAGACGGCGTGCCACACCCAACAAGAACGGAGCACGCTGGCTGCGACGTAAAACTCTGCACATACGACGAGTAGAATACACGCTGTACACGCTGCCAGACCGCACGCGCTCGGCCAGGACAACAACACACCGACGGCCAGCAAACAAACAACACACAGTCGCAGCACCCGCAGCACCCGCTGCACCCGCTGCACCCGCTGCACGCCCGCCCAAGCCCAGGCCTGCCGCGGGCCACATCCGTCCGCTTTCCGGCGCACACTCTGCCTGACCGCCTCGGAGGGAGAAAACTCGGAGGGAGAAAACAGAAACACGGGCGCTCGCTCGCACACAAAACACAAACACAAAACAGCGCTATGCACACGCCCTGGCCCGAACCCGGCTTCCCGGAGTGTCGGCTAAGCAGTGTCGGCTAGAAGGGCAGGAAGCACTGGTACGCCGTAATACCGCATGTACAGCGACCTAGACCGCAACGCTGGCTTCGTACCGCCCGTCCTACAGAGTATTACAGGGTACCGATGGCAGTGTACACTCTGTACTCGTACGCCGTACATCAGCTCGCTCGCCAGACTCGGGCCGCGAGCCACATCCAGCGCCAGCGACATCCAGCCAGCGACATCCAGCCAGCGACATAGCGACATCCAGCGCCAAGCCGAGTGACCGCGCTGCCGCCAACCTGTATCTTGTTTGTGTCGATGTCATGCAGGTCGCGGCCACGGAGGACGAATACCGTCCCCGGCCGTCAGACAGCGCGATGCAGAGTACTTTGCGAGACAATCGCGTCTGTGCTCCCGCTGGGCCGGCAAGCCCTCGGCAAGCCGCTGCGTCAAAAGAACAAATATATCCTACTCGTACACGCAGGCAACTCGGCCTGTGTCCCCGGCGGCCCCTGCACCGCTACTTCCCTGTCTTCGGGATCTGCACAACGGACCTGTTTCCCTTTCTCCAGTCGGCCGCCGTCTTCGCCAGCGGCCTTCCTGTTACGGCCTGGCCGTGCCGACTGCATTCCCCTTCTGGCCGCACACCCCGGTCGCTGCTGTAACGCCGCTGCGTGCACAGGCCAGCGAGAGCCGTGTGCGCTGCGCGTTTACACGTCAAGCTCCGCAATGAGGGAGCCGCGGACACGCGAAGAAGCGGCGAAGAAGGAAGAGGATCCGAGCAAAAAGAGGAACAGAGGCGATGGGGCAGGCGGCCCGGGCACGCGAAAAGCAGCGTCGCAGCGGCACAGTCGGCCGCCCAGTCCAAGCAAAGAAGATTTTTTCCCGATCCATATTCCGGTGAAGACAGGTGGAGGCCGATCCAGGGTATTTTTGTCCAGGGCCCGCCGGTGAAAGGCGTTTGATTGTTCAGATCCCGCGCACCGGGGCCGTCGCAACAGTTTCTCCGCGGCATGCGACGTAGGGTTAGGGCAGGTCTGGCACACATTGTACCGTGGTGCAGTGCTCAGTCGGTCTCGGACAAATGAAGCCGTTTCCTCGACAGTGCTGGCTTGACGTCTGACGACAACAAGGATGATGCACGCAAGACATGGCTACTGCCTCAACTTCGTACAGGCATCGTGGCACCAGGCAAGAACGAGTGATTGCGATGCCGTGCTCGTACTCCGTACTCGTACGAAGGCGTCGACTTCAAACAGCACAGGCGCACAGGCGCACAGCCCCCGTCGCCATTCAAACGCCGGCACCTATTTTCGCCAACGGCCGAGGCTGGTGGAGTGGGTCCTCCCGGTCAACGGGGAAGGCTTCCGCGCCAGCTCCCGTTCCAGAAAGCTGTCAGGGGAGGGGTGGCGGAAGTCTGGATCCCAGCCAAGACGGCCATTTTAGCGCCCTTTTAAATGACGGCTCAATGGCGCAGCCCGGCCAGCTCGTGTGTGATCCGAGTACGCTGTATTTTACGGACTTGGAAGAGATGATCGCGACCCAGAAACATCTTGGCGGACCCGAACCGTGTTGACGGGAGCTGCGGCGTCCTCCCGGCGGCGATGAGCGCAATCTGGCTCGTTTGGGCAGGAGTTTCCGTACGAGCACACAAGCCGGCTCCTTTGGGTCGAGTCCGTACGGAGTATGCGCGAGAAGAAGCTGTGCGGCTTGACAGCAATACTCTGAAAGTCCAAGTCACGCACAGGAGTGATTACGTACTCGTATATGCGAGTCCTATGCGATCACACTGAAGGGACAGTAAATTATGCGCCCACGGACTTGCAGGCTCGCATGGCGCAACGGCGTTGCATCCGCGTCTTCATCCGCCAGGATGCAGCTCTCATACCGGCTGTCTGTCGGCGGCACTCCTGCAGACTTCGCAATGTGCACTGGCCCTGCTGCATGGTCTATCGCCATCCGACAATCTACGAGTAGTGCGAGTAGTGTGCACGCCCCGACAAGGTTCTCATCCTTCATTACGATGTACCAGGCAAATTGTCTGCTCGCGGCCAGACACCGCCGCTCTCCAGCCCAACGGCGCCATCCCAGAGACACTCCCTCGGGACGCCCTCCCCGGCGCCGATTCTCCGCACGAGTACCAGTCGGGCCTAGAGCACTGGAGCCGCTGAGTCGCCTGGAATTGCGAGACCCAGCGGATGCCTGCATCCCGTCCGTGCTCTGCCCAAGACCGCCACGCTGGGAAATGAGAACACGAAGAAAACGACGCCGGGCGCCGGAAGCTCGCCGGGGAGGCCTTCCGGGCGTCCCCTCCCCCCGGTCAGGACTGCACATCGTCTCCCCGTAATACGGGGCCGTGTCCGCTTTTATCCTCCTGCCCCTGATGTGGTCGCCTACGAAGAACGGAGTACGAAGTCGGATCCTGGGCTCCCGACGCTTGGGACGACGGGATCTGGCGGGAACCGAGGAGGGCGGCTTCGCACTCCGTACTCTTTGTGTGAAGGCAGAACCCAGTGCCAGGAGACTGGGAGTCGAGCTGAGATTAGGCGTCCCGGAAGCGTCCCGGGTGGATGTTGTGATGTTCGCGCATGTCCGGGTCCATTATCTTACGTACGAGTACGCGTTCGCGTTCGCGGTCGCGCTCATGCTCAGTACGGACGGAGTACGGAGTGCGCAGGAGGGATCTGCTCTCCTCCTCGGCGGTCATCTCGTAACGGGCGCACGATACCTGTACAATTCGAGTGACGTGCACCCCACGCATCCCGTCCTGCGGCGACTTGTGAATCCTGGACAGCGGCTTGTGAATCCTGGACTGCGGCGACTTATGAATCCTGGACCGGCGACTTGTGAATCCTGGACCGAGTACGGTGAGCGATTAAGCGCACGTCACCGCGGCCGCCCACCGACAGGAGACGCGCGTGGGGGTGGGTGGCCGATGGACATCTGGCTCCTGGGATGGGCGTCACGGGCGACGGGGCAGCGCCCTTTCATCTCGGCCATTGCCAGCGACGGAAACCAAGCAGCCACGCTGCTGGCACTACGAACTACGAACTACCAGCGCCGCCTGGCCCGCCCCTTCCCGTGGTGGCGGGAATCGCGGCCCTGGTCCCTGCCTCTGCTTCGTACGAAGCACGCGTAGCGGCCTCCGCTTGCCGCCTCTCCTGCCCCTTCCTGCCCTCTGGACTTCGTACGACGTCGAAGTAGCTGCAGCGAAGCCCTCTGCACCTTCCCTTCTGCGACTCCATCCGCGTGTTCTACGCTGCTTCCGCACCGCATTCTGTGTCTGTCCGCACCTACCATACTGGGCACCGACCCCGTCGCGCTCCGCTTGGCTGCTACGCACGCGGAAGGTGGCAGACCGCCGAGTTGCGAGCACGTGGCGTTCATGAGGCAGCAGTTCCTCTCTGGCGGAGTTTGCACGCGGGCTGCTCGAACGGCGGGTGCACTCTGCTAAGCTGATAGGCCAGAGATACTGGATGTGGGTGTAATCTCCATCTAACTGACTATGGAAAGGAGAGAAAGAGGCAGGTGGCCCATATGTGTCATGTGAAACAGATACAGCGTATTTCGTAGAACGCAAAGACGGGATCGCTGAATACTTTGTGCGATACTGAACGCCTACGAGTGCGTACAAGTACGCTGTACAAGAAACGCACAGCCGTGCCTCCTGCCGTTGCACCGCGTATCAGGGGCCGCTGTGCTTGTGATAGGCAACGTGCAAGTACGACACAGCTCTTCATCGCAGCGTACGAGTACGGAGTAATTACTCCGTCGTACTCAAGCAGCTCTGATACTACGTCTGCCAAGCGAGAGCCGCGTGTGACAGCGGCAGCGTCCACGTCGCGGAACAGCCGCCGCCGTGCCGTCTGGCCGTGGCGTCGCTGATACTGCCGCGGCCCTCGTGGCTGCTTACGACACCCGGCTTGGCGCTCGGTCCTTCGCTCAGCCTCGCCGTCTGTTGTGTTTGTGATGGCAGCCATCCCTCGGCACGTGGGCTGGACGGCTTCGGGTTTCATCTCCTGGCGTGGCGTGCCGGTAATACGAGTAGCAGAGTAAGATACCTGTCGCAGAGACGGTATCACGCTGCACCCCAGGCCACCCCAACATCCGTCACCGTCACCGTCGCCACAGTTGGTGACCAGAGCCATCCTTGCAGAGGGAGCAGATTACAGTACGGAGCATGACAACTCGTCCGTCGTGTTACTCCGTACTGGGACGCAGAGCACGGACAAGTCGGCTCTCGGCCGTCCGAATTGCCGTCCACTATCTCGCGGAACCCATCCGGTCACAATCACATCCTTCAGCCCCTCGTTCTCCGTCACAGCGACCTCGATAGCGATAGGCCAAGCCACGCGTCCCGCCCTGCAGCTCCCCGTCTGCGCGAGCGACGTGAACGACGTAAACGAGCCAATCCGCTGGCCTGCGCGGCCCACTCGAGCCAATCCAAACGGGCAAATGCCCGGACGGGACAGCGGTGAGCCGCGATGCTACTGGCCGGCCACGGCCCGACAGCAGCCAATCATGCCGCCTCGCACTCGTGCCGCATTCTCAGAGGTGCTGGGCGAGAGCGATCGAGAGCGATCGACAGCGCTCGAGTCTGGTCCGGGCGCCGGACTATCGTGCCGCGCAGACCGCTCCAGCCTGCCGCCGACGGCTGCACAGATCGCTTCGGTGCCGACTGCGGCCAATCAACGCCGCTGCCGTCCGTCAGAGTGCGACGCAGGGCCGAGAACGGCGGTCGCATACGGAGTAATACGGAGTACGGAGTACATGTACGAGTCTCTTAACGCCCAGAATAGAAGAGGAAAAACAGGTTCTACACCGTACTTGTCACACTTTCATCGCAGTTCGAGCGCTCGTGGCTGCCGCATGTCTGTCGGTAACGCGTAGTCGAGTGTACTACGCAGCCACTTCCAGGCGTGCTGTTCCGATGGCTACAACTTTGCTGGTGAACTGAATAAGCGTATTAGTAGTAGCCTTGCTTCCGAATTTGATATCTAATGCTGTTCTAGTAACTCGAAATAGGCGCTCGTGCTGACAGCAACTTGAAAGCTGCAAACAATTAGACAGATCATACAATACTGTTCGACTATATATTTATTCGATTTAAACATAAACTAAATAGAAGTAGAAAGGAATAAGTTTTTGAATTGGAAATAAAGTAGAAAGTAACAAGTATTTTAAACTGGAAATGCAAAGCTTCATGTCGCACAGGCATTATGCAATTTTCATATAAGCATGTCATATTTGGTACGTCGGCTTACATTCATAGCAGCCCTAAAAGCATACAGGACCGCTAAATCGACGGCCCGTTTGGCTACGCGGAGAGCAGGGCAAGATGAAAGACAGCAGTAGCCAGGTTCACGTATCTATGTAGGACCTAGGCCTAGAAAGCCAACGACCGGAAAAGCCAACGAAACGCCATGCCCCGCCGAAGAAAAGGAGAGCGAGAAGATGAAATCGCCGTAGCTCAAGGTCAAAGATGAAGCGAGGGCTGAGGGAGAAGGGAAAGGGGGAAAGGGGGAAAGAGGGAAAGAGCTACGACCGGCCGCCGGCTAGCTGCGCAGCGACTCGAGCCGGTTGCGCATCTGGTTCATCATCGCCTCGGTGTCCTCCTCGTCCTCGTCCTCCTCGTCCTCCGGGGCCGCGGGCGGTCCACCGGCCGTCATGGCCACGGGCTTGGTGCGCTGGGCCGGCGCGCCAAGCTCGCCCACGGCCGGCAGCGCGGCGACGGGCGTGGCGGGGGTGGCGCCGGTGGTGGCGATGCGGTCCTTGAGGATCTCGCCGAGGACCTTGTCGACCTCGGACTCGGCCTCGGCGTCCTCGTCCTCGAAGAGGGCGCCGTCGTCCTCGGGCAGCATGTCGTTGGTCATCTCCTCGATGATGCCGGCCTTCATGAGCTCGATGCTCAGCGCCTGCATCGTGCCGGCCAGCTCCGGCAGCCGCGTGAGCCGGTTGACGTCGCGCATGACGCCCACGCTCGCCTTGATGGAGCCCTCGATGCGCCGCATCGCCACCGCCTCGCTCACCTGCATCTGCACGCTGTGCAGCTGCGCCCGCCCCGTCACCAGCCGCGCCGTCGACCGCCGCGCCCGCACCAGCTCGCGCGCAAAGTCCCGCACCTCGCGCTGCGCCTGCGCCGCGCGCGCCGGATCGCGGTGCGCGCGCCGGTCCGCCTGCAAGATCAGGTTCTTGGCCTGCGTCTCGGCGCGCTTCGCCGTCGCCAGGTCGCGGTCGAGCTTGCGGATGTGGCCGCGGATCAGCGTGTTGCACTTGCGCAGCTGCGCGCGTTAGCAGCAGAACAGACAGCCCCCCGCGCCCGTCTTACCTGCTCTTGCGGATCTGGCTTGACAAAGAGCGCCTTGAATGTGTCCATCGCGCCGAGGGTGGCTGAGCGAGACGTAGGCACCGCCGTGCAGGTGCGGGTGCCTGCCGTAGTCCGACACCCACTTCCCAAACACCCAGACAGGCCGGACACGCAGACGAGCCTGCTCCGTCCAGCGGTTGTGGTTGTGCCGGAGCCGGCGGCCTGGAAGCTTCGGGGCGCTTCGGGAAGAGGCTGGAGGGCTGCGAAATGCCGCAAGTCGCTGCTGCTTCGGCGTGTGCTCGCGTGGTCGGCCTCGTGGCAAGCGAAAGGCGGTCTCTGCCGACAGTCTCGGCGTGTGCTGATCGGTCGTCGTCCTGGCGAGCTGGAGTGCAGAGTGCGCGGCCTGCGATGTGCGTCGTCTGTGGCGGCGTCGGTAGGCAATGGCGGTCGGCCGTGGCGAGAGAGAGCACGTGACGATAAGACGATAAGAGCTCGCTTACTTTTGGCTGCCTTTGTATTTCGGACTGGAAAGCGCCGCGTTGGACGTGCAGTGCTGACTCATCTAATGATGCGCTTGTGCAGCGAGGACGCGTACCAGCCATGTACGAGTACTCCGTACTCCTCGGACTTGTCATTCCATTTGTGAGCCGGCTCTTGCACACCGGCAGCACCCAACCGCAGAGCAGCCTGGGCAGCCTTGTCCGGACTGGCTGCGGTTCTTCGGTCAGCCTCTGGTTGACCCTTGTCTGCGGGGCAACCCACACCACGATGCACTGTGCAGACGGTAAATGGCACTGTGCGTGTGCGAGCGAAAGCTCTGCCTAGCCCCACCAGCGACGAGGGCGGGGTACAGCCATGTTCCGGGACGCGCTGCACGGTGTCGTCCATACTGTGCCAGCAGCGCCTGCCTGTTTCGCCCTTCTCCAGCATCTTTGCGGTTCCTCAAGCTTCCACCAGCAAAATAGAAGGAGCGGAAAAAACAGCAGTAGCCTAGAGGGCCCACCATAGCAACCTTCAAATATCACCACAGCCTCACAAGACTCCCGTTGCCCTCTTTTCGACGACCCCTTCCACCTGACCCATCCCGCACACTTCCTACGATCCCACCGGCCGCGACACCTGCGCGCTCTCCCTGCCTGCTATCTGCTATCTGCTATCTGACTACTCCGCTTTCCCTCGATCAAGGCAGCAAACGAGCAATCGTACGTCGAGATTGAGACGGAGAAACTGACGATATCGTCATCTTCCATCGCTCGGATCTTGCACCGCACAACATGTCTAGCGACGCGCTCACTCCCGAGGGTACGTGCAGCCTTTTGTCTTTGTCTTTGTGTTCTGCTTTGTTTTGTTTTTGTCGTCTTTAGTGTTCTGTTTTCTGTTCTGCTTTCTGTTCTGTTTTCTGTTCTGTTTCCTGTCGTCTTTTTGTGTTCTGCTTTGTCGTCTTGTCGCTCTGCTTCTGCTCGTTTGCTCACGCATTTAGTCCTCTGGGCCCAGCGCTCTTCCGCCACCGACGCGTCCAAGAACTTTGTCTACCTGACGATCGGCGTTCCCGATGTCCCCAAGGACAAGTTCAAGCTGGAGCTCAGGCCCACCGGTCTCTCGTTCACCGGCTACTCCAACACGCTGAAGCGCACGTACAGCGTCGACCTCGAGCTGTATGCCGAGATTGACGAGGCGGCCAGCCAGGTCAACCACACCAACCGCGACGTCGAGCTCAAGCTCATCAAGAAGGAGCTGAAGGAGGAGTACTGGCCGCGCCTCCTCAAGGAGCCCAAGAAGCAGCACTTTGTCAAGACCGACTTTGACAAGTGGGTTGACGAGGACGAGCAGAATGAGGCGGCTGACGAAGACTTCTCCAACTTTGGCGGCGGCATGGGCGGCGGCATGGGTACGTGATCTCGTGAATGCGATTATGCAGTGCGACGTGCTAACAGGAGACTAGGCGGCATGCCCGGTATGGATGGCGGCGACTTTGGCGGCATCGACTTCTCCAAGCTGGGCGGCGGCGGCATGCCAGACTTTGGCGCCGGCCAGGAGGAGGAGGAGGACGATGACGACGATGATGACGAGATGCCCGCCCTCGAGGGCGAGGAGGCCGACGAGGAGATTGGCACCGGCAACAAGACTGCCGAGACGACCGCAGCATAAGCAGCGGGAGCCGGTGGCGGGCTTGCGTGACGGATGTCGGTGCTCCGACGGCGACGTCCTCCTGTGCGGAAGAAGGACGAGGATGATTGGTATGCGTGGGCCAGCCTGGTGGCATGGCGAGCAAAGTGCTGGATGGTCTGTATGGTTCAAGGCTTCATGATCTATGCCAATAAAATACAAACTGAACAAATGAAACGCCTGACGGCAAGCTTCAAGTGTCCCTGACTCGCTACTCATCCTCCCCGAAGCCCATGGCCTCCAGGTCCTCCAAGGTCCACTCGAGGTTGTCCTGACGCCCATCCCAGTTCTTGACCCTCTCGTCGCCCCCCCAATGCTCCGTTGCCAGCTTGTCGGTCCGGTCGACCATCTCGCCGTCGTCGTCCTCGTCCGGGTCGTCTGGGCGGCGCACGCCCTGGACCCATCGGAAGAAGCTGTCCGGGTCCCAGAGCTGCTTCACCCGGCGCAGCTCGGCCTTGTTGCCGCCAAAGTAGGCGCGCTCGTGGAACTTGGTGGGAAAGTCGCGGTCGGGGAAGTTGATAAAGGCGGCCTCCCGGTTGAGCGACAGCGGCCGCAGGCGGGCCTTGACCTGGCCGAGAAACTCGCGCATATCGCGCTCCATCCACTTGTCCTCCCACTCGACGGTGACGTACGTGTGGAAGACGGCCTGGCGCCAGAAGTAGGCGGTGGCGGTGGGCGGCGGCTCGGTGGCGGCGCCGCCGGCGTGGATCCACGTCACCCAGAAGCGGACCTTTTCGGTGGCGAAGCGGTCGCGGAAGTCGTCCATGAGCGCGCGGGTGGCGGCGGTGGCCTGGGCGAGGACGGCGGGCTGGTCGTTGGCGAAGCAGAAGGAGCTGTAGAGCTCGTAGGTCTTGTTGCGCGGGTAGGCCATCTCGGTCTCCTCGAGCCACTGGCTGACGAGGGTCTCGTAGAGGAAGCGCGTGGACTTCTCGGCGAGCACGCGGCGCTGCAGCTGGTCGGCCAGCGGGCGGTGGGCAATGTGCTGGCGGATGGCGCGGTCGTACGCGGTCTTGGTGCCGTCAAAGGCGACGTTGAAGCGCACGCAGGCGGCGCCGGTGCCGCCTTCGCGGAAGTCGCAGGCCCACGTGGTGTCGATGGTCATGCGGTCGGGCCACGGCGCCGCGTAGAAGGCGTCCATGGCGCGGACGACGGCGGGGTCGTCGAAGCCGGAGCGGCCGCCGGGCGGCGCCGGCGGGAACCAGTTGTAGCGGCCGGCGACGACGGTGCCGCGGCCGTCCGCCAGCCGCTGCACGCGCAGCTTGAACTGCACGACGACGCCAAAGTTGCCGCCGCCGGCGCCGCGCAGCGCCCAGAAGAGCCGGCCGGCCGGCGAGTCGGCGGCGTCGCGCTCGCCGACGGTGACGAGCGCGCCGCGCGCCGTCACCAGCGTCGCCTCGGCCAGCGTGTCGGCGCCCAGGCCGAAGCGGCGCGTGAACGGGCCCAGGCCGCCGCCGAGCAGGAAGCCGCCGACGCCGACCGTCGGGCACCGGCCGCCGTTGACGACGTAGCCGTCGTGCCGGCCGGCGATGAGCTGCTCGTACACGTCGCCCCACTGGCAGCCGCCATCGACCGTGACCGTCATGCTGGGCATGTCCAGCCGTGCCGTCTTCATGCGCCGCAGGTCGAGCGAGATGCCCGAGAAGGCCGTCGAGTGGCCCGCGTACGAGTGGCCGCCGCACTTGATCGTGAGCCGCAGGCCGCGCTGGCGCGCCTCGTTGACGACGGCCTGCACCTGGGCCGCGCTGGTCGGCTGGACGACGCAGTCGGGGCGCGAGAAGCGGAACAGCAGGTTCGACGTGGCAACGGCCTTGCGGTAGGCCGGCTGGCCCGGCTCGAGCACCGGCACCTGCTGCTTCTTGAGGGACTGGATCGCTTTGTCCATGGGAGTTCTTGTCTCTGTTCTTCCGTTATGTTCACTCTTTGATTTTCTTGGAATTCATAGCTCGATTTTTCCAGGGTTTGTTCTTCCCTTTTCAGGTATGTTCTTCCTAGTCTTGGTGAATCTTTATATCTCTTTTGTTTCTCTTGATTGGTCTATTTGATCTAGTATTTATGTTTGATTTAATTATGCTCCGGGAAATACCTGCTCCCGGAACGTCCGGTGTCCTGATAAGTGCCCGGGACGTGGCAGTGTTTGATTGTTTGACACCCACCGGAGGTGCCGGGACAGGAAGTCCGGCACTTCTGCGGCAAGCGGCACGGCTTATCTGTCTTGCAAGTGTGATCGAACGAGGCTGATTTTACTCAACGTGCCGGGTTGGTGCCCAATGTCGGTCTCTCTGCCTGAACAGCGTCACAGCTGGCGCCCAACTGGTAGCCCGTCAGTTGAGGGATATTAGCCTCATCTTCCTCCTTCCGCCGGGATACTCGCCGGCCGATAACAGTCCTTCTCTTCATGTCCGGCTCCCGAGACTCGCCCGTATCCTCGCACACAGACGTCAGCACACAGCCCACAATGGACAAGGGAAAAGACGCCGGCACAGCGCCGTCCAAGCTGGCCAAGCTCGGCCTCTTCACGTCCACGGTCACCAGCCTGGCTCGAGACTATGCCAGTCCCGAACGGCTCAACTCCATAGTCCTGGACTACAAAAGTACGTTGACCATGCTCTGCCCTCTGCTTTTTATCGGATGATAGAAACAAAACAACAAGACAAGACAAGACAAGCCAAAGCAAAAGACGAAAGAGAATGAAAGAAGCCGTTGCTGACCGCGCTCAAGGTGGCCTCGTCGTGCTCTCCGTCTGGACCCTCATGCACTTGCGCTCCTGGCTCGGCGCCGTGCCCCTGCCCATCCCGTCCCTGGCCGCCACCCCCCTCGTCCTGCTCCTGATCGCGAGCGTCTCGCTCAGCACGCCGCCCCGCACTCTCACCGGCCTGGCCAACTACATGTACGGCCAAGCGGCCGCCTGCTTGGCCCTCTTTGCCGCCAAGGTCTACCCCGACTGGCTGCCGCGCGCCCTCATCGTCCTCGCTCTGCTGCCTGTCGGCCGCGCCCTCTCGCTGCTGCTCGTCGTGGCCGTCTGGGCCGGCACCAGGCGCTACCGCTACGGCGTGGCCGCTGTGGTGGCCGACGCCGACGCGGCGACGAGCCAGGCCGTGTCTGCCGCCGCCAAGGCCAACGAGCATGTGTGCGAGGCGCAGGCGCTGGAGCTGCAGGTGATGCAGCTGGCGGGCCAGGAAGCCAGCCCGGCCGTCTCCACGGCCCAACAGCTCAAGGCGGAGATCGACGACTTTGTCGCGAGCATGAGCACGCCGACACGGCTCGAGGCCATGGTCGACACCGTGCGCAAGCTGGCCGGCCGAGCCAAGGAGGTGGCGGAGGACGGCGATCTGGAGCTGGCTTCGCAGATGGTCGAGAACACGCAGATCGTGGTGGAGCGTGTGGCGCGCGTCGAGGAGATGGCCCAGGGCAAGGTGGTGGAGCTGCGGAAGAAGGTCTGGGGGCTGGCGCTGGGGTCGGCGTGTCTGTAGAGGCAGATGGGTGACCGTGGCAATGGGATGAGTTGGTTGGCGGCGGGAAGGATGGGTTGATTGGAGTTGAGCGGTAGTGCATCAATACTTTAAGTTGGCTCTTTAACTCGGTTTCTAGGCTGAACTATCATCTGTCGTTTCTCTACAGTAACACGGGCTGATTTATGGCGTCTCTGAATGCTCATCAGCCTTCATAACACAGACTTATAACAGACTCAATAACATACAACTATATCGATCACGGCACCACAATCCACTAGAAAAAACAACCACAAGCACCTACACACCTGGATCCTACGCACCCTCCTTTTTGTTCTTGACCTCCGCAGCCGTGAACGGCTCGAAAAGCGTCTCGACCAGCTAAAGACAGTCAGCAACACCCTGGGCCAACAGCAGGAAATCACGCACCCATCTCTCCAGCGCGCGCTCGTCGCGATGGATCTGGTACTTGTCGTCAAGGCGACCGGCGTAGATGTGGGACACGCGGGCAATGGCCTCGTTGTCCCGCAGCGTGTCCAAGAAGCCGACGGCCTCCTTGGACGAGCCGATCTGGCCGACGAGGAACTTGACGCCTGAGTTGTGAGCATGCATCACCAAAGACGGAGAAATGGAGCACCTACTGTCTCGTGGATAGTTTCTGCTGGCCAGCTCGTTGCCGCACTCGACAATCGCCTTGGCCAGCGTGTTGCTGTCCTCGCGGCTCGGCCCGCCGTCCGTCAGGATCGTCACCAGCAGCGGCCGTCGCAGCGTGCCCTGCGCCAGCGGCTGGTACACGAGCGGCTCGAGGATCTGCCGGCGCAGCTGCGTGCCGATGGGCGTGGCGCCCGCGGCCGTGGCCGCCGCCAGGCCCTTTTCGATGCCCGCGACGTCGAGCGAGGGCGACGTGTCCGTCGACTGGTTGATGAAGCGCAGCGCCACGCCCTCGCAGTCGGGCAGGACGAGCGTCGTCGTGCGGGCGATGCGCAGGGCCAGCGCCTTTTGGTTCTCCCAGCGCTCCTCGGCCATGCCCTTGTGGCTGACCATCGAGCCGCTGTCGTCTGGGCGGTCAGCACGCGACGCCAAAAGCGTCCGAAGAGAGGACCTACCGCAGTAGATCACCTGCTGGTGCATCGTGACCTTGATCGTCTTGGGCAGCATGTCCGGCGTGGCCAGCTCCGAGTCCGGGTCGCTGGCCAGGTCGACGAGCTTCCGGGCCATCTTCTGGGTGAACTCCTTGTCGTTCTTGAAGAAGGACTGGAGCACGGGCGAGTCCTTGACGTACAAGTCCACCGACTGCACAAACTCCTCGGGTGTCGGCTCCTGGACGGTGCCTCTCAGTTTTCGGAGTGTCTGCGAGTCAGCGCTGGCAAGAAATCAAACAGAATTCGAAAATCAAAAAAACCCCGCCCTTGCTCCCTCGCCTCCTCAACTCCCTACACACTCACCCTCTCTGTTTCCTCCGAAGTCTGCCCCTTGAAGCCAAAATGCCGCTGCATGAAGCCCAAGAAGCGTTTGTCAACGTACGAGATCACATGCCGCGCCAACATCACCATCTTGAACGAGAGATCCACGAGCGCAGACTGCTCATCGTCTGGGTACAGCGATCGGCCAAGCTTCTTGTTGCCCGTGTTCTGTGCCACCTCCAACGCGTTGAAGCCGTAGTTGTTGCGCACGCTCGTTATTCGAGCGCCCGCCCGCGCCAACTGACGCACCGAGTCGACGTCCTGCTTCTCGAGCGCAAACATGAGCGGCGTGTTGTTGCCCGCCGCGTCGCACGTGTCGTCCACCGCCTGCGATTTGCGCTTCAGCTGCCGCAGCAGCATCTGCACCATCAGGGGCCGCTCCCTCGGCGCCCGCCACGTCGTCAGCAGCAGCGCCGTCTCGCCGTCACGGCAGCGCTGGTCTGCCTGGGCGCCGCCCTCGAGCAGCGCCTCGACCTGCTCGGGAAAGCCGGCAACTACCGCCGTTGCCAGCACCGTCCAGCCGGTATTCCCGTCGAGCCTGCTCAGGATGTCCGGGTTTTTGCGCACATAGTTCTGGAGCCTCTTTCTAAAGAGCCCGCCTTGGCGGACTTCTTCGAAAATCATGTCCTGCGGGGAATGTGTGATAAGCAAGCTGTATCGTTTCTCTTGGCCCCCTCCCCCGACTTCTATGCGGTGATAAGTCGTAAGGTCCTACCTGATCGGTATCTCTGTATTTCCGTGTCACTCGGTCGCTTCCTCCCGGCTACACACCCTTTTCGAAATTATTTTGCTAATCAGACGTTTCCGAGATCAATATTGATAATCAGACGACTCTGCAGCAAATCAAACATTACTAGCTAGATATGATGCGTGCACAACTACCACCGTTCCAATACGCCTGTATGATATAAACATATACTTCCGAGAAGGCTGCTTCTCCCTTCTGTCTTCGTTTCCTCGCTTGGTCGTCGGCCTATACACATTGCGGCTCAACTGACGTGGGGGTTGGGTTTCTGAACGCAACTTTCCACGTCAGAGTCGCAACCTGTCAGGCGTCAACGCAGCAAACACGAATGACAACAGAACGCAGACTACCGGGAGTCGCAAATTCCCAAATAGGAAACAAACCGCCTCTTGAGGCAGCACGTCTGTGTACGCAGTAAGGCCGTAGCATCACCAGATGACCAGCAACGGCCCAACACACAGCTATGCAGCCCAACCAGCGCTAACCAAAAAGTAAGGCGTACTGGGTTACATGAGTTCTGGCAGCCTCACACACGAAGAGATAAGCTCATCTGGTTGTGGTCGAGCATTTGTAAGAAGTGGTTGCCCAGTGCCCAACGTCACGATAGTTGAGGCTCAAATGCGTCACTCCTGCTCTCGCCGTCCAAACTGATCCTACGTCACGCAAACCTGCCATTGACATGCGTGTATGAGCCGTTTGAGAACTAGTGTCTTCCCAATATCACATGGAGACCGGAGACACGTTTTTGGCTTTCAAGAGCTCGTTCCAGGTGCGGCAAATATGTTGTCTCAGTCGACGGCTTCTTTCCGCATCCACGACAGAGGCGGCTTATGACTGCCCAACGGGTCACACGTCGCTTCAGGATTTACTATCCCTCAGATGAAATTTACCACTATGTATTAGCACCAATACGTGGCCCTGCCTAGTCTCGACTCGCTTTGGAGCGACAGCCGAACAATTCACGTATAGCAGCTCGGGCCACGTCGAGCTTCTTCAGACAAAGAGCCGCATATTGCTTTGAAGTGATACATTGTACCTATGCTATTTACTCCGTACAGACTTCCACCTCCGGAGTTCACGTACAGTTCTGTAAATTGCTGTGGGGGTACAATTTGGTGGCTTTGATATTTGTAAAGTGCGAATTAAAGACAGTAAACCTAGCAATAGGACAAGTGAAACAGGAAAGACTACCGTCAACCACCTCTAAAAACCATACCACCCCTTCGTCCCAACAGATGGAGTGGCTCTGCCCGTAGAACGTCTACCGATACGACGCGGTCCTGCTGGTCGATTTACATTATCTCATCCTCCATCGGCGCATCGCCGCCAGCTGCCGGAGCAGGTGCGGGCGCAGAAGCGGCCGGGGCCGCAGCGCTGCCGTTCGCGGCTGACGTATCAAAGTAATCGGCCATCTCCGAGTCAAGCTCCTCGGCCGTCTTCTTCGCGGGACGGCTGTTGCGAGCGCGGCGCGCAGGCTTCTTCGCGGCGCCCTTCGCGGCAGCCACAGTCTTGCTGGCCGCACCGGTGTGCTTACCCGAGGCGGCAGACTTGGGCTGAGCCTTGGGCTGCGAAATGCGCTGGCTCAGCGTCATGGGCTTCGGGATAAGGTTGGCCTGGGCGACGACAACCTCGACCTGTCATCTCAGTTAGGCATATTCGACGGCAGACTGGAAGACGAGAACACCATTCTTACCTTTACGGCTCGGTTGTCGATCAGCACGCCGTTCAGCTCGGCGAAAGCCTTGCTGGCGCCGTCGGCATGGTGGAAAGTAATGGTGGCAATACCACGACTAACACCACCGGGGCCGTACGACAGCTCGACTTTCTTGGCCTGGCCGACGGTCTGGTTGAAGTAGTCCTATTCGATGTAAGGTTGGTCAGCTGTTCGAGAGAAATTCGCGTCGATATCGTCACATCGAGTCCGAGTCCGTCATTCCGCGTAAGCTTCGGCAGCCTCGAGCCGAGTGTTTCCGTTCTCAAGAGCCAATGGTATCCGGAAGAGCCGCATTGGAGCGACAGGCGCATCGTAGCAGAGCAAAGGCAGTGAGCCGAGACAGTGAAAGCCATCCACCCGAAACCCAACGCCTGACGAAGAAACCCAAAGCCGCCCCCAATAAGCAATGCTTTCTTGCAGCAGAGCCGACAGGACAATACACGACATGCTTCTTCCCGACAAAAGCATTCCGAGCCTCGTCTTCGAAACAAAGTAGAGCCGCCTCGGAGCTATAGCCCACGCCCACTTCTCCACGAACAGAAACGCGTTTGACTTCCCGAAACGTGTAGTTTTCCTCGAATCCGCTATCACGCTAGATCCAGTGAAAACTGCGTCTTGATGGGTGCTATGCTTCCGCATCGCAGCCAAAGAGCTTCGCCATTGTGAAACCATTGCTACTCAGGAGGATCCCTGTCTGCATTCGCTCACTGCATTTGCTCGCTCTGAATTGTGCGGTTTGCTTTCTGGTGACCAGCCAGTTGCAGATCCGCGTAGCACAACCACGTGGGTACTCGTCGGTGCAGTGACAGCCCATGATATCCAATGATTGCCAGCGCCGAACAGTCCGTTCCGCGTGTGCTTGCCAGGCAACGACGCGACAGGAGTTCGATAATGCGCGGCTGGATGCATCATATGCTCAACCCCATGATATGGCAGGTGCACAGAACGTAGCCACGCTGCCAGAAGAGGGAGTCCAGGGTGTCTCGACGGCCCAGCTTGGGTTTCTGTGCAGGAATGTGTCGACTACGCGTGAAGCGCGCGCGCCACGGAAGTGGTATGCCTCTTGGGCAGAGCCGTCTCGGATGATAGAAAGAACAACGAAAGTGTTGTTGACGATGCGACAAAACGTGCCGATAATCCCAGAGGCTTGAAAGACCTCAACGGAAACATACCTTGATCTGGGCCTCAGACACATCCTTCGGCTGCGAGAGGTTAGATTCTGGTAGCGCAGACGTACGTAAGAACGGAAGAAGGCGGCAATACGTACTAGGTTGCTGACGACAATCTTGCTCTCGCCGACGATGCCCGTCGGCTTCTTGGTGGCGGTCTTCGCGGCAGGGCCACGGGCGGGCTTCGCGTTCTTCTGGATTCCACCGGCCGGGGTGGGCTTGGCAGTGGTGTTCTGACGCGTCGACCGACGGCGGTTGTTCGTAGCCGAGCGGCGCTGGCTCAAGAGAATCTCGTCAAGCGACGAGTCAAGCTTTCCAGACATGCTGACGGCTGTGTGATAGAATGGAGGTGGAAGAGAAAGTGTTGGTCAGCCGGCCGATGGAGACGGTGGCTGAAGGCGAAGAGTTTGCGCGTCGGCAGAAAGTGGCAGATATGGAGAAGAGAAGCAGTTCTTTCGGGGTGGAAAGAAAAGACAAAGATGGCAGACACGAGACTGGCGAAGTTGGTTGCAGTCGAGTGATAAAGTGCGATGAATTTTGCAGTTTTTTGGCAGGTAGAAGAATGAAAGGGCGAAGCGGAGGAAGGAGAGGATGAAAAGGAGAGCGGGCGGCAAAATAGTTTCGCGCAGCAGGCAACCGCAGGCGGCCTGCGAAAAGGGACCCGCTCCGGTATTCGATGGCGCTAACCGCATGTGGAAATATCAGCAATGCAACCAATGATCGATTGGCGCCTTTTGTCCTCGTGTTGCTGTTTGCACGGCAATGGTTTGCTCTCGTCAGACAGTCGCAACGAGCTGTGCGTACGGCGGGCTTATGATTCGAGAGTGCACAAGACGAACGGCAGTTAGCCAGAAGAACATAAACTGAGCTGCTTTGTAGCTTTGTATTCTTGCACTCATAGACTTGGAAAGGATAATAAGACGCTGCATATGTTACAAGTTTCTGCTTTTGCTTCCCGCGTATTGCGACTCTACTCGCACAAGTACACCATCGTTCCCGCCGTGTCCTACCCGTCTGCTGTCAGATCACCTGGCAGCAGCCTTCCCTGATGCTGTCTGCGCGCTGAACTTGGCCGGCTTTGCTGCTTCTGGCGTGTCCTTGGCGTTCATCTCGAGGAAGTGGTAGAGAACAATCAGAATCATAGCCGACGCGCCGAGAAAGACGGCCAGGGAGTAGAGATCGTTATCAGAAATCATAGCGGCGAGTGCGATTGCTTGTGCTGTTGGAAGAAGACGTTTTGGGAGCAGCTGCACCAAACTGATTAGTAGGCAGTCAGAGAAGCTGGAGGAGCAAGGGAGTGGATGGAGGCGTACAGCAGTGGGGGACAGCTTGGCTCGACCGGTGGACCGGTGGTGGCGGGGATGCTGAAGACTGTTCTGTGGGAGCTGGACAGAGAAGCTCGCGATGGATTGGCAGTCGAAACACCGTGGCATATCGCGAACCGACGCGCACGCAGGGCACGTGACGCAATTTACTGTATGCTCAGCCACGCACAGCCACACATCGAATTTGCGATGCACAACCCCACGCCACCGTCACAGGCCGTCACTGTACGAAAAAACACTAGAAAATTCCATTGACTCGGAGTTCTCGACGCCCGTTTCGACATCGAGTCCACGTATTGCATGCGAATTCTTGGGAATAAGGGGCCTGGGAGGTACTGTTTCGACTGCGATCACGCCCTCCTCACCCGTGCATAATTAGCGACCATGCCTCCGAAACGCAATGAGAAGGTGGTGAAGGCCACCAAGTCCGTCGATGACCGGACGTTTGGCATGAAGAACAAGAAGGGCGCTGTCGCCCAGAAGCAGATCGCCGCCATCTCGTCACAGCTGAAAGCCGGCGGAAATCCCGAACTAAAGCGCAAGGAGGCCGAGAAGGCACAGAGAGAGCGCGAGAAGCGCGCGGCGGAGGAGGCCAAGCGCGAAGCGGATATGCTTCTGAGCAGGCCGGCCCAGATCCAAAAGGTCCCGTTCGGTGTCGACCCGAAGACGGTGCTGTGCATCTTCTTCAAGAAGGGCAACTGCGAGAAGGGAAAGAAGTGCAAGTTTGCGCACGACCTGGAGTTGGAGCGCAAGGTCGACAAGAGATCGCTGTACACGGACACGCGAGGCGAGGAGGACGAGCAGAAGAAGGTCGAGACCTCGGCCGACTGGGACGAGGAGAAGCTGCGGTCCGTTGTCCTCTCGAAAAAGGGCAACCAGCGGACTACCACCGACAAGGTGTGCAAGTACTTTATCGGCGCGATCGAGGACGGGAAATACGGCTGGTTCTGGGTCTGCCCGAACGGTGCAGACAAGTGCATGTACAAGCATGCGTTGCCGCCTGGGTATCTCTCTCTCTCTCTCTCTCTCTCTCCCCAGATTGCTAACGCTCTTAGTTTCATCTTGAAGACGAAGGAGCAGCGGGCGGCCGAGAAGGCGCTGCTGGACAAGTCGCCACTAAAGACACTGACGCTGGAGGAATTCCTCGAGTCGGAGCGGCACAAGCTGACGGGCCCGTCGACGCCCGTGACGCCCGAGTCGTTTGCCAAGTGGAAGAAGGACCGGATGGACAAGAAGGCGGCGGAAGAGCAGGCGCGCAAGGCGAAGGAGGCGACTGGTCGGGCGCTGTTCGAGAGCGGCAACTGGCGCCGGGAGAGCGACGACGAGGCGAGCGACGACGACGACGAAGACGACGCCAACGACGCCTGGAACCTCGAGAAGCTGCGGCGAGAGACCGAGGCCATCCGGCAGCGCAAGGAGGACGAGCGCCTGGCTGCTCTCTTCGGCGGCGGCGGCAGCAGCACCGAGGCGGGCCCGTCCGGCCAGCCAGCCGAGGCGGTCGAGGCGGCGCCGGACACATGAACGCACGCAGCGCCGCGGTAGGCAAGGTCAAAGGGCAAGCAACGACCCTGCTGGGCCGCTTACCAAAACCACCACAGTACGGCGTACGCAGCGCCGATTCCGTGCAATCGGCGCCGACCGACTGGAGAACCGGGGATCGTGGGGTCGCTTGTTGTCACTCCTTCTGGGAAAGCATGGCGCGCATGGCGCCTGCGGTACCGCGCAGCCCGAGGCATATGTTTCTGTGTTTGGCAAGACTAAGATGGCCGGGGCGGGCCTCTTGTTTTCAGAGATACCAGAGGTGTCCGGGCGACGGAGAATGAACACTCATTGCGTAGCACTGGATCTATGGACAGGCATCGGACCGGCGAGCAGCAGGCCGGCCTGCCCCGTTTCATATGCCATCATTGCACCACCTTGCCCTCCTCTGCGACCGTGTGCTACGTAGGGACAGCAACCAGCCTATAGTGCTCTACACAGCGCCCTAGAACTTCTCCACAAACGGCCGCAGGTCGATCTCATGGGTGAAGCCGGAGCGGTGCTGCGTGTGCAGATACCAGTAGCTGTCGGCGATCTGGCGGTATTAGCAATGATCAGAAAGCGGCGCCGCCAGGAAAGCATGGAACATACCGCGTCGGGGCTCAGCTTGCCGTCGGGCACGCCGTCGTTGACGCTCAGGCCCTTGGAGCGCGGGACGTCGATGACGGCGTCGATGATGGCGTGGGCGACGTGGACGCCCTGGGGATGGAACTCGCGCGCCAGCGACTGGGCCAGGCCGCGCACGGCGAACTTGCCGGCCGCAAAGGCAGCGAAGCGGGCACCGCCGCGCGCCGAGGCGGTGGCGCCGGTGACGATCAGCGTCGGCGGGCGCGGCGCGTCCGGGACGGCGGCGAGCAGCAGGGGGAGCGTGCTCTTGGCAAAGAGGTAGAGGCCGCGGCTGCGGCCGGTGTCAGCGTCCATTGGCAGTGGGCGTCTCTGTTGGCGCGCGAAGCCGAAACACTCACGGATTCACCGCTAGGGAGAGGTCAAAGTCGCTCAGCGACGTCTCCAGGAACGGCAGCCGGAAGCCAAAGGCGCCGCTGGCGTTGTACACGGCGGCGGCCAGACCGGCGCTGGCAAACGGCTCTTCCTGCTGGAGCTGCGCAAACGCGGCCGCGACGGAGGCCTCGTCGGTGATGTCCGTCGGGATGCCAATGGCATGGCCGCCGGCACTGGTGATCTCGGCGACAATGTCCCGGTAGCTCTCCGGCTTGCGGGCCAGCAGCGCCACCGGGTAGGCTTTGGCAAAGCGCAGGGCAACAGAGCGGCCGGTGCCGGCGCCCGCACCAGCAATGACAGCGTAGAAGTTCTTGGAGGCCATGGCTTTAGGACGAGTCAATATACTTTGGAAGACTTTGGAAGACAATACTTGGAACAGAGTCTCTGAGAATAGCAGTCTCGAATGTTCAGTCAATTCAGTCACCGCGCTGAGATGGAAAGACCAGAGTTATGACCTCATGCATTAATAATGTTTTTTCCCCATTTTAGCTTTCCCCGGACTTCTCTCTCGTTCGCCATGATCACCAATCCGACCAAGGGATTCCGTAATGGCAGAGACAGTTCCTCGTAATGTGCGAATAGGTAGGGGCACTGTAGGAGCAATACTGGCTGAGGCTAGGACGCATATGGAAGAACTGCGGCACGTGCGTTTTTCGTAATTACCCACGATGTACCAAACGCGACGTTTCTTAAGCGTGTCTACGGAGTACATGTGGCACACGCGATATTCAAGCAGACAGCATCACGACGGGTGTTGAGAACTCACGGAAGCTCGTGCCTAGTATACGCCTGCCCCTCTGTCCATTTATCTGTTTTTTTTTCCTAGTCAAAGCGAAGCAGAGCCGGGCGGCCCACAGGGGCAATAATACAGGTTTCAGCTCACCCTCCAGCTCACTATCAAAATTTTGCCAACATCTCGCGTTGCGAGCTGAGAAGCGGCGACGTTGCCGCATGATATGCTTTACTCCTATTCCAATCTAGCGTTGGATACTCGGCGCCCGCGTCTGATTTGGGCCTGAGCAACCCATCTTCACCCCCAGCTGCTCTTTGTCTTGCTGTCTTGATCGGCTTTACAATGTCTTTATCCAATCTGTCGGACCGTGAGAGAGTCGAGGCGCCAGCACATAAGACTGCTGCTCCCGTTCCCTTTGTAAATGGCCCTTTGCCAAGCCATCCAGGTCCAATGGCTACAGAGGAACGGGGGGGCCCAGGAGTGGAGAGCGGCGCGAGCATCGCCAACGGCAAGACGGGCGAAAGTCCAGAGCGACATGTCCTGGTCGATTCGGACAATGAGCAAGAAGCAGCCTCCCAGCAACTGCTGCAGGCGTCCTTATGGTCGGAGTCATTACCAGGGCCGAATGGGATACCCCCTGCCCCAAGCAGTCGGCAGCGGAGTGGCCCCTTTCTGTTCAACTCACGAGCCAAGACGGGTGAGTCTAGCCCGGCCGACACATGTTCTTCACTACCTGCTCTGCCTGCTCTGCGGCCCAGTGTCGCGGAGATGCGTGCAACGATGCCTCCTTCCATGGACGGCACCAACGAGGACGGGCAAGATATGGACGACTCAGACAACACACCGCCTCCGCCGTTCATCTCTTCCGATCTCGACCCGCGGTACCCGATCCAGGGCGTGTTGCGATCCCCGCCAAAGGCAGCACCGCGGATACCGCCGCCGGCCACGCCGACCAAAATCGCCGTGTCCATTGAGATACCGTGTCTGTCGGCCAAGCGTCCGCCGAGCAGCATGGCAGCGCCGGGGCCACAGGCCTCGCCGATGGGCGCTGTGGGCCGGCGCACCAACCTGGGGGCCAGTCTTGTCAAGATCAGCGGGCGGCCCAAGGGCTGGAAGCCGGGCATGTCCTACCGCGAGGTGGCCCTGCGCAATGCGGGCTACGAGGGGGATGAGCTGCAGGCGATGCTGTGGTCGGGCAAGAAGCTCAAGGGCCCCGGGCGCGAGGCCAGCGACGGGCAGCAGGCGCCGCGGACGCCGCGGACGCCGATCCCGCGGCGGATCGCCAAGACGAAGCCCAACTACCTGCTGAAGCGGCCGGGGCGGCCGCCGCCGCCGTCCATCCGCGCGGTGCAGCGGTCCATCTTCCGGCAGAGCCAGGCGACCTTTGCGCCGTTTCTGTGCCAGTGGGCCGGCTGCCGCGCGGAGCTGCACAACATGGAGACGCTGCGGCGCCACGTCACGGCCGTGCACGGGCGGGCGGGCGGTTGCCGCTGGCGGCATTGCGTGGAGAAGACGCCGGCGGTCGTCTTCCAGCTGAGCGGCGGCGGCGGCGCCGAGGCCAAGGACACCCGCTTCCACGAGCACATGGAGTACTACCACCTGGTGCCGCTGCAGTGGCACCAGGGCGACGGGTTCGCCAACGACAGCGCCGGGGCCGTCGCGTCGGCACCGGCACCGCTGCCGGACTACCTCTTTGACGCGCACGGCAAGCAGGTGACGCCGCTGGTGCAGGACCCCGTGCTGCAGGCGGTGCCGCCGCTGTCCAGCGCGGACATGCTGGTGCGGCTGCGCGACATCTACAAGCGCCTGCAGCTGCAGCGACGGCCGCTGTGAGCCGCGCGACGGACGCGAAGTCGGCGATGGCATGAATCTACGTGTATTGCGTGTACTTGATAGAAGATAGAAATGACGCACAAGCCCTGCAGCGAGGGCATCAGACCGGCCTGGACCGGCCTTTTCCCGTACGGAGTACTATCGCTCGCTCAGAGCAGAGTGTTACCTCGGACGACGCACGACACGCACTGGCATGGGATGGAGACGGTCCATTGGGATCGCCGCAGCGGGCGCGTGGCGCATCGCCTACACTACGGAGCTGGAGAGCATCCACTTTTGTTTCGTGATGTCACGAGCCGGGGAAGAGACACGGGATTGCGGGCCGCTGCGACGACGCTCGGTTCGTGGCGAGTACATGTAGGTACGGAGGATACGGAGTACGAGTACGAGTACACGCAGACGAAGCTGACATGTACTCGTACTCCTATCACTGTAGGCCAGATACGAAACGAAACGCTGCAGGGCTTCAGGCTCTCTATACGAGTACTCGTACTACGAAGTGTGTTCCGTTCTCCGTACTCGTACTCGTTCTTGTATCTTATCTTGCGGAGTACTCGTACCGTACTCGTGATACGGAGTCGCATCGCGGAGGCGCGGAGTCCTGCACAGAATATCAGCTCCGTACGCACATGACTCCATCTACATGACATTCACGCGTCGCGCTCGGTGCTCGTCCAAAGTCCAAAAGCCGAACGGGGCCCAAGCTCATTTGTCAGCCGATGGGAACGTGCTCGTTGTGGGTTGACGTGGGAGCAGATCCTCGTATCGCGGAAAGAGGGAAAGTACACTCCGTAGCCAGGCAGGCGCGATGCAGACGCAGCATGGCGACTGGGAAAAGGGTGTGCCCTTGCACGCAGTTGGGAAGGCGCAATGCACTCGCTGCTCCTTGCCCGGTTCATGGTGTGTGCACTTATGCACGAATCTGTGCTAAGCAGGATTCCGGCAGGCTAGAATGCCAGACGGAAGGCGGACCGAGAGGGCGCGACTCCCCTCGACTCCCCTCGACTCCCCCAGGGCCTTCCTTCTCGTTCTGCCCTTTCCAGTCTGCGGCTCCGTGCCTTGATCCGGTCCTGTGGTCTCCATGGTTCCGTTCCGTACTCCACGCATGAATGCCACCTTATTCTCTAAATGATATCGTACGGCGAACACGTGCCCGCGCTAAAATGGGCGGCGACTGGATGGAGGGCCGCCGCACTCACCGAGCACGCCATTCAATCAGTGTCTTCTCCATTCTTGGCCGCCTGGCGCTATCGGGCGCTCGTCGGCGTCCCCACTGGCTGTCCTGCGAGCGGCAGACACCTTGAGAGTGCGAGGACGAGTACGCGTAGACAGCCCGCGGCAGACAAGAACGAACGTCATCTACGACGGAGCGGAGGATTTGTGTACTTGTCTGGGGACTTTGCAACTCGTCTAGGAGTACTCCGTACGCTGCTCGCTCCAGCAGTTCTGGCAGATCTAGGGCCAGGAGTCGCAAGCCACGTCTCGCAAATAGAGCGCTGAGCTTCGTCAGCCTCACACTTTGCCGCTTACCAAAACCTGTCCATGCTCTCCCTTGGCTACGCGAAACACCGCGTTTCCTGCGATATGCACCTTGGCACACCCGCCATAGCGGCAACGCAGGTACGGCAAAATAGTGTTCAAAGCAATTGAGCTGCTTGCTTGTCCGTTACCCAACAACTCATCCACACTTGAGTGAAGTGTATTATCGATGCGTACTCTTACATGTACTCCGTACTGTAGACACGACAGATAACGTGAGCCCCGTGCGGTATCCGCTCGCCTTCGTACTCGTACACGTACTCGCCAGACATTTGTGCCGGGTACCTGTACGAGTCGCCCGACACAGCCTCCTTCTAGCGTGGCTGCTACGTCGCATGGCCGCTCCGTCCGGCGGCTGACTAATCCCCAGCCAAAGCCACGCCGACGGCAAGACAGCCAAACAGCGGCACGAGGCCGACGCCAGAAACCGGCCGCCAGACCTGGCCGGCACGCACTGCTCGTACTTCGTTTGCGTACGCCGTGTAGATCACGCGCAAGTACGGAGCAGGCGGCGCAGAGCAGCCCGGCCGAACAAAAGAACGCAACTCGTATCGCGGCCTGCGCCTCGTCACGCAGCCCAATCACGCGGCGGCGGGCTTACGGCCTGAGGCAGCCACACGCTAGGCACAAGTACTGCGCGGGCCATCGTGCGCGGCAGCGGTACAAGCGTGGCCGCCACTGGGGCCTCTCCACCTTTCGGCCCAGCTAACGGGACTGGAACTGGCGCTCTCGCTCCTCGTCGCTTCCTCCTTTGCCTGCGAGTGGAGCCCTGCCCTTCCTGCCTGTCCGGCCTTATGTATTTCCTACGAAGTACGTCGTAACATCCCATATCACCACCGCCGCCTCTCGCCCTCGCTTCCACTCCACAGCCACTACCACACCCGGCACCACGACGCCCGCCTCCCTGCTCTGCTGTCTCTGCGTCTCTGCGTCTCTGCGTCTTTGCGTCTCTGCGTCTCTGCGTCTTCTCCGTCTTTCGTCTTCGTCCGTCTTCCGTTCTCTGCGCCCTTCCGCTCCAGCCGACTGTCCGATTCGCTTGACGGCCGCCAGCTTCGTTTTGAGCCTCGCCTCTCTGCCCTCTCGCGTCGCGCTCGCCGCCGATTGAGCCTGCACCGCTGTCGTCTGTCGGGGCCGGTCGTCTTCGTCCCTCCCAGCTCCCGCCGCGCGTCCGTCTCGCCGCCCTTTCGACCCGCAATCCTGGCGCGCACGTCATGGCAACGGCGTTGTGAACACGGCGCCGCTACTCTCACGATGCCGACCCTGAACATCAAGTCCGCCAATGGCGGCACCAGCTCGGCCGCCTCGGGCCACAGCAACACCAGCTCCAACGCCAACAGCAACAGCAACAGCAACAGCCACTTCCCCCAGAAGCTCAAGAACTTCTTCCGCATCAACAACTTCTCCTCCGATCACGGCGTCGCGCACGACCGCGCCGCCGACGGCCGCGACAAGTCCGAGAAGAGCCACTACCTCTCGGCCAAGTCCGACTCCAAATCCTCCTTCCGCCAGTCCAAGTTCTTCTCCGTCGGCCGCCTCCGCTCCGCCACCGTCGTCAGCGAGGGCAATCCCCTCGAGGAGGCCCTGAGCCCGACCGTGCTCGCCAACCCCTACTTTGCCCACCAGGGCCAGCCCGGCATCCGCCACCACAACGAGGGCTCCGAGCCCCCAAGCCCGCCCGACACGCCGCGGAAGAAGCTCGCCAACGGTGCTGGTGCCGGTGCCGCCGGCTCCGCCGCTGCCGCGAACGGCGACCATGCCGCCGCCGCCACCAAGGAAGAGCTCGCGCGCAAGCTGCGCCGCGTAGCCAGCGCGCCCAACGCCCAGGGCATGTTCACCAAGAGCGCCGCCGACCCGATGCCGTCGATCTCGAACCTCGGCAAGCACATGAACGGCGGCGACCGTCCGGGCACCGCCGAGCTGGGCAAGGAGCCGGCCGGCGGGCACAAGAACGGCGCCGCGTCCAACAGCAGCGTCGTCCTGGGCGCCGACGACGGCGACAGCGACGACATGGGCCCGGCCGGCGCCTACGAGGACGCCCTCGGCGACCTGCCGCCTCCCGGCCGCTCGCCGCTGACCTTCCGCCGCACCTACAGCTCCAACTCGATCAAGGTCCGCGATGTCGAGGTCGGCCCGCAGAGCTTTGACAAGATCAAGCTGATCGGCAAGGGCGATGTCGGCAAGGTGTACCTTGTGCGCGAGAAGAAGAGTGCTCGTCTCTACGCCATGAAGGGTGCGTTTTTTTGTTTTTGTTTTGTTTTACTGTCTTACTGCTACTGTTTTACCGTTTGATTGTCTTGTTTTGCTGTTGCTCTCAACTCAATGCTAACAAGCGCAGTCCTGAGCAAAAAGGAAATGATCAAGCGCAACAAGATCAAGCGCGCCCTGGCCGAGCAGGAAATCCTCGCCACGAGCAACCACCCCTTTATCGTCACTCTCTACCACTCCTTCCAGTCCGAGGACTACCTCTACCTCTGCATGGAGTACTGCAGTGGCGGCGAGTTCTTCCGTGCACTGCAGACCCGTCCGGGCAAGTGTATTCCCGAGGAAGATGCTCGCTTCTATGCTGCCGAGGTCACCGCCGCCCTCGAGTATCTGCACCTGATGGGCTTCATCTACCGCGATCTGAAGCCTGAAAGTAAGCCTCGCCAGCCACTCATGGGCATCTTGTGCATCTGACTGACACCCCCCAGATATCCTCCTCCACCAGTCCGGCCACATCATGCTCTCCGACTTTGACTTGTCGAAACAGTCCGACAGCGGCGGCAAGCCGACGATGATTGTCGGCAAGAACGGCGCCAGCACGTCTTCCCTGCCGACCATTGACACCAAGTCGTGCATTGCCAACTTCCGCACCAACTCGTTTGTCGGCACGGAGGAGTACATTGCGCCCGAGGTGATCAAGGGCAGCGGGCACACCAGTGCTGTCGATTGGTGGACGCTGGGCATCTTGGTCTACGAGATGCTCTACGGAACGACGCCATTCAAGGGTAAGAACCGGAATGCTACGTTTGCCAACATCTTGCGCGAGGAAATCCCGTTCCCCGACCATGCGGGCGCGCCGCAAATCTCCAAGTAAGTTTGGTCGTCTCGTCCGCTCCGGCTGTCGTGTGGAGGCCTCCAGTGTGCGCGTACTAACCTGGCAGTCTCTGTAAATCCCTTATCCGAAAGCTGCTCATCAAGGACGAAAACCGGCGTCTGGGCGCGCGGGCGGGCGCCTCTGACATCAAGGTGCATCCGTTCTTCCGCACGACGCAATGGGCTCTGATTCGGCACATGAAGCCACCGATCGTGCCGCACCAGGGCAAGGACATCGACACGGTCAACTTCCGCAACGTCAAGGAGAGCGAGAGTGTGGATATCAGCGGATCGCGGCCAATGAAGGGCGTGCCGCTGGAGCCGAGTCAGTCGGCGACACCAGGCGCCGAGGTTGTCGATCCCTTTGAGGAGTTCAACAGCGTAACGCTGCACCACGACGGCGACGAGAACGGATACCAGTCATAGCCTTGCGGAACGGCTGCGCTGGTTGTCAGAGCGGAAGAGCGGAAGAGCGGACGAGCGGAAGAGAAAATTGCGAAATTAGAAAACGAGAGGACGAGAGCGCGCGGTGACGAGAACGAGCGAGAGGGAAGAAGGAGAGAGGCAGTGGAAGCCAGGACGCTCTGGCTGCTTGACACGCACATACACTTTTGCTGAATGGACTCGGTACTGCTCTGCATACTTTGGGTGGCCGTTTGGGTTGGCAGGTTGGCTTGTCTCTGCTATACCTGCCGCGTCCCGCCTTCTTTGTTTTTAGGCCTTTTATTATACTTTCCGGGCACGGTCAACGGGAGAGAAACACGCACACATGCAAACACGGAGAAACGGCAGGGGACGCGAGCTGACTTGGGACGTACCGCTAGGAGGCTAATAAGGAGGTCATGGAGTTTTGTTCTATGCGTCTATTCTTGGCTGGGCAGCCGCCTTCACTCCGTCCTTGTCTCCTTGGTATTTTTGTATCTTACAGCCTCTGCCATTACTGGTTGTATGGTGGTCCGTCACGGCGCTCAGGACAGAAGGGAATCGATGCTTTGCTTTCATGTGCTGCCGACTGTGTGGATCGCATCGATTGTAGAGCCGAGACCAGGCCGGACTGGAGGCATCGCGAAAAGGCACGCCGTGTGTCGCTGAGTCATGTGCTTCGTCGAGACGCGCCTTCCTGTCGCGTCTTCTTGTCGTCGGCAGTCGTCGCCCGACAAGGAAAGAGCGGCAGCCGTCCCTGCCGCGGGGACGTGTTGGGCGGCATTTCGGCGTGTATGGAAGGGATCCCGACATTTCGCATCGCCGTTCTTTTCTTCTTTTTTCGCATCAGCTTTCGGAATGGACATCGACCCAGAAGTGACATTGTTCGGCTGCACGGATGCCGGCCAGGCAGCGCTCTCGCGCGTGGCCTACCTCGGCGGCATCATGCTGCCCTTTTCCATTGTCGCCGCCATCCTGTCCATGGACAGCCCTTTTGCGCCCGGTGACGGCAGGTTCTGGGTCTTCTGGGCCATCAGCATCCCGCTTGTGGTGTTCACGGTGCTGATCATCTACGCGGACGACCTCCGGCAGCTCGAGGTCTGGGTGGAGATCAAGGCCGAGAACGTGTGTCCTCTGAAAGGCAGCATCAGCGGCCGCGGCAGCGGAAGGGAGTTGGCCGCGCTGTTTAGCAGCGCCGTGTCTGGGCCGGGCGAGCTGCCGACCGCACCGCTAACACGGGCGCCACCGACAGGCACAGCGGGCGTGGCACCGCCGCCAGCCAGCGCCGGACCCAGGCCGGTCCTCTCGGGCGCCGTGACGGTGGACGACAACGTGCCGGAGATTGTCATTGAGGTGGTCGGCGCCACGCGGCGACGGCGTTTCCGCCTCCTCCATCCACTGGCCGAGTGTGGCAGCAATCTTGGCAGTACCCGAGATGGGCGCAGCACGGGCTGCGATGCTGCAATCTCGCTCACGGGCGGCAGCGACGAGGCAGACGACACAGTGGTCATCGACATGGGCGACAGCCGCCCGACAATCGCGTCGGAAATGCACATTGTGCCGGCACCGGCGGCCGGCCGGCGGCGGCAGAGATGGCCCCACTGCATCCTGGAGCGGCCAGCAGACGGGTCGCGGCCGCGGGCGTGGCGCCGGCAGCGGCTTGGGTGGCTCGGCGCGGTACGGAGCATGGCGGGTAACCGATACCCACGCATGGCGGCGGATGTGCCGGAGGGCACGGCGGCGACGGAGCGGAGCGGGACGGGGACGTAGAAGAGGGCGGGCTCGTGTGCTACAGTGAGCAAGCTGGGGACTACGAGCCTAGCACAGATCCTTGAACAGGGTGATGGCTGCGTTAGAACAAGGCAGGGAAAAGAGGAGGTCAAGAAGGAGGCCAAGAAGGATCCGAATATGCTTACGATGTAGAGAGCAGTGTATTGAGCCACATAGCCAGAATGGTCTAGTGTCTGATCGTGCAGCGGTCTACGACGTATGAAGAGTGCGAGTCTGGCCGTGTGATGTCTGTATGCAATACCGGGCGTGTTTAGCAGATGTATCTACCGGGGTGTTTCGTGCTTGGGGTGGGGGATGTCCGTACGCGTCTTCGGCCTGTCCGGCACGGTGTCTCAGACAGTTCTCACACTGGCGCGAGGTGCGAGCAACGGGAAAGAGCGAGAAGCCAGGGGGAAGGAGCGTCTGGCTACGAAGCAGGACCCGTCCAACAAGCTTCTGGGGCGCGGTTAGCGCGATGCGGAGAGCGGAGACGGCGAGCGGAGAGCGAATAGCGGAGAACGGGCAATGGCCGGCGAGGGATGGCCTCTAGTCAGCACGACGGAGGGCGCAGGGGGACAAGGGACGATCGCATGGAGCAGCTGTGTAGTTCTGGTACTGGAGTGCTGGGCAGTTCTGGACAGTTTTGAGAGCGTCGCAGCTCCGAGTCCACTCGATCATCACAGCATTTTGGTAGAGATTTGTGACAGAGATCTCGTGATATTGATCTGCTTCGGCTTCGTTTCGTTGCTTGTTCTTCGTTGCTTTGTTCTTCGTTGCTTCGCTGCTCGTTGCTCCGTTGCTTCGTTGCTTCGTAGCTGCTACTACAGACTACAGACCGACGCCGGAGCTCGCCGGCCATCGCCACTGCCCGGCACACCATGGCCCGCCTCGACAAGGCCGGCGCCGACGAGGCCGAGGGCGAGCAGGCGGACGCGGCGCGCGCGACGCGGCGCATGCTGCGCAAGACGGACGTGCGCGTGCTGCCGGCGCTGGCGCTGCTCTTCCTGTGCTCCTTTCTCGACCGGACCAACGTGGGCAACGCCAAGATCATCGGGCTCGAGGCCGACGCGCACCTGACGAGCGCGCAGTACAGCGGCGGCCTGGCCGTGTTCTACGCGCTGTACATGGCCGGCGAGCTGCCAAGCAACCTGGTGCTGCGGCGCGCGACGCCGCGCGTGTGGCTGCCGCTGCTGGCCGCCGTCTGGGGCGCGCTCACCAGCGGCCTCGGCTTCGTGCGCGGGCCCGCGAGCTTCCTCGCTGTGCGCGCGCTGCTGGGCCTGGCCGAGGGCGGGCTGCTGCCGGGCATGGTCCTGTACCTGGCGGCGCTGTACACGCGCGCCGAGATGGCCTGGCGCATCGGCCTCTTCTACACGGCCGCGTCGCTGTCGGGGGCGTTTGGCGGTGGGTTCGGGCGCGGACTCTTGTTTTCTGATTTCTGATTTTCTGATTTCTGATTTTCTGATTTTCTGATTGTCTGATTGTCTATTTCTTCCGACCAACATCCAGGCTGACGCCATGTCAGGTCTTCTTGCGCGCGGCCTGTCCGCCATCGGCCCGCGCGGCGGCCTCGAGGGCTGGCGCTGGATCTTTATTGTCGAGGGGCTGCTGGTGCGTCTCTCTCTCGCTCTCTCTCTCTCTCGCTCTCACTCTCTCCCGCTCTCCCCATCTCTCCTCTCTCTCTCGCTCTCGCTCTCGCTCTCGCTCTCTCCCGCTCTCCTCTCTCTCCCTCTCACCATCTCTCTCTCTCCTTGCTCACCATCTCTCTCTCTCCTTGCTCACCCGCAGACCGTCGTCGCCGCTATCGTCGCCGGCCTGCTGCTCCCCGGCAGCCTCGCCACCGCCGCCTATCTGACGCCCGACGAGCGCGCCGTCGCCGTCGCCCGCCTCAACGCCGCCTCGGAGCACGAGGAGCCGTTCCGCTGGTCCGAGGTCCGCCGCGGCGTCCGCAGCCGGCAGCTGTGGCTGACGGCCACCGCGTACTTTGGCATCCTGTCGGGCATGTACTCGTTCGGCCTGTTTGTGCGTCTGCTGTTCTTCTGTCTCTGTCTCTGTCCTCTGTCCTCTGTCCTCTGTCCTCCTCTGACTGCCAGCTCCCCACCATCGTCAACGACCTCCACATCGCCTCCAACGCCAACCAGGCCCAGCTCTGGACCGTCATTCCCTACGCCGTGGCCACGCCCGTCACAGGTACCGCGTCCGTCTCGGGTATACCTCTCCGGTATACTTGTCCGGCATGATGATCTCTGCTGACCGCCAGTTCTCGTCGCCTTCGTCTCCGACCGCCTGCGCCTGCGCGGCGTCGTCATGCTCTTCACCCTGCCCATTGCCATTGCCGGCTACGCCGTCATCGCCAACGTCGCGTCGGCCAAGGCCCGCTTTGCCATGACCTGCCTCATGGCCACCGGCCTCTACAGCAGTGTTCCGTGCGTGCTGGGCTGGAACTCCAACAACTCCGCCGGCCACTACAAGCGCGCCACCACCTCGGCGCTGCAGCTGGCCGTTGCCAATGCCGGCGGCTTTGTCGCCAGTGCGTTCCAGGCGTCCCTTCAGCGCTGCCTGGCATCCTGCTGACCGTCTAGCCTTTGTCTATCCCGATGCCGACCGCCCTCTCTTCCACCGCGGGCACACCGTCATCCTCGGCCTGCTCGTGTATTCGTGGTTTGCGTGCGTCTCTTCCTGCTCTGCGACCAGGCGACAAGCTGACAGCAAAGGGTTCTCGCCAACGTCCTCTACTGCCGGAAAATCAACCGGGACAAGGCGAGCGGCAAGTACGCCCAGTACGAGGGCTGCGGCGACGACCGCGACCCGCAGTTCAAGATGGTGTTGTAGACTTGGACGTGTGGACGTGGCTGCGTCCATTTGGCTCCAATGCTGACTCATCCGTTCGTGCACGCCAATCGCTAGTCCTGCAGCCAAAACCCCTCTACGCGCCAAAATAGCCCCAACGAAGAACGCGTCACGCTTCCATCTCTGCACTCTGCCCGCGATGGACGACACCACCGAGATTCTGGGGCCGCCGCTGGGCGCCTCCCTGGCCGGGCCCCCGTCGCACGAAGACCTGACGCCCATGGAGCAGGCCGTCCTCGAGGAGTACGAGCGGCTGGCGGAGAACATGAAGAAGGTGCGCAGCGTCGAGAAGAGACAAAAGGACAGAGACAGAAGACACAGAAGACACAGAAGACACAGAAACAGAAACCTGCTGACGGCACAGCTTGCCGGCGTCCTCGACGAGCTCGCCGGCCGGCCGACCACCGAGACCCTGGACGGCCTGCGCGAGCTTGAGCGCAAGACCAGCCTGGTGTTCACGCTGCTCAAGGCCAGCGTCTACAGCATTGTGCTGCAGCACCAGATCGACGAGGGCAACTAGAACAGAACAGACACAGAACACGCTCAACGCACAAGTCGAAGCCGAGGAGCTTGCTATGTACATACTCCGTGTCTAATATACACTGTCGCCTAGTTGACGGCACCGCCGTAGTAGACCTTGCGCACGTCGACGAGCTTCTTGCCGCGGCCCATGGCGATCTCCTCCGGGTCGCGCTGCTGCAGGAGCGCCTGGAACGTCGCCTTGACCGTGTTCATGGGGTTGCGCGACCGCGGGATCTTGGCCGCCAGGTCGTGGATGCCGGCGGCGCGGGCCATCTCAAAGATGCGGTGGGAGACGCGAAGACCGAAGCCTAGAGGTCAGTACGGACAAGGAGTGTTGTGAGAGAGAGAGAGAGAGACTCACCGGGCGGCCGCTGCGACAGCTGCACGACGGTGCCGCTGACCTTGGCCTGGACGTTGCCGTAGATGGTGCGGTTCTCGTAGCGCGGGATGGGCTGCATGTTGATGAGCGCGAGCATCTTGGCCTTCTTGACGGCGACCTGCGGCTCGGTCGACTTGGCCATGCCGAGGCCGAGGCGGCCCTCGCCGTTGCCGACGACGGCCATGACCGACGTGCTCAGCACCTTGCCGAGACGGGTCTGGTTGGTGACGCGCCGCGTGACGAGCACCTTGGCCGTCATGCGCTGCATCTCGGGCACGGTCAGCAGCGTCTTGCGCTTGATGGCGCGGAACTCGCCGGCCTCGTCGAGGCCCTGGTCCTCGGGGTCCGTCTGCCGGTGGTAGCGGTGCGTCACGCCCGGTACGTGGTGGCCGAGCGACGGCGCCATCGCCGAGTCGCCCGTCTCCGCCGCCGTCACGCGCGTGCGGCCGTCGCGCTGCACGAGCGCCGGCCGCTCGAACCACCAGCGCAGCAGGTCCTCCTCGCGCGGGCCGTGCTCCGCGATCAGCGCGTCCAGCTGCGCCGCCGAGAGGCCCTCGAGCCGCGTGTTGGCCGGCACAAACGACTCCATCCACGCGAGCAGGTCCGTCGAGAAGGCCTCCTCGTCCATGAACCGGCTGTCGATCGCCGTCGCGTTCGCCCGCTCCAGCTGCGCCTTGGCCTTGGGCCGCCGGTCGATCTTGGGCTGCAGCGTCGCAAAGTCGTCCACGTACGGGAAGCCGAGCGACCGCGCGTCCGTCCGCAGCCGGCCCTGCACCGCCAGGTCCCGCGCCGCCACCGCCGCCTCGCCCGCCTCCAGCGCCGCCAGCTGGCCCGGCGTGTACTTGTCCGCCAGCGCCGCCTTCTCCGCCGCCGTGTACCCCCGCAGGTGCTCCTGCGCAAACCGGCCCACCGCCGCCTCGTCCACCAGCCCCATCTTCGCCGCGCTCACGCTCGTGAACCGCGACCGCCGCCGCGCCCCCCGCGCCGCCGACATGTGGAATCCGTGCGCGCCCGCCGCCACCATGGCCAGCCGTTCTGGTATGCCCGGCGCCCCTGTCGCTGTGGTGCGCATCGTGTTCTTCGTCGTCGCCGCTACCGCCGCCGCCGTCCGCCGCCGCAGGAGCGCGCCGCTGCCGCCCGCTGCTGTCCACGCCATGCTCATGGCCCGTCCCGTGCTGTTACGGCTATCTCGCTTCGCCGGATTGCCCCAATGGAGCTCGAGAGGTTCGGGTGTCGAGGCGCGTGAGAGCTCGACTGAACGGTGAGTCGTCGGACCAACAGCACAAATTTTTTGGAACACCGGCATAGCCCGCCAAGCCGGTTCTGTCACGTGCATAGACACGTGTTCACGGCGGTGCGTACTCCGTACTTATGATCGCATCTATTTTTGTCTCAGCTGGCGCCGCACCAGCTAGCCAATCAGCTGCGGCATCGGCTTGCTTACCTAACGCTGGGACTCCCCGAACCCCGTCAGTCCATTTCTGCTGCACCTCTGAAACAGACGTCTGTTCCAAGTCTCCATAACAACCCCATTTGAACGCGATGGCTGTCCGCAGTGCTACGGGAACATGGTTGCGGGAAAGGGGCGGCCTGTTCTGTGCGGCGGTTCCCTTTTCTTGCGATGCTCCCGCTGTCTCCTCTTCTTTTCCGTCTTCTCTTTTCGCGCCGTAGATACCACTGTTGCTTTTTCGCTTCGTTTTCGCTTCTTGTCCTGTACATTGCTACGTTCTTTAATCACTGCCGGGCAGTCGACTCGTTTTGCGCTCTGTCGAGTGGTCCATCGTCCATTGTCTCGTCGTCGTCTTGCGCCGCTCTCGCCCTCATCGACGCTCTCGCCAACGCCAAGATGGGCCAATTCGACTGGTTCGGCAAGATCGGTGCCACGCCGCAGGCCGTCGCTGTGCTCAACGATCAGCCCATCCTCTTCACCATCCTCATCATCGTCCTCCTTGCTGTCACCCTGGAGATCCTGCTCATGTGGTGGATTCACAAGGCCACCATGAAGCCCGAGCAGAGAAAACCGAAGAAAGCGGCCGACGCCAAGCCGCCTGCGAAGAAGTAGACGCCAAACAGCGACCAACGGCGGCCATAGCCTTGCCATCGGCCGGTCGCCTGGCAACAACCGGAGCTGCTTTCGCCTGAACCCCATTTGCCGGCGGCAGCCGTCTGCCGGCCTTTCTCGCTATCGAGCCAGCATGCCCTTCTTATACTGTCTTGGAACTCGTCCTTTTTGTCGGTTTTTTAGAGGGAATAGACGAACGCTGCATCGTTTTGCCCTGTACATACGCTTGGGGTCGTCAGTGGGCAGCAGAGCCGTAAAGCAGAAGCAGGCACTTGCGTTGAGAGAGCAGAGCAAGCAGAAGCCGTGCTTTGTGTTCTCGTATTATACTGTTTGATGGCTGCAGGCTGCATCAAGCATCATATTGTTGGCTTATAGTTTTGTTATACTCCGAGGCTAAATCTAGACTCCTATAATTCCATTGGTCTACCTGACCTTCAGAAAATATGAATAAACCTATGACGCGCACAGATTGGGCCGTAGCTTCTCGCCATTACTAGGTTCAGACTACTTGATTTACTCAGCCTGCCATACGTCTAGGTCATCCATATATATGTCCAGAAAGTCGTTGCTTGTATCGCGCATATCCTCCATATAACAGCCGCGGTGTCCCCCATAATCAAACTCGGCTTCTGGCACTTCCGACGGCCACGTATTCAGCTGCCGACAGTCAATCTCTCGCCATCCCCGACTATCGTCAGCTACATCATCATGCGCCCCTGGGCAGTCGTATGTCGCCTCGCTCTCAAATGACAGCCCGTCACTTTCCTCCCACCAAGGACTACCTGGGTCAGAGTCCACATCGGAAGCAGGCCAATCGCTGATTTCTTGCCAGCATGCTTCGTCCACAAACTCAAAAGTATCGTGTGATAGATCTTCCTCGCCAGCGTCTTCAAACCAGTCAAAATCTCCGAGCTGTCCTTCGTCTGTTATCTCATACTGGCTGTCGTCGAGCATATTCGTTGCTTCGGGGCCCTGAAGTTCCGACCATTGCTCACTAGTCCCCATACTAGAAATGTCCCCGACCTGTTGAGAATTTTGAGAATCTGATAACATCAGACAGGAGTCTGTCTTTTGGTTGCCACACCCTTTTAAGGCATTGCTATTCGACTTGGCCGTCAGTCTGCGCCGCTTTGCAAGTGTCAAAGGCGCCAATGACTTTAGAAGTAATTCATGGAGCTTCGGCTCGATTATCTGTGCACTGCTCTGCCCAGACGGCACTTCATTGGAGGCCTTTAGTGCTGCCGCTGCTGCTTTGCAGGCATTCGGCGTCTGGGCAATGGCGCAGAAGCCCTCTAGAGCTCTGCTTATAGAGGGGATTAATGCAGAACGAGCGGCCACATTCTATAATTCATTGTGAGTATTGTTGTACGAGATCTTTGAAAGACACGCCGGGATGGGGTACCTGAAAGTGGTGATAGTCCCAGACAAGGGGAGCAATGCTCGTCAGCGACGACAAAGGCTGGTGGGTTGCCGAATTTGCAATGGGCCGCACACCAGAGACCCTGTACTTCAGTCCCACGAGGTCATACAGGGACGCCTCCACGAGCATGGCCGCCTTTTGCTGCAGGGCCGCGTCCAGAAACAGTACACAGGCTGGTGTCGTTGGCCCCTTTGCCTGTGAGTGCTCGCTCTGCACCACAGAACCTGCCCTGCAGATAGTCCTGGCGGCTGCTGGTCTTGCCCTTGACGCTTTCTTCTTTGCTTTTCTGTTTGATGGCCTCTTTGGCGTGCTGCTTACATTCGCTGCTTTCTTCGTCTTTTCCGGTGGCGGCACGGGCATTACGAGCCCCTCGGGATGCAGCGCAAAGTTGAAATGGCAGACAACGCGCCGAAACTGAGCCTGCGGCACGCCTGCCGGTGTGCACAGCCCTCTCGGCGACGCAGGGTGACTGACCGAGAAGAAGAGTCGTGTCGCATCCGCCCGCTGCTGCCCCGTCTGTCCTGTCTGCCACCGCAATGGCCCGTGCTCGCCGCTCCCCTCGTTGTGACGGACAGCTAGACCTAGATCAGCCCATGCTGGCCAGTGAGCCACTGCCTGGGCCAGCCATTCCGCCTTGGCCCGGACGCCGTTTCCGCGCGAGATAATGTCCCCTCGCTGCAGCGTCGGGTGCGCGACGAGGCCAAAGGCGCTTCCGCTGCAGCCCACCCAGAGACGGCCCGCGCGGACAAGCTGCGCAACACGTTCGGCTGAGGCATACGGCCCCAACACCGCCGACTCGGCCGCGGTCCATGCAAGCTCGGCAGAGGCCGTCAACGTCAGTGTCATTCGCAGATCGCGGCTGGCGAACTGTGCTCGTCCTAGGCGTATCTGTGTAGTAGAAGACATCCGTAAACGGCTATCATATCGTCAGTGGTGCACTCGGACACGGCGAGAGCCTAGATCCTCCGCCGTTTGTCGCATAGAAAAAACACAGAATCTTACTGCCCGGAAGATGAGCAAAGGCAGAAGAGATGACAGCGTGCCCCTTGTCAGTCCCTCCTTCCTGGATTCCAGCCATCCTCCTCACACCTTCCGTGTTTAAAAACAGGGAAACCCCTGTACGTCTGCCATGCAAGGAAGGCGCGCCTCTAGGCAAGATTGCGAGCTCGCACTTTCCTTCCTCCGGCCAGCCTTGGCAATCTTCAGGCGTAGAAGAAGTCTCCCACGTCAATCCACGTCAGTCACATGCTCAAACATCATAGCGTCTTCATGTCCGGTCAAATAAGCTGCGCTACCTTTTTGTTCTACCTACGTCCCAACCGCAGTCGTTTCGTACCCATTCCTTGGCCCTTGGTTCACGTATGCCCAATTGCACACTCATCCCGCCGCCTGGGCAGGCCGAAACACACAAAACGCCCGGAAGATCCTATCTTGAGATGTATTCTATCGCCCCTGTACACATAAGCCGGCATATACAAAGGCATCGGCGACACAGTCGCGCATGCAAACATATGCACATGTGATTCTCAAACGGCACCCACTGACCGTCTATTATTTTGGTAACCAAGGAAACTTCTTCTTGATGAGCGAGTCAGTCGGGCCTGCCGTCGGTTCGACTTGAACACTTCGCTGGTATAATTCCTGGACACTGTTAGATTTATTCGGCTGTCTCACTTGCAATCTGTGCAAAACTCACTTCGTCATCGGACGGCATGCGGCAATCGAGAATCAACTCGCGCGACACGTCGTGTCTTTTCAGGTTCGGGTATGGGACTGCTTGGCTCTTCATGATGGGGAGAAGCACTTCGCCGAGAATCTCGAATTTCTTCCAGTTGATCCGTTCGTCATTGGGGCCCAGAAATGTCCGGCTGCCCTCCTCAGCACTGACGAGATCGCGCCGGTGTAGAGGTATAAACGGTATCCGCGGCAGAGGCGAGTTCTCCCAAGCCAGCCGGTAGGCAAAGTGGCTCTTCTGGGTGCTCATCAACAGCACGAGACGGGCAAAGCGTTTCTGAACATCTGCGTCCACCAGGTTGCGTGTCTGTGCCAGGCGGTGGATCGCCGTCCCGTTTATACCGGCTAGCACGGAAGCTAGGCCGTTGTAGTTGTTCAGCTGCCGAAGTCGCAGGGCAATGAGCATAAACTTTTGCAGGCACGGAGCACGATGCTTGGCCTTGTCGCGGATGAGAATCATATTGGCCACCCATTTGGCTACATGGTTGAAGTGGGAGATCATGCGGGTGACGTTCTTGAGGGACCTGCACCGCTCCTTCTCCTGGAGAGACAACGAGACATGTCGAACTAGGTCTCGAATGCGAATGCTGCTAAACATGATCCAGTCAATTCGGGTGATTTCGTCGGCAACATCGTCGGGATTTAGGTCCATAAATATATGGTAGCGAAATTTGTTTAGCGGCAGAGTTGCCATAGGCACCATTTTTGCTGCTTCTCGTTCGTAGTCTTCGTAAGAGTGGAACTGAAATTGGGAAGCTGCTCCGCCTGCTCCGCTTCCAGCGTCACTCGGCGGCTGATCAGAAGTTCGAGAATCCTCGAGCTGCAGGGAGCGCATGCTGTCGGTGGGTAAGGAGTCAGGACCCGTCGGAACCGCGCCCCCTGCATTCGGCGACGCTGTATCGCTGTCCTCGACAGCCTCATCGGCGTGTGCCCAACCTGTGTCATCATCTTCCGCCACGTCGTTCTCCAAGTGATCGCGAATCTGCTGGGCTGCAACTGCGAAGAGGTTCTCGTCTCCAAGCTTCAGAGTAAAGCGTTCTAGCTTCTGCCGCGTGCTAGGGCGCGCAAAGTCGCCGGGGTACATGCACACCCATCGGGCGACAACCTCGATCATGCGGAACTGGGTGGCGGTCCGTTCGAGATAATGGCATTCCTTGTCTTCAAATGTAGCACGCAGGCGGCTGAGAATGGCTGAGAACAGCTCGTGGGGCGCTGCGAACTTGCGGTACAAGCAGAGAAAGATGTCGCCAAAGTTGTTGTCGGCGCGGTTCATTGGGGCGGAGAGGAGGCGATCGACAAGTTGGTCGAGCGTCGTGCCGGTAGGTTTAGTAGGCTTGTCGAACATCGCCTCGTCGTTCCGCTGCAGGATCGGGACATCTTCCGGGTAGCGCATAGACTCAGCGTCGGATTCTTCCACATCCAGAAAGGTGCCACTCGTATCGAGGCGAACGCCTGTTGTGCGTAGCATTCCCTGGACGGTCTGGGCGTTGTTGTCGCCGATCTCGTTACCGAGATTCGAAGAGGCCATCTGCGGCGTGTTCGGAAACTCGATGAGGGGCGATCGGGAGTTTTGACTGCGGTAGACGACCTCACGGTCGGCCGAGACAGCAGGGCCAGCCGCGGCTCCTCGGATAAGAGACAGGTCAGAGCTTGCTCGGCTATGCTTGCTCGTGCTATGCTGGCTCAGGGGACGACCTCTTGCGCTGTCGGTGAGAGCGTCTAGGTGAGCGGCAGATGAGGCGGCACGTCTCCTTGTACCATGTTCTCTGTCCGCTCCTATTGTTTGGTCAATAGGGGGATTGTGCGAGGAGAAGGACATAAGTATGTACGTGCGGCTTGTGCAAGACATGCACAGCCGTCACCGGGTGGCATAGGAAAAGGCATGACTGTGAAAGGGGCAACAGAAAGGGCACGCAAAAGGTGACGAGACGAGGCACAATATTGGAAGATTCGGTACAAAGTACGTAAGTCGTAGACCCCCGTCAAACAGGGTGGAGAAGGTGAAACGAAACGGGAAAACGAGACCGGACTTACCTTTTCGGTTGAAAACGGCCGCCAAGACAATTGCTTGCAGGCTGTCTCGTGTGCTGGCGGGCACATTGGCAGATGTTTTGTAGTCTGCGAGGATAGAGGGGAACACGGTCGCCATTGCGTCGGCGTTGATCTGGCGGGTGCTCTCTGGATTGTCGCACTTGGTCGCGACGAGAATGGTGGGAAGGCCAGAATTGCCAAGGGCAGCTGGGATGCGGGTGTTAGAGCACGACTGCGGCAGACGAGCTATGCCATGATACTTTGTATGCGACGGGAGAGGCTATAGCAGATAGGAAAATATGCGATAAGACAGGGCAGAACGCACAGAGGGTGTGGGGAAGCTCCCGGATGCTGTCCTTGTTCATGACGTCGTATAGTATCAATGCGCCGTCGATGCGGGGCACCATGTGGCCGTTGATCTGCTTCGGCCAATGAATTTTCTGATTGGGGTTGACGTCAAAGTATTCGAGGTCCAGCTCGATGAGGGCGACAACGTGGGGGATGCTTTCGACGTCGAGCCGAATGGCGGTGATGTTGGTGGTAGGCGGGCGGTCGAGCCGGAGGGCCCGCTGAATGAAGGCGGATTTGCCGACGCCATCGGCGCCAATGACGGCAATATTCACGGCTTCCATTTTGGCAGATGGCTCCGACGGGGAAGACTGCGGCGGGGGATCGTCAGCTTGGGTCAGCGCGAAACAGTGGGATTGAACAGAAAGATGCCAATCCGGCAGGGCAGAACTGAAGAGAGCCACATACCCAGAATTTGCCGTCTAAAGTGAGCGCGTATTGGCGAGGCTGTGCACCTTCGGCTTGCTCGGACTGGTCATGGCCGGGTTCGCAGGGAATATAGAGGACCGGAGGCCCAGACGGAGTCGGGGGTTCTTCGGGGACGTCGACGCCAAACCACTCGCTGGTGGCGCTTTGGTAGCGCCGGAAGACAGGGTCGTCAACGATGGATATGAAAGAATCCCGGAGGTTGCTCGGCAGTGGCTGCAGCTGGGGCGGCTCCGATGCTACTCTCGATACGGCTGGGGCTTTGCAGAAGTCGTCGGCTTCGAGAAAGGTGCCTATCCACGGGCCGACAGAGGCGGGAGCGGCAGAGTTTGTCGGGGCTGTAGAGGCGATGGGAGTGATGGCGGGAACGGAGGCGGTGCGGCCGCGAGCTGCCAGGGCAGCGGCTGTGGTCTTTCGGCGGAGGAAGTCGGCGGGCGACGATCGGTCTTCTGTGATGATGTGAGTCCGGGCCCTTGGGGAATTGGAGGCTGAATGCGCCATGCGGGGCGAGGAGCTGCCACAGGACAGCAGTCACAAGGCCAATTGAGGTCGAGCAGAGACGGGAGGAGAGAAGGAAGCAGAGCAAGCAGAGCAAGGAGAGCAAGCAGAGCAAGCAGAGCAAGGAGAGCAAGCAGAGCAAACAGAGCAAGCAGAGCAAGAGGCGACGGAACGGGCAACAAATCAGAGCACGGCGCGAGAACAGAATGTAGAAGTAAGCTCGCACTCGCAGCAGAATGCACAGAAGAAGAATACTCTGTACTTCGTGCGCGGACCACCTCGCATACAGGTACAAATACTTTGTACGATTAGCGAGAAGGGGTATGAGCAGGCCACCAGGAACGGCAGGCACCGGGGGAGGGCATGGGACTAAAGATGCCTGATTCGGTGACTGAGCGCCACCAACAGCCAATGCACAGGCACAGACAACCAGGTCCCGGCAGAGGATGGCAGAGCCAAGACGACTGTCGATGTTACTGCCGGGGTGTATGTACTCGTACGGGGTATGTGCGTATTTCGTACGCGAGAAAGAAGGGGGGTGTTGGGGCGAATCAAGACGCTCAGGTCTCGCGGGCAAGGGTAGAAGGGTGAGGAAGCTTTGGATGTTCTGTGAACTCGGGTGGATCTGCGTTCTGCGATGTTCCGTGTTTGCTCTGTGTTTGTTCTGTGCTGTGTTTGTGTGTGCTCTGGTGTGCTTTTCGTGCTCCTTGAGCTCCTGTGAGTCCTCGAGCTCCTGTGTGTTCTTGAGCTCCTGTGTATGCTCTGTACTGTGCTCTTGTGCTGTGCTCTGTGCTGTGCCCTGTGCTGTGCTGTGCTCTGTGCTGTGCTCTGTGCTCTGTGCTGTGCTCTTGTGCTGTGCCCCTTTGTGCTGTGCTCACTGTGCCCCTTGTGCCCCTGGCCCTTTGGCTCCTTGTGCATTCGTATCCGCGGGCGTCATCGGCAGTTCTGCGCCGTCTGGGGTCAGAAGGTCATGTCGCAAGCTTACCCGTACTTCCGACACAGGCGGTGTCCAACGGTCTGTTCGCTGCGCACCCCGTACCCGTACTCGTGCGAAATCGTGCGTGCAGGCCTCCTTACTTCGTATTTTTTGCACAAACTCCGTATTTCGCAGCAGGCGAGGACCGGATGCGTTTAGTCGAGGACGTATCCGCTCTGGCGCAGTGCGGCGAAAGGCAGCTTGCAGGGGGACCAGGGGTTAGTCCCGCGGTCGAGTCGAGCAGGGCGAGCCGGCAGACGGGGCTGGCAGCTGCCAACGGCGCGGGTGGGGAGAGATTGACCACTTCGTGGGTTCGTGGACGTCGTGGAGGACAGCAATTCGTACGAGCAGGTAGTCGATCCGGGCGATCGAACGAAGCAGCCGGGGATCGCACTGGTCGGCCAGGCGGGGGGTCGACCGGCGCGGTGGACGGAGCGTCGGGGTGCTGGCGGCAACGGCGACGGCGACGGCGACGGCGACGGCGGCGACAACGACAGCGAACGGCAGAGGCGCGAGATGCACGGCGGCGGCGGGGTGAAGAGGATGAGAGGAGGAAGAGAGAGGAGGGGAAGCAGACGGCGGCGCAGCAGCGGAAAAGCAAAGAGTGGAGAGCTTCGTCGTACGGAGTACTTTAGGGAAGGGGCGGCTGCGACGCCTGCCAGTCGCGGTCTGCATCGACGGTGGGGAAGGAGCAGCCAGGCGCCCGGTGGGTCGCTGTCCCGATTCAGAATGCCCGGTCGGAAGCAGGTGCGACCCGACTGGTGCACTGTATGCGGATGACGGTGAGTTTCGGACGGTGCAGTGCTCTACGTACGAGTACGGAGTAATACGCTGCACCGGTTCTGCGTGCTTGGCTCGACACAGCGCTCCGGTTGGCTGCGCGGCGTGCACAGTGCACCGTCCAGCAGTCGTCGTACGGCGTACGCGACTCCTGCTTTGCCACGTGCAGACGCCGGCGAATCATCATTGCTGCGGCCAGTGGCGTCCCGTCTTACCCAATCGAGACAGCCCTGGTGGTCCGGGCCGGGACTCGGCTCTCGGTGTTGCCGAGCGCGTCACGTGACCGCCATCGCCGTCCACCGGCCCGACACCGCCGCAGCGTGGTGCCACCTGTCCGGGGCAGCTGCTCCGGTGGCCTGACTGGCGGTCGGCGGCGCTCGTCGGCCGTCGGATGCGGCCACTGGCGCGGACGGGTCGCCCAGACAGCCAATAGGGAGTCCGCTACGCGGCAGCGCTAGCAGGCCGTTGGCCGCCCTTATCGTCGGGCCAAGAGCGCCGATGTTCGGCTTCGCGCGCTAATTGGCCTGTGGCCCTGACAGCCTTGCGGCAGCCGCTCAACGGAGGACGAGAGCTTACATAGAGACTCTACATAAAGGCAGTCAGCCGGCCTGCGTTTGCACACATAGCGCCGCAGCGTGACTCGTCTTGCATCACCATGGCCAAGATCGCCGTGATAGGGTATGTGTCTTGTTCTCTCCTTTTCCTCTCTTTTTCTCTCTGTCTTTTTCTCTGTCTTTTCTCTCTCCTTCCCCCGTCTCTCCAGACAGCCGTCCTCGTCGCTCGCCGTCCCGCTGACGACACAGCGCCGGCGTCACCGGCCTCAGCGCCGCCCTCTGCCTGCTCGAGACCGTCCCCGGCATTGAGCTGACCGTGGTGGCGCGCGACTTTCCGGCGCCGGCCGAGACCTTCTTCTTCGACCCCGCCGCCAGTATCAACTACACGTCGCCGTGGGGCGGCGCGCACAACCGCTGGGTGCCGTTTGTGGCCGACGGCACGCCGGCGGCGGCGGCGGCGGCGCGCGACCACGCCTTCTCGCTCGCCACCTACCGGCGCATGCAGGCGACGGCGGCGCGCTTCCCCGAGGCCGGCATCACCTTCTGCCCCGGCATCGAGTACCTCGAGGCGCCGGGCCCCGAGTACGAGCAGCTGCGCGACGTCGCCCGCCAGCGCGCCCTCGGCCTGCACGCCGCCGACCTCGGGCTCGGCTTCCGCCTGCTCGCGCCGGCCGAGCTGCCGGACGCCGCCGTCCGCTTCGGCTGCGCCTACCGCACCTGGTGCGTCAACCCCATGGTGTACTGCGCCTTTCTGCTGCGTCGTATCACGGCCGCCGGCGGCCGCACGCGCCGCCAGACGCTGCGCGCGCCCGCCGAGCTGTTCGCGCCCGCCGACGGCGCCCCGTTCGACGTCGTCGTCAACTGCTCCGGCGCCGGCTTCGGCGACGACCCGCACATGTACATCACGCGCGGCCAGACGTGCCTCGTGCGCAACGCCTGCGACGCCACCGTGACGCGCCAGAACGCCGACGGCAGCTGGTCCTTTTCCGTGCCGCGCTTCTTCGGCGGCGGCACCATCATCGGCGGCACCAAGGAGCCCGACAACTGGAGCACCGCGCCCTCCCGTGCCACCCGCGACCGGCTGCTCGCCCGCTTCGCCGCCACTTACCCGCCCGTGCTTGCCGAGACCGGCGCCTTTGATGTCGTCGCCGACGTCGTCGGCCGCCGTCCCACGCGCCGCGGCGGCATGCGCCTCGAGGCCGAGTCTGTCCCCCCCGCCGTCCTCGGCCTCGACGCCACCGCCACTCCCGGCATCGTCGTTCACGCCTACGGCGTCGGCGGTCGCGGCTTCGAGATCTCCTGGGGCGTTGCCGGCGCCGTCGTCGACCTTGTCAAGGACCAGCTGGCGAAGAAGCCGCCGACGAGCCGCCGAAAGCCCTTGTCGGCCTCTCTCTAACTCGTTGGCAGCACTATGTGTACAACACCATTACGCATCCTAGGGTGCACAATTGATGCAACACCATTACGCATCTACAGGGTGCACAATATGCGCAATATAAGCCAGAATGGGGTTTGGAGTTTCCTGTGTATTTCCCCTGTGTGAAGTATGTAACGTGCGCCACCCGTCCCATGCAGAGCCTTCTTGCGTCCACTGTCTTTCCGTGTACGCGCTCCAAGACTCCGCGACTGTAGTGCAGCGGCCTGCTGTCACCACGGCTGGGGCCGCCAATATGAGTGTCTCTGTATCGTACATGGCGTATCGTGCGCGCCGGCGCTCCGCCTCGCCGCTGCCACCGCGGAAACAGTAAGTCGTCCCAAGAGAAATCATGCATCATGCCTCCTGACCATGCGAAAAGGAGCTGTAGTACTCTGTGCTCTGTGCTTTGTTCGGTGTTTTTGTTTTGTTTTGTCTGTCGATTCCCCGTCTCACCGCTCGTCCGGCCGCGGGACCTTTTCGATCTGCGGGCGGTCCTTGGCTGGGAAGCCGCCGAAGCGCTCTGGCCGCGCGGCCTTCTCCTCTTCGCGCCGGCGCCGGCGCGCCTGCGCGTCCTCGACGCCCTGCGAGCCGTCGGCGCCCTCGAGTCCCCACCACGCCCGCAGCAGCCGCTCCTGCTCGGCCTTGCGCTGGTACTTGCGGTGCCGCTCGGCCGCCCGCTCGGCCCGCTTCGCGAACCACTCTTCGCGCGCGGCGTCGAGGGCCGCCGGCGTGGCGTGCGTCTTGAGGCAGGCGTTCATCGTCCGGTTGTGGTCGCGGCAGGCGAAGACGACAGAAAAGGTGCGGCCCAGGGCGCAGTCGGCAAAGGCTGGGGGTCAGCGGCGAACGAGCGCAGGGAAAGAAACAGCGGAAAACGAGCGAGGAAGAAACAGCGGCAAACGAGCGCAGAAAGAAAATACCTTTGATCTCGTCCGAGCACTGCTGTCGCACGCGTTCGTAGTAGATGTCGCGGATCTGGGACTCCTGCGACGCCGACAGCGGCAGCGGGTTGGCCGTGGGCAGCGCCGCCGGGGGCGGCGGGCGAGTCGCCGCAGCTGACGAGCTCGGATCGGCAGCCATGGCGGCCATAGGCGCGTCGCGAAGAAGGGAAGCGAGAAGCGACAAGTCAGAAGAGGAGCAGCTATGCGCTGTCGATGCGAGACGCCGCTTGCGCCAGTGTCTGCGGCTTCGCGTGGCAGCCTGCAGTCGCGCTCGTCGTCGTCCTTGTCCTTTGCCGTTGTTTCGTCTCGCGTCGTCTTCGTCCTTGTCCTTGTCCTTGTCTGCCGTCGTCGTCGTCGTCGTCCTTGTCTGCCGTCGTCTCTCCGTCTCCGATGCTTCCGGCTCTGTGCTGCCGTGTGCGTCGTCGCTCGTCTACAGATCAGCCAGCCAGGAGAGCAGGAGCGCGAGTCGCAAGGCCGTCGTTCCGGTCGTCTTTCCACTCAGAGCACGTCGCACAGCAGGCCAGAAGCGAAGTCGTCCAGCCGGAGATGCCTAGAACGGTCGCGGAACGTCGTCCGGTCGCAGCCCCACACGAAAACAGCTCACACGCACATTTTTCCTATGTGCTCAGCTGCGCTAGTCCGCATTCGGCCAACCAGAGTCGCCCGTAGGAAACAGCGCAAAGACGCCTGAACATGCGATGCGCCCTGCCTGCCATAGGTCCGCAGCATCGTACGAGGACGCGCAGCTGCTTCAGACGCCGCTTACATGGAGATGGCGAGAAAAACAGCGAGAAGCTGTGGGTATAGTGTGCGAAAAATGGAAAGAGAACAGTGGTCTGAGCCGAGATGGCAGACAGGACGGCAAACAGGAGGCAGCAGAAACAGCAGAACAGAAACAGCAAATGCAATTGCAAAGAAGATACGAAAGAAGATGAAGAAGATGCGAAAGAGGATGCGAAAAAAATGCAAAGAATCAAACAGGTGACACATGGCACAAGACGACACTATGAGCACAATCGTTACGTCGGATTTTGTTTACTTAGTTGGACGCCTGCCCAAGCTCCCAATGCCTATCAACAGAAATGAACAGCAGCTGCACAGGCACAGCTCACACAACCCTTTTGTCGCCGTCCTCGGTCGGCGCTACAGACGAAACCGACTCCGTGTCCAGAGTCCGCTCGCGGTCCCGGTCAATGTCCAGGCTCTCCTTCTCCCGGTTCTTCTTCTTCATCGAGAACCACCCGGAGCCCTTGAGCTTGCTCTCCGACTTGTCGCGCGACTTGGACGGACCCAGCAACGGGCTGCTCGTGACGCTCTCCGCGCCCGCCAGCACGCCCCGTGTCGCCCCCGTCTCGTCCGTAATGTCCTCGAGGTCGCCGAAGCTCGACCGGCCCGCCGACAGGTTCTTCTCCGAGTTCGTCAGGCTGCCAGGACCCTTGGCCCGTCCGATGCGCCGCGAGAAGCTGAGCTTGCTCGTGCTCTCCTTCCGGAACAGCTTGCGCAGCGCGTTCTCTGCGCTGTCCTTCTCCTTGGACGACGACAGTGACGACAGCATCGCTACGCTGTTCGGCTCCGAGATCGTGTTCGATACCGTCTTCGACATCGCATAGTCCAGCGACTCCCGCGACTCCGACACCGATGCCTGCGTGTGCAGCGAGTGCGCACCGTCGCGTGAGAGCCGCGAGTTCGACGGCGAATCCTCGACCACGACGCTTGGCAGGCCGCTGCTTGGCCCCACGGGCGTTTCCGGCGCAGGCGTCTCGCCACGATCCTTGTCCTTGTCACGAGCCTTGGTCTTATCCTTGGCCTTGTCCTTGTCTTTGACCTTGTCCTTGTCGCTCTTTGGACGGAAGATATTACCCATGAACGTCGGCGCCGCAGGATTCAGTGCCTTGCCCAGATTCGATGCTTTCTTAGCGGACGTCGGCGGACCGCGGCCAATCACACCCACGTAGCTCGGTGACGTCTCCGGATTCAGCAGTTCCTTCTCGTCCAAAATCTCGTCCTCGGCCGAAGCCAAGGTCGTTTTTAGGACGGAGGGCGAACCGTGCAAAGATGGCCGCCGTGACGCACTGCGGCTGGCCCAGGCATTTTCAGCCGGCCAGAGCCGGCTAGCCATACCGAGTGCCGTGAGGCTGCCCTCGCCGCCGGGTGGACCCCATATGGATCCGCTGTCGGTTGACGGACGTGGCATGTCCATGGATGCGACGGAGGCAGGCCGCGGGCCGTTTGCGTCTTGATCTGGGAAGATGTGGCTGTTTGGTCGGGAGCTAAAGTGCATGAGGTTCCGCGCCGAAAACCCTGCCGGCTTGGCCATGCCAGGGCCCGTCGAGAAGTGGTCGTCGGGAATCTCGGCATCCGCAGAGCTGCGCCCGAATACACTAAACGACAAGCTTATGCGTCGACTTCTGATTGCGGTTTCCACATCATCGCCTTGTCTCGGAAACGACTGGCTCTGCCCAGGCTTCAGAGAGCCGATCAGCGGGCCACTTTCATCCAGGGCCTTGTTGGCCCCACGCGAGCGTGAGATGTTGAAGAAGGCAAATCTATGGCCATTGCTCGGGGTCTGGCGGTGCGCCTGGGGTGCGGTTGGTGATGGCATGCCGCCCAACGGAGACGGACGTCCGTCCACGGAATCCATTGTATGCACTGGGTAGGCAAGGCTGTGGGAAGAGGCGTGCGGGCTCGGCAGAACACTCATGGACCGGTTTGATGATGCCGGTGACTGCGGGTCGTTGCCGCTGCTGCTGCCATTGCTGCTGCCGTTGACCTTACCGTTCGCTCTGGCCCGGGTATAGCTGCTGTTGTTTCCGTTTGTCTGCGTGCCGTTGCCGGCGTTTCCACCGGCCACGCCATTGACAAGAGTGGTACCGTCGAGACTTTTGAGTAGCTCGGATGGCCTGGCTGAAAGCGCGGAGAAGTGGCTCAGCTGGATCGGGCTCGACGGTTCGTCGTCAGCGAAGATGTTAGATGGCAGAAGAGACGTGGCCGACGGGCTCAAAGGCGCACCAGCCGTCAGAGCCCGTAGTCCGGCTTCGTCGGCACTGGAGTAGTCGGCAGCCGAGCCCATGAAAGGCCCAGTCAAAAATGCGTGCTGCGTAGCTGGGCGAGGGATGCTGATGTATGGAGAGCTGGTCACAGTAGGCCCGTTCATATCGGCTAGGGAAAACAACGGGGCTGGCGAAGAAGCATTTGTGGGCAGAGAATTGCTGGCGCGACTTTGTCGGTTCAGCTGCGCGGGCGGGACGCCGTCGTAGTCGAATCCAGGGGGTGCAGTGACTGGGCCAGACATGGTAGCATGGCCAGCCGAGTGGGTTGAGTGGGCTGAGTGGGCGTTGGCATAGGACGCCATCATGGGAATCTGCTGTATCTGGGCCGAGAGGATGCTGATATGACCGTCGAGGCCTTGCTGTCGCCGAGTCTCGTGCAGGAGCCTATTTCGGAAGTCCAGTTCTGTGCGCTGCCATTCCCTGCGGATCGTGTTGATGCTGGCACACACACCGGCAGCGTCGCTGTTGCTGGCAAGGCTCTTCCGTTCGTCTTCCATGCTCTTCACCTTCTGACGCTTTTCCTTGAGCTCAGCCTCGAGGCTGGCGCATTCGAGGGCCGTAGCGGCATTCTTTTCTCGCAACGCTGCCAGTTTTTTCTTGTGCTCCTCCTCGGTAACGGCGTACTTCTTTTCGTAGTTGGCTTTTTTGGCGGCCATCTCCTGGATTTCCTTTGTCCATTTGTCAATGTTGTCTTGCGTGCGCTCGATTTCTGCCGTTTTCTCCTTGAGCTTCTTCTCCCTTTGTTTTTGCCGTTGGAGAGCACTGCGCATCAAGCGCTCTGTGGCGCCTTGCTCCCGTTTCAACTTTTCCGTTTGCTCTTCCTTGCGCTTCAACTCCTGCTTCTTTCGCTTCTTCTCAGCTTCGTATTCGTCGAGGAGCGCTTTGGTGTCCTCTTCTTCTTTTTGTATCAACGCTACGGTGTCCTCGGTCTCCTTGCGGAGATTCAAGTATTTCTGGTTGAGGGCGGCCATCTTCTCTTCCGTCACTTCGTTACCGCTGTCTGGGTTGCTGCTTCCCGGCAACGAAAGGTGCTGCTGCTCCAGACTGGCCGTTGACGGTGAATGGCGTCGGTTGACGGTATTCCGCCGCGAAGAGTGGGAGTGGGACAGGCCTCCGGAGCTCCCGTCTTTGGCAAGATACGGTGAAGGCTCCTGCGGCAGCGGTTGGGTCACCACAAAGGTGGACGTAACGCCCGTCTTGGCCGAGCCGTTAGCATCGCTGCCGGCGGCGTCCAGGGTTCGGAGGGGCGGGTCGTCGGAAGAAAAGTCGGTAGGCAAACGGGCGTTGCCGAGACAGGGTTCGCCGCTGGAGGCGAAGGTTCGGAGGCGAAGGACACGGCTGACGGCCTGAAAGTTGTTGGAGCCGACGGCAATGATGCGCACGTTGTAAAAGTGGTTCGGCTTGAGGCCCGAGACCGTGATATAGTTCTCATGGCTGGTACCGGACTCTCCGACTGAACGAACGTGCATATGTGCGGTTAGCGGACAAGCTCTGCCTGCAGGACACAGGGCCGATGTTGCACATACCATTGACGCCATTCACCTGGATGACATACTTCTCGACAGGTCGATTTGCCGGAGGACGCGTCCAGGTGATGGATGCCTTGTCGGCACCAATTGCAGCGAGAGAGACATCGGGCTTCGCGGGGACTTCGACACCGAGTATGTCAATGAGCTCGGGAACGGGCTTCCAGAGGGTTTGCCAAGAGCGATTGAGCAGCCTGGGAGGGGTAACAGTCAGCCAAAGCAGCCACCGAGTGCACACGACGCCCAGAAGAAGACAAGGGACAAGGGGCAATGGACCAGGAGCACAAAACGTGCAGCAAAGCGAGGCAACAAAACAGCATGCTATAGAACAGGGCCGACGCACCAGATCACGGCGGAGAGGACAATGATCATCTTCGCCTGGAACCAAGTGAGGCGATCCAGCCGCCAGTCCTCGATGAGGGTGGCGGCAACGGACGCCGTGGCGTTGAATACGCGGGTGACCTTGTCGGGGGCGACGGAGATGCTGAGGACGAGGAAGATGCAGACGGTGAGCAGGTTGAAGCTGACGACGCCGGAATCGGCCGTCCAGAGGACGACAACAGCGACGAAGAGGACTAGCGAGGGAACCAGTGGCTGGGACGTCCAAGAATCCCATGACATGTCGTGACAAGCCGGGACGAGACGGAGGAGGCGGAGATGGGCGAGACGGCAGGCACGGCAGACGGAAACATGGGGTCGCGGCGGCCGGGAGGAGCAGAGGGTCGTCGGGGAGGCCGGTCGGCTTCGGACAGCAGCGGGCGGACGATCGGAACGCGGCGAGCAGGAGCGGCGGTGGAGAGAGCGGAAGGCGGACGCCGAGATGCGAGACTGTCGGCGCAAGACGTGGAGGCACAAAAGACGAAGACGAAGACGAAGACGAAAGACGAAAGACGAAAGACAGGCAAAACGAGAATGCAGAGGCCGAGGCAGTATGCACAGAAACACGACCAGGGGACGCCGGTGGTGGACGGAAGGAAAGCGAAAAACCGTAAAAATGCAGGCCGATGCAAGGTCAAAAAGAGGGATGCAAAAAATAGGATCGTCTCCACGACACAAGGCCACAAAGACGCCAGAAACACGCGCGGCCGCGGTCAGACACGCACCGGGCGGGCAGGGGCACGAGCAGCGTCCGTTGGCGTTCTCCCTCGGGTCCAGAGGGCAGGACGAGGCATGCGGTGTGCGCGGCGAGGACCAAAAGGCAGAGGCGACGGATTTGCCGGAGATGGAGGGAATTGAGTGCGAGAGCAGACGGAAATCGAGAGACAAGCACAATGTACGAAATACCCGGCCTTGCCTCTTTCCTCTTCCTCTTTCTTGGGATCTGGATCGGGGGGCAGAGTGGAGCTCGGCGGTGGATGGCCAGTGGTTCCTTCCGAAAATTTCAGGCAGCCGCCATGGCAGGTGCGAAGGCGCAGTGGCGTGCTGCACGGACAGCGCTGACTAACGTACCAAGCTTTCGCTGCGAGGCGGCACTGTGCGGGCCGCACAGGCACGCGCGCGGCACACGCATTGCACAGTGTGGCCCTGTATATCGAGCACGGTGCTGATTGCTCCGAATGCCAAGTAGAGAAAGTGCACCTTTGTCGAGCAGGGCGGCGACTGCGCTAGCACAAGGTGGCAGACGGCAGTTGACGCGGGTCGGCCTGGGCTGCAGCGGCTTGATGGCGTTCAGCGCGCCTGGCGGGGAAGAGCCGCTGGGGCGACTGCCTGTTCGAGCAGTCGTATCGTGCGCGGTGGCGCTGCCGGCCGGCTCTATCTGCCCTATCTGCTATCGGAGGTTATTCGCACTTCCGCTGTGGAAGTGGTTGAGCGCCGGCTGTCCGGCGAGCGCTGCGCCGCCGCCTGGCCTTGATACGCGCAGGCGAGCATACTCGCGATGCTGGAACGTTGTTGGGTGTGACCGCGTGCGCGCTCGCGTAGTGAATGCTCCCCGTACACATTCTCGGGCAGCGCACATGCTTGCGGCGCCGTGTGATTCAAGCGACTCTCGCAGAGTCATCTCTGCGCTCCGAGAAATGGAAAAAGCATCGCCTGGCCGCATGGATCGTCGCTGCGCGCCGTCTGGGCCCATCCATCGCGCCATCGTCTGTGGATGCCGTGCCCGGCGTCGGCCTGCATGGGCAAGGAAGCTGCCGCGACTCTGCGCGTCCGCGCGATTACTCGTACACGTGCAAAGTGCTCGTCCTCCAGGCTGTTGCCCACGATGCGACGCACCCCGATAGGCTGGTTGTGGCCGTGCTGCGTCCGGGCTGGACAAGCGACAATCGGAGGGAAATGCAGACAGGAAGAAATCAAGAGATCGGCATGGCATGCGGCCCGCTTTTCCAACAGCTGCCAATGGGAGCGCACGAGGCTAGCCGTGTCATGTCGCTAGTACGCCGGCGATCTAGTGCAGCGATGAGTCAGCTACGACGTACTCGTTCGTCGACGCAAGTGTAGGAATGGACATGCAGACTCTGCACTTTGCTGCACGGAGGCTGCAACTACTCAAACGGGCAGCGCACCCACGACAACGCCTCCAGCCTGGGCCGCGGCACCGTCCCGCTCGTGCCCGCGAGTCGGAGCCGTTGGCGGCCCTCTCGCCAAGAGGCGCTGTCAACTACCGGCACGCCCAACGGCCGCTGAGGGTGTGAAGCACAGTCACGCCAGCCGGCGCGCTCACCGCCTTTCTTTGCGTGGGCTTGTGCGAGGAAACCTTTAAAAAGGCCTCGCGAAATGCTCATGGCCAGTCTGGATGCCGATCGCCGGTCCACAAGGCCCGATGTGCTTACTGCATGCGCCATCTATGTGCGCGTGCCGTGTGCATGGCGAATGGCGTGCAGGTCGCCCCGTAGTCCGTCCTGTGCGTCCACACCCCGGACGGAGGGCAGGAGGTTGGTCTTGCTCGGAGTGCGAGGTTCCTCTGGTGGCGTTGGCCAAGCCGTCGTTCTTTTTCAAGCCGCCCTCACCGCCCGGCAGAAAGCCTCGTCTCCGGTATCGCACAACATATCGTGGGCCTCACCCACTCGACTAAGCTGCGACGAGCGCGAACGGGTGGGAGCAGCGCCGCGGTATGTCGATGCAGCGCCGAGGCTAGCAGACTGCTGCCGCCAATGAACAGCGCGGCAATGCACCGGCGCATCGTCTGCTGCCGCGCCGGTTCTCTCCACTCGCGGTGCAGGGCCTGGCTGCGGAGAGAATGCGCGGAAAGCATGCGGCTACTCTGCAGGTGGCCAAGTGCGACATACTCGTACTTCGTAGGGGCGGCCGCGTGCGACATACTCGTCCTTCGTAGGGGTAAGACGCCGTACAGCGTTGACATCGGCTGGCTCTGAGCCTCGGCGCCCAGAGCTGGAGCACGGTGGCTGCTACTTGCTGTGACAAGTCTTACCATGCGCTGCCAAGTACTCGTACTCCGCATCTTGCGGACTTTTGTATCTTTCTTTGTACGGAGTACGAGTACTCCATATATTTGTCCGATCACCTTGTAATTAGCGATCCTCAACCCAGTCATGTGATCTTCACTGCCGGAGCAGTGTTGGGATGCACCAGCCGGCGGCATCGTATGCCGGAATTTGCCCTACTGCTGCTGAGCCGTTGGCGGTGCTTTTGTTGGGCGCCGTCTGGCCGGCTAAAAATACGGAGAAGCTGCTTCGTACCCCAGGGAAGGAACGCAGGCCCGGGTCACCTGCCAGCTCCACTCCAACTGCCCGTTGCTACTTCCTCCTTCGTAATCGTACTTACGTCGTTCGCGTCACATGCCCAACCGAATCGCACTCCACTTTTACGCGGCCATCCCAACATCTCAGCATCGCCATCTTCGCACAACCAGACACTTCCATCGCTGCCGTCACCCTGTGCTGCTCTACCGCGTACCGCTCGCTCTTCTCGCCCGAGCCCTGCGCTGCCCGTCTGCGACTGCGCCCGCCGCCCTGCCGCCGGCATCCGCGCCCGTCTCCGCGACTCCCGCGCTCCGTCTCCTCGTCATCGCCGATCGGCTTCACCAGCCTCAGCTTGGCTCCGGCGCCGGCGACGACACCCTCTGCACGCACCGCCTCGAAACGGAGACGTCTAGCTCGCCGACTGCGCCAGCGACCGCGACCGCGACTGCGACTGCGACTGCGTCTGCGCTCTCAGGGCTTCGGCTCCGCCCGGCGCTGCTCCGCCCCCTACCCTTTGCTTCCGCTCCGACGCGGCCATCGTCACGATGCAGTACGTCCGCAACCTCAGCGACTCCGTGTCGACGGCGTGGAACTCGATCAACCCGGCCACGCTGAGCGGCGCCATCGACGTCATCGTCGTCGAGCAGGAGGACGGCTCGCTCATGTGCTCCCCCTTTCACGTCCGCTTCGGCAAGTTCTCGCTGCTGCGGCCCTACGAGAAAAAGGTCGAGTTCAAGGTCAACGGCGTGCGCCAGGACTACTCCATGAAGCTCGGCGAGGGCGGCGAGGCCTTTTTTGTCTTTGAGACCACCGACAACATCCCCCTGAGCATGCAGACCTCGCCCATCTCCTCGCCCGCTAGCAGCCCCTTACTCGACCCCCAGTCCGCCTTCTCCGGCGCCTCTTCGCTGCAGGAGCCCGACCTGCTCGCCCTGACCGACGCTGCCGACGCCGCCGGCAAGCCGCGCTCGGCCAGCTACTCGTTGCGCACGCCGCCGGGCATGATCCCCATCTCGTCCGCCGCCCAGCAGAAGAATGGTGAGCCTCGCCGTCTCTCGTGCCGTCTGCCCGTCTCCGGCCCCCGCTGACCCCCAGGCCTTCTCACCCCCCTCTCGGCTTCGCCCGAGCTCTACGCGGGCCGCCCCAAGCCCGGCGACTGGGCCGCCTGGACGCAGCGCGCCCACAGCGAAGACATCCTCCCCCAGAGCCTCCGCCGGCCCTCCAACACCCGTGCCGACTCGGCCGACGGCGACACCAGCACGCGCCGCTCCGAGCGCTCGCGCAGCCCGCCGCCGCTGGCCCCCCAGGAGGCCATGGGCCGCGCCATCGCCCTGGCGCGCGAGCTCTCCTCCGTCAACATCCCCAGCCACGTCACCGAGAGCGGCGACCTCATGCTCGACATGACCGGCTTCAAGGACAGCGAGGAGGACGCGCTGCGCGCCGAGGTCCTGGCGCGCCGCGTGCTCTCCAACGAGCTGCAGGGCAACTACGACGTCGGCGCGCTCTTCGGCATGGACGAGCAGGGCAATCTGTGGATCTACAGCAGCGAGGAGGCCAAGGAGGCCGCCATGAAGCGCGTCATGGAGTCGTCGATGCCGTCGGACCCGCCCGTCGCCGCCGATGCCGCCTCCGACCCCGGCTACCACAGCGACGACAGCTCGGGCTCGGTCTCGGGGCTGGCCACGCCCATGCCGTCGCACCGGCGCTCCGAGTCGGACGTCGGCCATGCCAGCCGCACCACGCCGCCGTCGTCGCCCGGCTCCGTGGCGCCCGTGGGCGACCCGAACCGCAACTACGCCAAGACCCTGCGGCTGACTAGCGACCAGCTCAAGGCCCTGCACCTGGCGCCCGGCGAGAACACGATGAGCTTCACGGTGAACCGCGCCACGTGCTCGGCGTACATGTACCTGTGGAAGAACGACGTGCCGGTGGTCATCTCCGACATTGACGGCACCATTACCAAGTCGGACGCGCTCGGCCACGTGCTCAACATGATTGGCCGCGACTGGACGCACGCCGGCGTGGCCAAGCTGTACAGCGACATCGCCGCCAACGGCTACAACATCATGTACCTGACGAGCCGCTCCGTCGGCCAGGCCGACAGCACGCGCACCTACCTGCACGGCATCCTGCAGGGCGGCTACCGCCTGCCGCGCGGGCCGACGATCCTGTCGCCGGACCGCACCATGGCCGCGCTGCGCCGCGAGATCTACCTGCGCAAGCCCGAGGTCTTCAAGATGGCCACGCTGCGCGACATCCGCAACCTCTACGGCAGCAACTCGCACCCGTTCTACGGCGGCTTCGGCAACCGGCTGACGGACCAGATCTCCTACCGCACTGTCGACGTGCCGCGCAACCGCATCTTCACCATCAACGCCAACGCCGAGGTGTCGCTGGACCTGCTGAGCCTGAACCAGATGAAGCTGACGTACGTCAACATCACCGAGGTCGTCGACCACTACTTCCCGCCCGTCAGCACGCTCGTCAAGGGCGGCGGCGAGGACTACACCGACTTCCGCTACTGGCGCGACGCGCCGCTGGAGCTCGAGGACTTCTCGGCGAGCGAGTCCGAGGACGACGGGCCCGGCCACGGCCACGGCACGCGCGGCCGCCTCGCAACGGCTCAGCGACCTGACAGCCGCTACGCCGAGGCCGACGAGGACGACGACGACATGGACGACGAGATGGACGACGACGACCTCGACGAGGAGGAGGCCGGCGAGGGCATGGGCGACAGCTACATCTCGCGCGACTCCATTGACGACTACGGCGAGGGCAGCATTCTCAGCGACGGCGACGACCGCGTGGTGTACCCTACCATTGAGGAGGATGAGGAAGAGGAGGAAGGGATGCGGGAGGAGGAAGAGGAAGGGATGAGGGAGGTGGAAGAGGCGGAAGAGGAAGAGGTGGAAGAGAAAGAGGTGGAAGAGGAGGAAAGAGGGAGGCAGGTGGGAGAGGTAGAACGGCTGGAGAACAAAGACGAGGTTGTGGAGGACGGCGACGTCCCCGGCCAAGACTACCGCGACAACAGCCATGCCGCGGACCCCGATCTGGCCGGGATCGACAAGGACAAGTCGGACGCCGACGAGGCCGACGACGAGGCCGATGACGAGGTCGACGCGGACCTCACGAGCCTCGCGGCGCCGCCTGCACCGGCGCCCGTGACCGTGGAAGACGTGGACGCCGAGGTTATTACGGGCATGAAGAATCTGCGCATGAAAGTGGACGGGGAAGCGGAAGCGGAAGCGGGAGCGGAAGCAGAAGCAGAAGCGCCGCAGTAAAGACCGCCGGAGAATGCGGCGCAATGTAGAGGTCATCTAGGCGACTTGGACGTATACGCAGCCAGTCTACTGGATGGGCGGACACTGGCGAACCCGTGCCAGGGCCGCCAGCAGCATAGCGAGGCGTTTTTGTGTTGGGAACCGTAAAGATACAAGACAGCATAGGCAGATAATGGACTTTTTTTTTCTTTTTTTCTTTTTTTTCTTTTTTTCTTTTTTTTTCTCTGTTCGTCCCTGCTGGACCGGACGGCGTCCATGATCAGCCATTCCTCTCGCAAACCAGCGAGCCCAACGCAAAATGCATACAATGGTCGTACAGCAGTGTCTATGGTAGTTGGAGCAGGAGCACGCGCCGGTGCGAGCGCGGTCACTCCAGGCCCATCTCCTCGTCCTCCATCATGTCGTCGGCGAACACGTCGTCCATGGCGCCGCCCTCGACGCCGTCGCCGCCGACATCGGCCGCGTCGCCCATGGGGACGTCGCCGTCGCCGCTGGCCTGGCCGCCGTCGTCGCTGTCGTCGTCGTCGGCGTCGGCGGCGCCGGCCGCCCACGCGTCGCGCAGGCCCCAGCCGACGCCCGAGAGCACGAAGCGCTCGCTCGGCAGCCGCGCGCCCCACTCGACGGCGCCGACGCGCGGCAGCGCCACGCGGTTGCGCTCGCGCGCGAGCTCGAGCAGCCACTCCTTGGAGGGGCCGCCGCCGCCGGCGCCGGCGCCGCCGGCGCCGCCGCGGAACTGGAAGGCGAGCCGGCTGGCGATGGCGAGCTGCACGGCGTTGGCGCTGACGACCGCGTCGCCCGCCGGCGGCACCGACGCCGCCGCGCCGCTGGCCGCGCTCGCCCGCGCGCCCGCGTGCGACGTGTAGGGGTCGGCGCTGAGGTGCAGCGCGTCCGACAGGATCGCCGACGTGTGCCGGTACGCAAAGTCCAGCAGCAGCTGCGGCACCCGCGTCTCGTACGCGCTCACCCCCTGCGCCGTCAGCAGCAGCTCCATCGTCCGCACGTCCCGCGGCCGCGGCGCCGGCTGCGTGGGTGTGGGCGTTTGCGTTTGCGTTTGTGTTGGCGTCGTCTGCGTCGGCACCGCGCCCGCCGGCGTCGATCCGCTGCCCGCCGCCGCCGCCGCCGCCGCCGCGCTGTCCGGCACCGGCGCCTGACTGCCGCTGCCGCCGCCGTTCACGGTAGGCGACACGCCGTTCGTCTGGAAGGCCACCGTGGCCATGATGGGCTGCGAGGGGGAGCCGCCCGGTCGTGCGCGTGCGCGTGCGCGGGCGGGGGGATCGAGGTGCGCGTCGGCCCCTGGTGCCGCAGCGTCAACGAGCCGCTGGGCCGGCCGCGTTGTTCGCTAGGCACGCGTCTGCCCAATCTCGAAGCGCTGCTCAGTCGCCGCCTGGCGATCTCGTCGATGCGCCGATGCGATGAGAGGTCGTGGCGCTGCAGCGGGGCGTGCTCGCGGGCAGTGCGTGGCCGTCTTGTCGGCGGGATGCAGTTGCTGGGATGACGGGTTGGTCCTTTGGCGCAATGTCGGCAGGCGATGCGTTGGGCGTGCGGTTGTCGTGCCGCTGCAGATGGATTGTAGTTCCGATTGACTTTCAGAATCCGTTGTCCGCGTTGGCTATTTCGGTCACGTGATGATTAATTCGCGTGCTCTCGCTGTATTGACCGCTCTCGCGCCGCTACATCTCCTACCGCATCGCTACATGTCTTTAGATCAGCACTCCTTTTAATTGACTAATGCAGATTTAGTTGATTGATGCGACTTCATGCTCGCCGTTTATTTCTATATTCCTGCTTTTTGCCAGGCTGTCATGTGACTATAAGCTCGGTCACGTGGATATGCTGACTCAGTGCCTATTCAAGACCCCTACCTGTCCACTTGCCTCTACTAAATTCGCTAAATAACGAGAGAAAGCAAGCTGTTCGCCATGTACGATTACTGCCCCCAATTTTGCAATGGCTGCTGCTCCGACACGGAGTATGTTGCGCAATGTCGGCCGCTCCGAATCTGGTGTACTTAGTCACCCACGATTGGCGTAGCCTGGGCGCTGGCGAGATGGACCAATCAGAGCGGGGCCGTACGGCTAACGCCCGATAGCGCTTGCCCCGCGGCCGGCGCAGAGCGATAGTGGTGTCAGCTACGGAGGAGAGAATAGTAGGCAATACTGCTAAAAGAGGCAAATGCAGGTATGACTCGCACTGCGTAAAATTTTTCCCTGCTGCCTGTCTCTGCTTCTGGGCTGCATCGCCATCTCCCACTGCTCGAGCGACCTGTGCCGACTGCCTGGGACACATCCGACGTGCTCTGCGCCCCGAATCGACTGCCTGGACCCGTCTGTCGACTGCGCATCGCTGCCATGGAGTCGACGCTTCCACTGCCGCTGGTGGTCAGCGTGCCGGCGCGCCTCGACGGCCTCGGGGAGGGCTTGACGGCGGCCGAGATCGGCTGTCTGGGCAGCATCTTTGTGACGGCGACGCCGGACAATGCGGCGGCGCTGCAGGCGCTGCTGGCCGCGCGCGGCGCCGAGCTGGCGGTCTGGGTGGACGGCACGGCGCTGCCGTCGCCGGACGACGTGGTGGCGCTGCTGAACGCGGGCGCGCGCCGCGTGTTTGTGGCGCCGGCGCAGCTGCCGGCGCTGGCGGCGTACGGCTGGCGCGTGGCGGCGGCGGTGGCGGGTGCGGACGCGGCGGCGGTGGCGGCGGCGGCGACGGCGGCGACGGCGGCGCAGGGCCTGCTGGTGGTGGGCCTGCCGCGCGACGCCGAGGCGGCGCTGGCGGGCCACACGGTGGCGCCGCTGCTGGCGGTGCCGGCGCCGGACGCGACGGACGCGACGGACCTGGCGGCGTTCGTGGCGGCGGCGGCGCGCGTGCGGGCGACGCCGGTGCTGCCGGCGACGGGGCTAACGTCGGCCGACGACGACGTGGACGCGCGGCTGTCGGTGGCGCGGCTGCTGGCGGCGGCGTGGCAGACGGACCGGCCGGACGGGCTCGTGGCCACGGTGGTGACGGACGAGGCCGGCGTCGCGCTCGGCCTCGTGTACAGCAGCGCGCAGAGCGTGGCCGCGGCGCTGCGCTCGCAGACCGGCGTCTACCAGAGCCGCAAGCGCGGGCTCTGGCACAAGGGCGCCGCCTCGGGCGACACGCAGGCGCTCGTGCGCATCAGCCTCGACTGCGACCGCGACGCGCTGCGCTTCGTCGTGCGCCAGCAGGGCCGCCGCTTCTGCCACCTCGACCAGTTCGGCTGCTTCGGCGACCTGCACGGCATCGCCCAGCTCGACCGCACGCTGCGCGCCCGCCACGCCGACGCCCCGGCCGGCTCCTACACCGCCCGCCTCTTTGCCGACCCGAAGCTGCTGCACGCCAAGATCATGGAGGAGGCCGAGGAGCTCTGCGAGGCCCAGACCCCCCAGGACGTCGCCTTTGAGGCCGCCGACCTCATCTACTTTGCCCTCACCAAGGCCGTCGCCGCCGGCGTCCGCCTCGCCGACATTGAGCGCAGCCTCGACGCCAAGAGCCTCAAGGTCCAGCGCCGGCCCGGCAACGCCAAGCCGAAGTGGGACAAGTCGGCCGTGGCGGCCCCGGCCCCGGCTCCGGCCCCGGCTCCGGCCCCGGCTCCGGCTCCGGCTCCGGCTCCGGCCCCGGCTCCCGCCGCCGACCGCATCGAGATGAAGCGCTACGACGCCGCGCAGGTCTCGGCTGCCGTCATCCAGGAGGTCCTGCGCCGGCCGTCGCAGAAGTCGTCCGAGGCGATCCAGAAGATCGTCGTGCCCATCATCGAGGACGTGCGCACCAACGGCGACACGGCGCTGCTGGCGTACACGCACAAGTTTGAGCGGGCGACGACGCTGACGTCGCCCGTGCTCAAGGCGCCGTTCCCGGCCGCGCTGATGCAGCTGCCGGCCGAGACCAAGGCGGCCATCGACCTGTCCTTTGCCAACATCCAGACCTTCCACGCGGCGCAGAAGGAGGCGAAGCCGCTCGAGGTCGAGACCATGCCGGGCGTCGTATGCAGCCGCTTCTCGCGCCCCATTGCGCGCGTCGGCCTCTACGTGCCGGGCGGCACGGCCGTGCTGCCGAGCACGGCGCTGATGCTGGGCGTGCCCGCGATGGTGGCCGGCTGCGGCACCATTGTGCTGGCGTCGCCGCCGCGGGCCGACGGCACGGTCACGCCCGAGATCGTCTATGTGGCCCACAAGGTCGGCGCCGAGAGCATCGTGCTCGCCGGCGGTGCCCAGGCCGTCGCCGCCATGGCCTACGGCACCGAGAGCGTCAGCAAGGTCGACAAGATCCTCGGCCCCGGCAACCAGTTTGTCACCGCCGCCAAGATGCTCGTCAGCAACGACACCAACGCCGGCGTCGGCATCGACATGCCCGCCGGGCCCTCCGAGGTGCTCGTCGTCGCCGACGCCACCGCCCACCCCGCCTTTGTCGCCGCCGACCTGCTCTCCCAGGCCGAGCACGGCGTCGACAGCCAGGTCGTGCTGCTCGCCGTCGGCCTCACCGAGGCCCAGCTCGCCGCCATCGAGGACGAGCTCAACCGCCAGGCCCACGCCCTCCCGCGCGTCGACATTGTCCGCGGCGCCATCGCGCACTCCGTCACCATCCAGGTCCGCGACGTCGCCGAGGCCATGGTCATCAGCAACGACTACGCCCCCGAGCACCTCATCCTCCAGGTCCGCGACGCCGAGGCCCTCGTGCCGCTCGTCTTCAACGCCGGCAGCGTCTTCGTCGGCCCCTGGACCCCCGAGAGCGTCGGCGACTACTCGGCCGGCGTCAACCACTCGCTGCGTAAGTACCCTGTCTCGGAACAGAACGAGAGAAAGAAGGACAGCTAACACGCCCAGCCACCTACGGCTTCGCCAAGCAGTACTCGGGCGTCAACCTCGGCTCCTTTGTCAAGCACATCACCAGCTCCAACCTCACTGCCGAGGGCCTGCGCAACGTTGGCACCGCCGTCATGCAGCTGGCCAAGGTCGAGGAGCTGGAGGCCCACCGCAGAGCCGTCAGCATCCGCCTGGCGACCCTCGACCAGTAGAGCAATTGTTCCGAGAATGTAGGTGCCTGGGATCACAAGGTCCACAGAGAATCAGGCCCAGTGCCTCAGATGGAGGAAGACTCTTGTTTCGTGTATTGCCACTACATGCGCCGTCGGGAACAGCGCCGAGTTGCTAGAGAAGGCAGATTCAAATCAATGAAGCCAAAATACAAGGAAAAAACACCCGAGGCAAAGCTAATCCAAAAGCCAATCCAAAAGCCAATAAATCAAAATCCAGATCATATGCAGATCCAGGTCAGATCGAAGATTCGCAATGTACACAAAACTGACATGCGTAAATAACGCCTCTGAGAATGCCCCGCTGCTCGTGATTCGTAAGCTTCGTCCCGTTCATGTTGCCGTGTTCTTGTCGGCCACTTCATTGCCAGTCCTCCTTGATTCTTTCGCAGCGATTGCACGACCACCACTCGCGGTCCATTACGTTGCCGCAAAACTGGCACGTCCATTTGGGCGGACGTGTGAGCCGTGGTGGCGGCGGAGGCGGCGGCGGCGGCGTCTCCCGCCTGCCTCGCACGGAGCCGCCCGATGTCGACGGCGTAAAGGTCACCCGCTTGGATGTCCGCCAGTCGTGCGACTGGCGCAGCGCCGACATAGCCGCCTTGGCGGACGGACGCGGCGGCGGGCCTTGAGGCGCGGCCTCCTTGCCCTTGGCGCTCCTGCCGCTGCCGCCGCCGCTGCCGCCGCCCAATGTCCGCTCGACGGGCACGAAGATGGTGTCGGCGGGGCGCTCGACATGGCAGGCGCTGCAGCTGAGAAAGCTCCCGCGATTGTGCAGCGTGCACACCGGACACGCCCAGACGATCGGCGCCGGGGCTTCGCCGTAGGCCGGCCCGGCACCGCCAGCTCTGAAGGAGGAGGCGCGGGCTGAGGGGAGCGGCAGCTCGTCGTCGGAGTCATCGATGCGCACGGCGTCGTCCCACGACCGGCCACCGCCGTTGCCTTCGGGCCGCTCGGCGGTCGGCGCAATATAGCGGCTGCCGAGGCGGCGCTGCTCGTCTTCCTGCACAAGCTCCCAGAGCGCCTGGGCAATGGCGGCGTCGTTGGCAGCCTCCTCCTCGGCCGGTGTGCGGAAGCCGTTGCGCGCGGCTTGATGCTCGAGCGCGCGGCGAGTCTGGTCGTCGTACTGGTGGCCTGCCGTCGCACAGCCGCCACGGCCAGACTCGAGGCCCTGGCCCTGACTCCGTCCATGGCCATGGCCATGGCTCTGGCTTTGGGACGGCTTCCGGCTCTTGGTCGGCGCCCGCGCATTGCGAGCTACCGCAGCCGCAGCCATTTGGCCCCATGCGTTGGGCGACTGAGCTGTGGCGCCGCCGAGCCGGTGCACAAAGTGGAAACCGCTGCCAGCGCGTTCGGCGGCCTGGCGCCGTCGATCGGCGGCGGCGCGGGCCAGACGACGCGCCTCGTCCTTCGCAGACGAGCGCCGGCGACTGCCACTGCCGCCGGCGCTGCCGCCCAGACGGCGGCCCTCGGACAGGAACCCCTCGCCAGTGTAGCCCTTGAGGGTCAGGGCCATGTGCTCGTCGCGCAGCTGGTTCCACAGGGCATAGAAGACGCCGTCGTGCGGCCCGTGGACAATGTGGGCGAGCTCGTGCAACATGGTGTCGGCTACCTGCTCGATGGGCAGGAACTGGTTGCGGTCGCCCGGGTAGCGCAGGCGCACGAGTATTTTCTGGCCACGGTTGACATTGAGGCCCAACAGGTTCGGCTGGTCGGGGAAGAACTCGGCCAGCTCGCGGACAGTCCAGCGGCGCGCGCGCATGAGGGGCTTCACCAGCGAGGCCACCTTACGCAGGACATGCAGGGCCTCGTCGGCGCGCGGGAGGTCCCGCAGGTGGGAGTAGGAGAGCACGAGGGGGTCATGCTCGACCATGGTGGCGGGGAGTGATGGACGTCGGATGTCCGATATATCGGGTGTTGATATCGTGGGCTTTGGATGGGACGTCGGGCTGTCGGAAGATCGCGGCGAGATGGGGCGATGGGGAGATGGGGAGAAAGCTGGAAGGAAGAGAGAAGAGTGCAGTGGCTTTGGGGTAAGCAGCGTATAGAAGACGACTCGGCCGCCTCTCGTCAGCAAAAGCGTAGATGCGGAAACGCGGAGAAGCGGATAGCGAAGCCAAGCCAGAAGCGCTGATGAAGCCGAGACAAGGGTTTCTCTATATAGAGCGCAGCGTCGTATTCTGGGGCAAGGCTGGCGAGCGCCGCCGCGGAAGGAGGCGCAGGCCGGCTGGTCCGCGTCACGGCGGCTGAGAACCGCAGTCGTACTTGTGCTTCGTCGCCGTCGAAAGAGGACAAATATGTGGCGATGATGGAGCCGAGAAAAAGAAGGGTTATACTGCTGCCTCGCGTCCGTAGCACGAATGACAGCGGGGTGGGGCGCCGTTGCTGACGAGAGCGGTGGCGGGTTTGGCTCCCCTGGCAGCACAGCGTCGTACTTGTAGGCAGGAGGCGAGATGGCAGGTGCGACCAGCAAGCCTGTGCGTGCGAGACAGGCGCGGCCGCTCGCTATTGGCCAGCCGGCTCACTGGCGGGAAGGCACGGCCGTGATTCACTTCCTTCCTGCTTGTATTACGGCACTCAGTATTAGGGCTCTGTATTACTGGAAGGAGCACAGACGAGGAGTGCCCGGCGCGGGAGGAAGGCGCGGAGGACAGGACGGCACGAGCGGGATGCGCTTCCAGACGGCGCACAGCAGGCAAGTGCAGCTCGCAGGCAACGCAAGCGAAGCGTCTGTCTTACATTCGCGCAAAAACAGGCCGGCAAAAAGTGGCACAGAAGAGTCACCGCTATCGTCAATGCCGCCATAGAGAACCAGATTTCGAACGCCCGCAGAATTCGCGAGGCAAAATAAAGAACAGGACTGTCAAAGGCTTCAACAATCTACAGAGTACACAGGCCCAGCAGTGTGCCACCGCCAACCGCTCACACGGCCTTGGGCGCGAAGCCGAGCTGCGCGTTGCCGCCGTGGAAGACGACGAACTGGCTCTTGAGGAAGATGTCGCCGTAGATGGCAAACGGCAGCGATGCGCTCGCCTGGACGCCGCCGTAGCACAACGTGCCGGCATCGTCGACAGGCGCAAAGTTGAGCAGCTCGCCGGGGACGACGGCCGGGTAGGAGCCGATGGCGAGCGTCAGGGCGGGCAGGCTGGCGGTGCAGCCAAAGACATAGCCGCCGCTGGCGGCGCTGTAGGAGGCGCCGGCGACCTGTGCATAGTAGGCGTCGACAATGGCCTGCGGCAGCAGCAGCAGCGTGGTGCCGGTGTCGGCGATGGCCTGGTGCGGCATAGCCGTGAGGCCAGCGCTGCCGGCGGCCGAGCCGTTGCCGACCGCGAAGCCGCCGGCCTCGAACTGCCAGAAGCCCTGCGTGGTGTTGACGTCGACGAAGGAGAGGGGGCCGGTGAACTCGGAAGCGTCGATGAAGCCAAAGTCGTAGTTGCCGGCTGTGATGTTAGGGAGAGAAGGAGAGAAGAAGGAGAGAAGGAGAGAAGAAGGAGAGAAGGAGAGAAGGAGAGAAGGAGAGAGAAGGAGAGAAGGAGAGAAGAAGGAGAGAAGGAGAGAAGGAGATGAAGGAGAGAAGAAGGAGATGAAGGAGAGAAGAAGAAACGCACCTTGGCTCTTCTTGAGATTCGCCGTGAACAGCGGCATCGCCAGCGTCGACATGGCGTTACTGAAAAACGTCTTTTGCGGCGTCGGCTGCACCTGGTTGATCGAGTCCATGGCCAGGCCCAGCAGCCCCGACGACGCCGCGTCGCTCGTGAATGACGACGACACGCGCTGCGCCGACTCGACTGCCTGGCCGGCGACCGTGACGCCGCCGACGCTGACGGTGTCGAGGTAGACGTCGCCCGACGAGCTGCTGCCGTCGCCGTAGGTGATGCTCCAGGTCGCGCCGCTGAGCCTCTTCGCCGTCGAGCTGCCGCCGACATTGTACACAGCCTGGCCGCCCTGCTCGGACGCCGGCGTCTCCGAGCTGAACACCCAGAGGTCCGACGAGCCCGTGTCAAAGTCGAGGGGCAGCGTCTGCGGCGGCGTGCCGATGCTGACCTGCGCGAGGTATTCGCTGTCGAACATTTGCGGCACCGCTGCCACCATGCCCTGGCTGTTCGTGCTGTTGCTCCTCCCGGAACCGGAACCGGTTGTGCTGTTTCTGCTGCCGGACGTGAGCCCCGGGATGTCGATGCCGAGAGACGCGAGGAGGGCCTCGATGATCTGGAGCAAGTCGGCCGGCACCTCGGAGCCGAACTTGGCATACGCCTTGGCCAAGGCTCGGGGTCCACGGCCTGCCGTCACGGCCGCGTACGCCGGGTTGGCCACCTGCGGCGCCCGGAAGGCTTGTCCGCCAAGAACGCTAATCGAAAGCAGCTCTCGCTCGACGACGGTGGTTCGGGGGAGGGCAGCTGCCATGACGGACGGTGTTATGGATAGCACAGACGCAGCGATTACCACGGAAGTCCTGGGCAACTTCATGGCGACGGGTGCATGGGGAGGGTCTGAGGATGTCGGTGTAAAGCAGCAAAGCAGTAGCAGTACCTGTACTGGAGGTGCGAAACTGTAGCCAGAGCTAATAAATCAAACAACGCTTGGAAAAGTAGAGTGTTGGGCATTGGCATAATATTAGGAGTCGGATGAGCGAAATAACAGAAGAAAGACTTGCTGATGTTGGAAGGACGTCCGGTGGCCATACGGTCCTGGAAGAGCTCAACACCCTCTGGAGCAGCAAGTATTGTATTGAGACATTTCATTCGCAGATCGGGCAGACGGACGTTTCAAAAACGCCCATGCCGGACGCAGACTCCAGAGGGAGGCGGAAAAAGAAGCGAAGATCCGCGGTGCCTGGATGACGGATGCAGCCTTTTGAGCAATTACATAAGCCCACTTACACGGGGCAGCGGCAAGAAGAGCAGCCAATCTGGGAAGCAAAACAAGGCAGCAGCAATTCTGGGCGGCACAGCAAGACAGCGGTAGGAACACAAGCTGGAGGGTAGGGAGATGCCTACGACGAGCAGAAAGAACAACAGCGCGAGGCCGGCAGAGGACCAGACGCAGCAGGACGGCGATCCTTGTCTGGGGCCTGTTTAAGCTTACGGCGGGCACCTGTACATGTACTGCTCCCTAGTATGGTGCGTACGGAGTACTTTGTGTACTTTGTGTTACGGCACCGCCATTTCTGACCTCGCTCGCCCAGAGTGCAGCAGCTCGCGCGTCAGGCTGCGGCCGGGACGTTGCCGATCACGGATGATCAGGGGCGCTTGTACGGAGTACGAGTAATACAGCGGCTAATGATGGCAGCCACACCGCCCACCAGCCACGCAGCAGCACGAACGGCCCGGTGCTCTGTATTCTGCCTCCGCTGCTGCGGCCGTAGCGCTCATTCCCGGCACCATCGGTGCAGCCCCGTGACGTCCGCACGGACTCCACAGGTTGCCGTCCTTCTTCCTCGCGCTGGAAGCGCCAGGCGGCAAGAGCAGCACACATCAGGCCATTGCGACCGGCGTCCCTGCTATTCCTGTCTGGGGCGACGTCGGCCCTTCCTATTTTGTCCGCACATCGTTCGACTGACAGAAGGAACGGCTGGACGGGACGGCAGGAGCGCGGCGACAACCGTGACACGACGTTTCTTCGTAGGATTGGATATATCGTGGCCTCTTTTGCCTTTTGCCTTTTGTCGTTTGTCTCTCGTCTTTCTCCCATCTCGCAGCGCCAACGTGCCGCACCGCTCTCTCGACGCTCTCTTTTCGGGGCTGCAACGCAGCGCCAGCAAAGCCGACGACCGCTCTCGCAGCAGAACTTCGCGTACCGCCGCAGCTTGTCGCTCTCCACATCCTGCACCATGGCTCTCTTCGGCGGCTCCAACGGGGCTGTCGCTCGTGTCGTCAGCGCCACGCCGCCGTCTCTGCGCTCCCGACCCGCCGCAGTCGTCGCCGCCGCTGCTGCTGTCGCGACACTCAGCCTGCTGGTCCCCCCGGCCGTCCGCTCCTACCGGGGCTACCTCGCCCTCGGTCCCGGCGGCATCCCCTACAATGTGTTTGGCTGGCTCATCCAGGGCCTCATCCAGCCCATTGCCGTGGACATGCTCGATGGGCGGCCGCTCGTCCAGCCGTCCCCGTTGGTCGCTGCGCGGTACGGAGACGCCGGGGCGAAGGCGTACTGGACGGAGGCCGAGAACGACATCAAGAGCCGTGCCGGCGCCCGGCCCGACGTGCCTCCATACGTCGCTCCACAGCGCCAGATGTCCGACCGCCCGGACGACGTTGGTGCCATGTGCGCCGCCATGGGGGCCTTTGTCGACGCCCTCGTGGCTGCCAACGCCGCGGCCCTGGCTGTGCGGCCGTCGGAGCTCGAGGGAAGGGGCACGCCGGCGCTGTATGTGCCGGCGCCGGCCGCGAGCACGGGCAGCGGCAAGACGGATAAAATTGGCCCCTTTGGCGCGTTCGAGTTCTGCCACATCCACCCAGAGGCCAGCTCCCACATCATCTTCAGCTTGCCCGACGGTGCCCGCGTCATGAACGCCGGCTGGGGCCAGCGCCACGCTCTCTCGGGCGCCACCATCGCCGGCTGCTCCGTCGGCATGCCGTTGACGTACTTGTTCGTGTACGCGCCGCGGGACGCCGACGAGCTACGGGTGTGGCGTCAGCTGGTTGTCGCGGCGGCGCGCTTTGCCACTGGTGGAAAGGTGCCCATTGCGGTGCCGACCGTCTGAGGGTGCACCAAAGACAAGACCGGATTTCTACTCAGGGAGCGGTAGGATTAGTCAAACATGATCAACACCAGATGCCTTTGATTAATCCCCAGACACTTGCCAGAGCTGTAGCCGCTGAATGTGCCCAAACAGGATTCCAGGTCCAAGTGATTCAAATGTCTTCGCCGCTGGCTTGGTTTTCAAACGGAGGACCAGCTAGGCAGCGTTTTCGTAATGGCCGAGGATGGGCAGCCGGGGAGAGCCTTTGATCGAGCGCTGCCGCCTCCGACGCAGGATCTAGACGGTCGGACGGCGCGCACCCGGAACGTCACCGGCTTCGAGCAGCATCAAGAGACCCGGGGCGGCTCTCCCAGTGCTGCCCCAGCGCTCCGGCTGGCCAGTCCGGCATACGATGTACTCGCCCGTTTGTGGCAAGCGCCGCATTGGCAGCCGCGCCACACGCGCACCACCCCCGTTGGGCTCGCTTCGCCATCAGGCAGCTGCCCTCCGGGTCAGGAGCCGGGATGTGCTGGCCCGGCCTGGCGCCCTTGGGCGTTGCCTTTCGCCCCTGTCACGCGAGCGGAGGGGACGGGGAGAGTCTACTCGCAAGAGTACGAGGCCCGCGCGGGAGGCAAGAGATTGCCGGCGTGCGAGGACAAGGTGGGCGCATGCATCTGTGCCCAGATGCCGTGTAGCTGCAGCGGAGAGGGGGGCCTGGCTGTCTGCTGTTCCCAACGAGCGGCCTGGCCGTCCACGAGGGGGTCCTGCTGCGCTCTGGGACAGACCGGCCCGCCGATACGGCCCCCCGTGTGTCCAGGAAGATCCAACCCCCGGGCTTGCAAGCTCTGCATCTACATCTACACCCTCCACGACGGGGTAGCCAATCTGCTTGCCTTGGCCCTCTGCTGCCTCCCTCCTCCTTCCCTCCCCTCCGTATTGTTGCTCTTCTCAGCTCGAGACAGTTTGCAAGTACCTCGTTCCTTTGCCTCCCTCTGCCAACCCCCTCCCCCCTTTTTCGCGCGCACGCATGTGCATACTCGCCCATCCGCTAGCAAGCTCGCAGTCCGACCGCCCAGTAGAAGGGCGCCGAGTCGTCTCGCGATGCACGCGATGCAGCAGCGGCCGTCTTAGTCTACTCGATCGTGCTGCCACGTATCTGCTGCTGTCGACGGTGGGGAAATGGGTGTTTGAATCTTGTAGCGGGAGCGCCGCCGGTCAAGCGACGCCCTCACGGCCCTGGGAGTGGCGGGCGAAGGTGAAGGACCGCATACTGCGTGTGCTTGCTGTCCCGGGCGCTTCGCTCCCTTCCTTGTGGCATGCACGAAAGGCATTGCAGCGGCCGAAAGCAAGGCCCAGATGCTCTCACCAACCCCTTATCAAAGACCAAACACGAAGCCGCGGCTCCTCAGCCGAGGTACGTTGCTAAGAACCAACCCCTTCTATCAAATAAAGCATGAGTAAACAAGCTCGCACAAGCGAGCTCCTTCCTGGCAGGACGCCTCTTTCGAGGTGCGTGCTAGCAAATCAAATCAAGTGTTCCCTGCGCATCTGCAGCCGCGCACACTGTCTCCTTTCAGGGCAAAATCCCGCACGAGGTAGCAATACGGTAGTTGAACGAACTCTGTGCATATAGGAACGTTGCACGTAAAGTAATAGCAAGCAGAGAGAAAAAAGGCAGAAAAACAAAAAGACGAAAAACAAAAAGACAAAAGACAAAAAGACAAAAAACAAATCAATACGTTGTGCCGTCAAGTCGCAAGCGGCCGTGGGGCATCAATGCCGCGATAGCAAGAAGCCTCGTCGTATGTCCAGCCATGCCCAACGCATGCCACCAGAATCTAACAGCGCAATATGTACTCTGCCCGTACCATGCTACTGGTTGGACAGGGAAAAGTGCACTATCTACCTGTCGTATTCAGAGAAGCGTACAGAGGCACAGGACTGCCACGCCGATTCGCCACGGAGCTATTCTCGCCATCGTGAGCAGCTCGCAGGCCTTGAAAGCTTGCTCGAGCGACAAAGCCCTGGCTTCCCGGAGCATGACTCTGACTGTACGTATAAAGCTCGTGAAGAGTAGCCCAAAGCTTGCATGAGCGCCAAAGCCGATATCCCGCGCGAGCTGACCTTCACAATGCAGCAGTTGGGCCTACGACGTGCGCCGATGCGCTGGCATGTACAAGTACGCGGCTGTACGAGTGGGTACGAGTAATACTGCGTAGCCGTTTTGGGAATCCCACCGCACCCCCCTTTCTTCTGCATCCAACCAGCGACGCGAGCAGCGCACGAAGATGGGAACCGGGCTGGACAATGCGGAGAGCGTGCCGCCTGGCATGGGTGTTCCCGACTCCTCGCGTCTGCCATACGGAGCAGGTGCTTTGCCGTCATCCTGCTCCAGCCCAAGACGGGAGGCTGCCGCCATCCTCCCATGTCTGAGTATGATGCGGCGCCGATGCCGTTGTCGCTGTGCTCACGCGTCTCACTGCGATGCCGCAGCCAATCAGCACCACAGTCAGGCACTGGGGCGGCCGGGCCGCTGCCACGATGGAGCCCGACACGACGTCGTCCGCTTCAGTGCAATGCCCTGTGTTGCCGGTATTCACCGAGACGCGGCTGCGGCCGCCGTGTTGTCTCCCCGTGATCTATCACGAGCCAGCCATACGCCTAGACGCGGCCTAGCCCGGGATTTCTGTGGCGTCCTGTCCTGTGTGTCTCTCCGTGCACAGAGTATTCGAGCGTGTTGCGTGATGTGTGGGGGGCTGGCAGCATTAGACCGTGCGTGGCATGCATACTTTGTCGAGGTTGAAGCTGTGAAGTGTTTGTGCTGGCTGGCGCATGCCGCACGGTTTGCGGCCGGCACAGCTGGCGACCACGTACTCTGTATGCTTGAAGGCAACTCGAGGCACGCATACAAAGGCGAGTGTATACTGAAACAGCGGAAAGGGGCACACAAAGCACCCGTGCTTAGCACGGTCACCAAGCTCCCGCATACCACACATCGCAGCCTGTGTTTGCGCCTCGTCATCGACCCGTCCACAGTATGGCGCGACCCGTCCACCCTCTTAGCCGGGATTGCCGCTCGAGAATGAGATTGGTCGGCTGAGCACTCGACTGGAACAGTGAGACCTGCATCGTAGCGCGGGCGAGTCCGTACTCACATGCGAAGTATTACTTGTACTTCGTACGCAGATGCGCAAATGCACCATGCCTGTTCCCAACTGACCTCCAACGTTCGCAGTGGGCCTTGCTGAGTGTCTCCACGAGTTGACAGCCCTCTGTTATCCACTTGGCAGAGCTTGTCTGCTCCGACTTAAAATGCCTCATGCAGCGGCCTTGCTATCAGACGGCGTGCGGCAGGCAACAGCCACTTATGGCAAGACCTGGCAAAGTTCGAGGCGGACGTGGTTGGCAACTAGTAATACCTCGTGGTAATTGGCGATTGCAAAGCGAGTAAGCACAGCCGAGGCATGGAACAGAACACGCGCCACTTTGACAAAGTGCAGACCGTGACCGACTCGACATGGGATTACCAGACGGTGTTGTTCTTGTCGGGATATTTTTTCCTGCAAATTGCATGCTCCGTACAGGTACGATGAGACCCGTACATCGGACATCGTGCATCGGACATCGTACGGTGTTTATGACAGATAACAGTGGACTGCTGAGGTCCGTGAGCTGCTGGCGACATCGCTTTCTTTGGAGCTAGGCAGAAGATGAAAAAGGTACCCGGTTTTGTTCTGTTTCGTTTCAACCCCATCCCATGTCGTTTCTCTGGGTCCAAGAGCAAGACGCAAAAGAACAGTTGGGACTTGCAGGCATCTCGATGGCGATGTGAAAACATGTACAGAGGAGGCGCCAGTCAGCGCCGACACAAACACGAGCTCATACAACACGCGCATGCACGCGCTGGTCATTGTGTCTCTGTGCCGTGCTTGGATTCATGCAAGTCTACCTGTGCAATCATGTGCAGATGTAGTAGCCCGCGGGCCATTGCGCTTCTCCGAAACGGTTGGATGGGCAAGTGAGGAAACACAAGGAAAAAGTGACAGCTCGGCTCTGTGGACGGCGAGGACAGCAAGGACTGACAGAAACACGAGAAACGCGAGAAACGCGAGAAAGCGAGGGAAAGCGAGGGAAAGCAAGAGGAAAGCCGCGGGAGAGAGCAGCACCGCAGCGGTAGCGTTGTGCATTGACCGTGCAGGTGTGTGCAGGTGTGCTCGTACTTTGATTGCCGTCCTTGCATGAAGGTCGCACCTGTACTCCGTGTTCTGAGGGCCGGAGGAGCAGTGGCCGGTGGCAGGAAGCACAGGTGTGGCCGTGTTGTGGCTAGCGGGCCAGAATGAGGCCGATGTTGCAGCCTCGGTGGCAGCGCCCGTAATATCGGCTCTTCTGGCGTGGGATAGGAGGGCAGCATCGGCGGCTGCGCGTCCCTACGATGCTCTGTATGGAGCGCGTTTGGTCTGATTAGCAGGGAGATAAAACAGGCTGTGCCACGATTATGCACGACGGCGGGGCCGCAGTGGCTGCTTTGCGCCTGTATTTGTACCCGGTCCTGACTGGCATACGGAGGCGTCGTTGCGTTTGCCATCCGACGAGTACGAGTACTTACTCTATCGTTCTTTTGCTCCGTACTCCGTAGATGCTCGCAGATCTCCGCAAGGACAGGACCGTGCTGTCCGTACGTCGTACTCTTGCGTGCTCGTGCGCGTCGCGGCGGTAGCCATGCTCCGCAGACGGCTCTCCACACGTCGCAGTTGAATCTCGCTCGGAGCAAAAGGCTTGTCGAGCACGGCTCGAAGATCGACATAAGGCCGGCGACTATTGGAGGGTAAACAAGGGTGAGAGGCACTGGCGGCGGGGCGGCCTGCAGTATTCCGTACGTCGTATTACTTTGTATCGTACTCTGTACGCCGTAGCGTTGCAGAGGGGTGTGGAAGACGGAACAAGGTGTGTGCGGGCGCTACGCCAGTGAGGAGGAGTTGAAGTGAGGCTGCTGGCCGGAAGACGAGGCAGAGAGGGGTCAGAAGACGCACGAAAGAGGATACGACGTGCAGGTTGGACCGAGCAGGCCGAGGAAGCGCAGCCGGTCGCGGCTGCCGACGCTGTCGCTCCTTCCGGGACGGAGACTTGGAGGGAGCACGGGGCACTCCTGCTACGGCGTGTGGGCAGTCGCGGCTGCCTCGAAGCCGCAAGTACTCGTACGAGCACCAGGGCCAGGACGAGGTACTCCGTACTCGCGCTCCGCGGTTGCATGCGGTCTACGCTCAAAGTAGCAATACTTGACACGGAAGGTGCAAAGGTGCAGAGGTGCAGATGCTGCCCGAGGATTGTCGTTTTCGACAAGCCGAAGCAGGTGGAGACCGACGGGGATGTCACAGTACGCCGTTGCGGCACGAGGCGGCGAGGTCCTGGCTACTTGGGCGGGAGTACTCGTACTTGCGCAAGGTGGCGCTACGCTGTCGAGTATAAGAGCTCACGGCGTACGGGTTATGTAATTCTGTGCGCTGTGTCTGCATAACTGTGATACAGAATGTACAGAGTACGGATTGTCCACGGACTAATACGGTTTACTCCGTATGCGGAGATGGCACTTTTCGTTCACTCTCGGTACACATCCTCGCAAGTACGTACTCTGCGCCATCGCTCGTATATCCCGTCTCTGCAGCGTGCTCGCCGGCGCAGCAGCCGCGCAGAGTACGCGCCGGTACACATGGCGCTGTACTTGTACCAGGATGTACGGATATTCGTTCATGGCACACCGGTGGCAGCGCCATTGTACAGCAGGGCGCTCCCTGCCTGCCAGAATGGGACGAACAACTGGGGATCCGGCTGCGTTCCTATTCGCAAGAGGTCTCGGGCCGCGAGACCCGACCTCGGTGATGCGACGTGTCTGGGGTTGAGGAGCGAGCACAAATACGGAGTTCTCTGTACAGATACTGCTCGAGAGCGGGCGCCGGCTGCGGGCAGTACTCCGTACTCGTAGACAGCGGGCAGCCGTAGGTCTCGCATGGGCGGCCAGTCGGCAGGCGCAGCCGGCAACGGCGGCCACTCACCTTGTCTCGGCCAGGCGGCACAGCAGAGCAGCCAGCACAGTGCCACGGCGTAATACTCCGTACTTTGCTGTACGAGTAGTTACTCCGTACTCGTACAACACGGCATACGGAGCACAGGCGGCCTGACTGGCCACACCGAACCCCTGCCTCGACGCTGTGCGCGCGCGGTGACGTGTGATGAGGCTGGCGGCATGGCCCGGTGAGGGCGGCCGAATCGGCAACGCGCGGCCGCTGCGATTGGCCGGCCGTCGGGTACACATACGTACTCTAATGTCGCATCTGTGCGACTGCGTGCTCGTTCGTGCTCGTGCTCGTGCCCGTGGTCCCCGTGCTCTGCCGTGTCTGCCTCGGGACAATGGGGATGCCGATCGTCCAGTTCGTCCGTACGGAGCAGAGCGTACGCACGGAGCAGAGCAGCGTGATTGTACTGTGACACGGCGTGCTTACGTACGATGCGTGCTGGCCGCTGGCCTGTGATGCCTGTGACGCCTGTGACGGCCTGCAGGCCGGCGGCAGGCCGGCGGCACGCGGCTGGCTTGCCAGGCGTCTGCTCGTCCCCCGTCTCTTCCCTTTTCTCTTCCCCTTTACCTGCATGGGCCGGCTCGGTCCAAGGGTCCAGTCCCATGCACGCTGTGCAGCAGGTGTCGGCCCAAACCCCAGTGTCGAGTGTTACTCCGTACGCGCAAACAGACTCTTGGCCCGAGATACTCCCCAGCCTCCTGGATGTCTGCCCGTCTGCCGCCGGGACGTCTGCTGGTGACAGCAGCCACAGAACGAACTGCCGTCGTGCGGTTTGCCGTCGTGCCCGTGGGATTGTGCTACTTTGTACAGAGTATGGCGTCCTGTGCGCTCATGTGCATGTAATACTCTATTCCGTCTCGTGCCCCGCCGGCGCCGCGCTCGCCCAACGCTACGGATTAGTACGGAGCTTAGCACGGCGCGCTTTAGACAGACTTGGCGTCGATGCTGCCGGGCGGCTGGCCGTTAAGTCGAAAAAAGGGCCCGTTTTAGCTCGCAGATCCGCGGTCGTTGGGGCGGCATGGCGAAACACCTGCATCTTCCCTGCTGTGCACATTCACGAGGTATTTTCGTTTCCGAACTTGGTTGCTTTGCGTGTGCTTTGCGTTTGCTTTGCGTTTGCTTTGCGTTTGCTTTGCGTTTGCTTTGCGTGCTTTGCGTGCTTTGCGTGCTTTGCGTGCTTTGCGTTTGCTTTGCGTCTGCGTTTCTGCTTGCTCTTGCTCTTGCTCTTGCTTTTGCGCTTGCTTTTCGCGTGCTGCCTCGCTGACTTAGCTATGTCGGGATCGCTTCTGCTTTGCTTTCCTCTTCCCTTTCCGGCTTGCCTCTCGCTTCATCTTGCCTGTTCGCCTAGTATTACTCCGTCTGCCCTTATCCTTGCGCTGCTGACACGCCTTCCTCCATGCGGCTGCCTTTAGGCTCGGCACCAGCCGCTCGAAGCTTCCTCTTCTGGCTGGCTTGCTTGACGTGTTATGCACAACATGTACCGTCCCTTCCCGCTCTTGTATGATTACTACGAGTACGGAGTACGTCGTACCTCCTGCCTGCCTGCTCCTACCTGCCTTCCTGGCCCTCCTGGTCTCCGTGTCCCGCGACCCGCAGCCGCAGCCCGTGACCCGCAATCCGAAGCCCGCACGCAACCCCTCCTGCCTTCCTGTTCTCTGTATCGCAAACGTCGTGGTCGCGCCTCCCCCCGGTCTTCACTTGCTTTGTTCCGTGCAGGGCCCAGCTACGAGTACTCCGTAGTTCGTTGCCGTATCTTACTCTGTACTACGAGTACTTTGTACGGAGCAGCCACGCCGGCCCTGCCATCCCATGCCTCTGCGCCAGCCTGCCAGTCTGCCACCGAGCGGCCACAACTGCGTAGCGTGCGGTGGTGGACGGAGGACTGCTCTCGGCAGAAGGCAGGCGCCCCCGGGTTGCTCTTGCCTGCCGACGAAGCACATTGTTCAGGTAAGCCGCAAGTCATTCTCAGAAGTACGTCTAATAGGCAAGAGCGATGCAGGCGCGCCGCACTTGCACTGCACGAATGCGGAAAGTGCGAGCAGTCCCGTATGTACTCCGTATGTGGGATGTCTCAAGCGGCCGTTGAGCGCCACTCTGCCAAGCAGCCGCCGTCCGCCCCTAGAAGTAGCTCACCTCGCCGCTGCACTGGCACTCGTACCCGCGCATTGTGCGAGTATCTTGGCCAGGTCGCCCGTCTGCCGCCGTAGCACGACGCCCGCCGTGCCTGTACGGAGTACAAGGGCTCTTTCCGTAATCTGCAATCTGCAATCTGTACAAATACAAAGTATAGCATTACGGAGCAGCTTCGCATCCACTCCCCCTCCACTCTGCACCAGGACGTCGTATGGCATCCGCCCGAGCAGACGCCAGACGAGTTCCGCCGCCCGTGAGCTGTCGCTGTCTCTCACCTCCACCTGCCCCCATCGAACGCCCCTCCTGGGGGCCTGCGGCCACATGCTGCGGCTTGGTTGGCGGCATAAGAGCAAGCAGCCGCCGACGGGGGTCTCTGGGCTGGGAGTGTGGCTCTGAATGCTCGCCGTGCCGATCTGAGTGCTGAGTGGGACGCGCCGAGATCTGGTCGGTGACATAAGAGGGGAAGAGCAGAGAGCGCGCAGAGGGAGGAGAGAGAAGGGCAGAAGAAGCGAGAACGGCAGAGTCAAAGCCAGGGCAGACACGGCAGACACAGCAGACAAGAAAGAAGCATCACAAGTCGGCCAGAAAACGGGCAGCCACATACCGGAAGCACAACACCCCCAGCCCGCCATCTGGGCTCTGCGCGAGCTCACCGGCAGCGGCACAACGGTGTCTGGCACACCGAGTCGCCGGCGGAGTGACCAGGCGCGGAGCTGCGACGGGAAAACGCCTTGTACTCGTGCTAGACTGCCGCCGATCCCAGCCGTCCTCCACCTCTGCCCGCGGCGCGTGGGCGTGCATCGGCGCCTGCAAGTCTTGGAGGGCGAGCTAGCACTCAATCCACAGCTGACGCCAGAAGCGAGGCAGCAGAGCAGACGGAAAGACGGAAAGACGGACCAGAAACGCCGGGCAGGCTGACGGCGAGGCGCTCTGGCTGCAACAAAATCAGAGGCCGCAATCCACACCAAGACGGAAGAGCTGTACGGAAGAGCTGTACGGAAGAATGCTGCACGCGAATTCTACCAAAAGCTATCCACAGAATGCTGCACACTTCTACACAAGCTATCCACAGATTCTACAAAAGTGCTACGAGCACACGGCCCGCCAGCATCAGCGCCATCGCCAACAAACGACGACCGACCAAACAATCAACAAACACACAACATCAGACAGAAGCACACCGAGAGCGAATCCCGTGCACGCCAACTCGAGTCCACTCGCTTCTCCCAGCCCGACCAACGCCTATCGGCTCGTTTTCTCCGTCCATCGGCACCCCCTCCACCACTCTCGTCTGCACCTGTCCCACCGAGCCGACACACACAAGATACACACCACTCAAGCCGGCCGCCATACTCGTACAGCTGTCGCTGTCGCCGTCGTCCGCGCCTGTCTAATCTCGCTGCGCCTGTGTACATACGACATCACATACGACGTACAAAGTACACACATCTCTACACTTGGCCCTCTCCACAGCTCGACTACGACTAGCTCCCGGCAGGCGCCACCCCCCCTCAACGCGCCTGCCTCGAACGCCTCCCGTGCACACAAGTACCACAGCTCGCATCCACAAAATCACAAAATCAACCGCATCCGCCTCTGTCGGCGCGCTTGCCGGCCACTGCCTGTCTCCACCTGTGCCTCGTTATACTGCGTATACACCTGTCTGCGGCCTGCTGGCCGGCTTTGCTGCTGCTGCGTTTTGCGCTGTGCGTTCTGCGCTGCGCTCTGCGCTCTGCGCTCTGCCTGCCGCCTTCTGCGCTGCTGTTGCCCCCTCATTGGGCCAGTCTGCCTCTTCACCGGCCGTTTGTTTACCTTCTGTTGACGCAACTCGCATCTATTGACGAAACACACCTGCGCACTAGCCAGCTACCAATGTCTCTCCGCTGCGTCGTCTTATCATCTCGACACCCGCTCTCCCTTCCCCTCTCGCCCCTCCTCTCTATCCACACCGTGCCCTTCTTCGTCTCTTGCCCTTCTCTTCCCTGATCCTTGCTTCCTCTAGTCATCCCGCGATAGCTGCCACGTTCCGCGCTACGATCACCATCACCGTATATTCAGACCCCTAAATAGCCTCTGCGGCTTCCAGTCTTCAGCCTCTTGCTTCCCGGTTTCCACGCGTACCCCCCTTCTGATAACGTCTTATATTGCTTGATATTGCTTGATATTGGTCGGTATCTACTGTGACTTCTTACCATTGCTCAAGTTCGACCATCACCGGTCCAGAACCTATATCAAAGCTGCCATCTACATGCACCGGCGACTCGTGCTGTAAAGCAGCGCCGGTCTCGTTTTGGCACTCCGGTTCTGGCATCTCGCGGACGACTCGCGCGGCATCAACTCCGAACAGCATCTGGTAGACACAGCAAGCATCCATCCGACTTGGCCGCCTGGGTCATCTTGGCTGTCCTGCGCAGTTTCGTGTCTGCCGCCGTATCACATCTGGAAAGTCCGTACGATGCGGTAGCAGCACCGGCGAGAGACGCCCCAGTTCAAGGATGCCTCCAGCTCCCAGCCATATCGAAGCGCCTCCGTCGAAAGATGAGCCGCGGCCGAAATCTGCCGGGTCTACGGGAACCGACCGCCCGCCCTCGACAAGGCCGTCCACTTCGCCCGTGCGGATGGATACGGCATCATCGATAGCCACTACGGAGGCAACTACTATCGCGGCGACGGATGTCCACAACGAGACGTCCTGTGCTCCTTCTGCCTCCGCCTCGCCAACCTTTTCGACGCAGACTGTCTTTCCGGCACGAGAAGGCGCAGACGTCACAACCGGCCGAAGTCGCCCGAGCCGCCGCCGCACCGGTCCGCTCTCCGCCTCGCAGCGCGAAAAGGCTGCTATAATTCGGAAACTCGGCGCCTGCAACGACTGCCGTCGCCGACGAGTTGCTGTGAGTACTTGGACTTTATTTCTTTGATTTTTGGAAAGATATCCAAGCCGTCTGCCATCGAGCGCTGCGTGGCCCATAATGCTTACAGCCTTGCCGGGGTCAGTGCCACCCCAACCACCACAATATGAGCTGGGAGGAGGCGAAGAGGAAGTACAAAAACCACATACCGCCACAAGAGTACGCCACTCTGGCCGGGCGACCGCCGCACAACTCAACACACGTCGCCGCCTTGCCATTTACGTCTCTTGCACAAGACATGGACCTTGATTCAGCACCAGCACCGACGCCGATCAACTCGTACCGGGTGCAGCACCAGCAGCAGCACCTACCACAACACCAACCACAACACCAGCCGCCACCGCAGCATCCGCTACAACGCCCAGCGCAACGACAACAGCTGCATCATCAACACCCGGACGAGCATGGCCATGTCCCGCCCAGAACGCAAACGTCTCCCTTTCCTCCGCCGTTGTCTGGTCGTCTGTCCATTGGCAGCGAAGGACGACTGCGCACGCCGCTGCCATCAGGCCGAAACCTGGAAAGATTGGCATCGGCAGCCTTGCCTGTGACTGCCACCTTACCAGGGATCGAGTCTCTTTCAGGCGACCTGCAAAGCCGCACAGCCTACATCATCAACAATGCCAACCCGCACCGCACTCGCTACGACGCTGTCCACGTTTTGCTGCTACTTTGGTCCAATGATACAGAACAGGCCGTGGCAGATGCAGAGAGCCTTGTCGCTGTATTCAAAGAACAATACAACTACGTGGCTCAGATCATGTACATTCCTGCCGAAGCCAAAGTGGCGAGCCCATACCGCTGGCTTCTCCAGGCAGTCGCCAACTATGTCGGTGCGGAAGAAGCACGAGACACCCTAAAAATTCTGTATTATGCGGGAAATAGCTACCTGGACGGGGAGCGTGAAATGGTGCTGGCCAGGTATGGTTGGAAACAATCTGAAAGCATGGATTCGTGGAAGTCAAAGCAAAGATGATAGGCTCATCAAAAATTACGCCTCGAGCTAACTTCTTACCAGTCCTGTAGAGCGCGAGGCATCACGCACTATCCGATGGAGTGGCATCCAGCAGGTGCTCGAAGACGCCAGTTCGGACATGCTGGTCCTCATGGATGCCGCCTACTACCCGTGTTCAAAGATGATGCGCCGGGAGGGCGTCCTAGAGTTGATTGCTGCATCGGCGAGCGAAGCTCATAGCATGACGCTAGGTCGGGGCTCGTTTACCCGAGCGCTAATCGGTGAACTTCAAACCTGGGCAGAGCAGACTTTCAGAGGCCCCTTGTCTTCGTTATCGGCTGCCGCTCTCCACGCTCGGCTCATGTCCGCGTATCCCAGAATCATACAAGACCGCAGGCTCGACAAGGAGCAAGTGACCAGCTTTCCTTCGCCGCTGCACGTTCAGATATCTGCAAACGCCCGATTGCCCTCGATACTGCTTGCACCTGCCGGACAGCGCACGTCGGAGAGCCCTGCTCTAGCCATTCCCGGAACACAAATCACTCTGAATATACGTCTGGCCGATGGCGGCATTGACAAGGCGGGCTGGATTGAGTGGATGCGACTTTTACCTGAAGGCGTTCAGGAAGTGAAGTGTGAAAGTCCATTCCGCACTCCGTTTCGATAAGACTTTATGGCAATGGCAAGTCCACTCTATCGAGAGATGGGCTACTACGTATGGGACTTTGATTGCGAAATTCTTCGGTTTTGGTTCGGTTTGTAACTTGTTTTCAGCTCAAGTTCTGGCTTCATGATTTCAACTCTTTGATATCCTCATTTTCCTTTGTCAACGCTCGGTCTATGGTTTCATCCGATAAATACAACAACTAAAGAGATCGAGGCGAATGAGACGCGAGATTTACGAACATGTTGCGCACAATGTGATGCTCTTCCGTTGGTACTACTATCGAGGAAGAGTATGGCGAGAATGTCTTTTGGACTCGAATTTCCGGCGGTCAATCCTGTATTTTGGCCGGCACATTACTACGTTTGCGGTTGATGCCCGACGATGGTGTCCCTCCTGCTTATGCCCAGCGTTTGTTCTTCTATTCGTTCGTTTCCGCTTTCTCTCCTGTTTTCCCCTCTTCCTCGGAATTCTATTAATGCCCCTCTGTGGTCCAGCCGGCCTAGTTGCACCAGTCCCGCCCGCAGGCATATTCGTTATTCATCACATCCTTCAGTGCTCTCCATTCAAAAATGGGGGCTGTTGTGAGACAAATGGAAATAGAGTGCTCCGTACAGACACTACGAGTACTCGTACTCCAAGCTAGCAACCGGGAATAATTGTCTGCGAGTGGGTATCCGCGGCAAATTGCAATGCCTCCTATGATCACATATCCCCTGCAGCTGCACTGGTCCATCCAGGCCAATGGCACGCGCGAACATGAACCTATTATTGTGCTGCTGTGACGGTTGCTAGTCACCAATATGTCACTGGCAGTCTGTTTCAATATTCCGATTATATCTGATAATGTGTCTCATTACATGTCTGATTATATTACCTTGTGTTATTAACAATGTATTCGCTTTTTCATCTGGATCTGCAGCCGGGCAGCAGAGATGTGCCGCTCCTACTAGTTTGTCTCAAACTGTCTGGACCATACAGATCGCGTTGTGCAACACGGTAAGGTGCCTGAGATCGGCAGCGCACGCGCACGCGGCACGCTTGGCGCAACCGACACGGACACCCCCGTATCCTTGTCCTTGCCCATACCGATATGCTGAAAGTCGAGGGTTCGCGTGAGACAGTGATGTTTCTGAGCACCGAGAGCTTGTCCTTCCACACTAGAGGAATAGGGCAACAATCATGGTGGTGGAAGCGGCGACGAGGAGGGTGTGGACACCGGCGCTTCCAGCAAGGGCATGGGGGCGGGAGGCAGACGAGGATTCATCGGCGATGATAAAGGTCGGCTCGTAGTCGTTGACAGCGGTGGTGTTGAGGGTACCGTCCCAGCAGTACTTGTCAAAGCAGGTGGTGCAGGCAGCGGGCACGGAGGTGTTAGTGCGGGTAAAGCTGCGGCTGAGGACGGCGCAGGCGAGGCAGGAGGGCCAGTCGGCGTTGACGGTGCCGTTGCCCTGGGTGGCGGAGTTGAAGCCGTTCTGGATGATCTCGTTGCGCTGGGTGAGGGAGTAGCTGTCGGTGAAGGTGGAAACGTTGCTGTCGGCAGTGTAGGGGGCATTGGGGAGGTAGACGACGAGGGGGGGGACGGTCTGGCCGGCAGAGAGGGAGAAGTTGCTGGCGTTGCAGCCGAAGAAGGTGGGCCGCTGGTTGAGGCCGAGGTTGATAAAGGTGTTGTCGTCGGGGACGGGGGGGAAGAGGGTGCCGTTGGCAATGTCGCCAAAGGTGCGGTCGTAGGTGGCGCGCAGGGCGGTGCCGTTGGGCCAGTTGTAGGTGGTGTCGGCGGAGGAGTCGACGGCGACGATGATGTCGACGGCGCGGATGGGCTGGATGAGGGGGTAGAGGGGGATGTTCTGGAGGTCCTCGCCGCCGTCGACGAGGGTGAGCTCGGCGTCGGAGGCAAAGGGGTTGGAGTCGGGGTGGTAGTCGAGGAAGGGATTGGGCTGGTACTGGGCAATGTCGTTGCTGTCCTCGCCGAGCTCGGTGAGGAGCTTCTCGATGACGGTGAGGACGAAGGAGGGCACGTCGACGTAGGTGCTGATGTTCTGGAGCAGGAACTGGTTGAAGAGGGTGGACGAGGTGCCCATGACAAAGCCGAACTGGTCGAAGCCGCGGACGCAGTGGCTGTCGGACGAGTTGGCGACGACGCCGGCGGAGAAGTTGGAGCCGAGGTAGGCGGTGGGCACGAAGCCGTAGACGGTGGGATCCCAGGAGCCGGTCTCGAAGGCGTTGATTTCAAAGACGGTGGCGTTGAGGGCGACGATGGTGGTGCCGGGGGAGCGGCCGTCGGCGACGAGGATGGGGAAGGGCGTCTGGGCGTCGACAAAGTTGTCGGTGGCGGCGATGGACGAGAAGGTGTAGTCGGGGCCGCCGTCGGGGGCGTTGATGAGCTGGTACGAGAGCGCGCGGCCCCAGTAGTCGGTCAGCGAGGTGTTGAAGCCGGCGTCGGCCTTGGTGGCGACCTGGTCGGCGACGTCGGTCCAGTAGTCGGCCGTGTCGAAGATGCCGCGGCGGGCGCGCGAGGCCGACGTCGTGGCGCCGTTGTCCTGGGCGTCGTCGCTGGGCCCGGAGAAGATGGAGTTGTCAAAGCGCCACAGGTCCGAGCCGCTGTAGCCGTCGCGCAGGGTCACGACGGACGAGAAGTTGTTGGCAAACATGCTGCCGACGAGCCAGCCGCCGCCCGAGAGGCCGGCGAGGTACGTCGACGCCTGCAGCAGGCCGGCGATGCTGCCGTTGCTCGGCGGCAGGTCCGGCGTGCGGGAGTCGGCCGCCGCGAGGAAGCCGGCGCCGTTCATCAGGGCGCGGTAGCCGCCGCCGGACACGGCGAGGCCAATGGTCGGCACATTGGCCGCGGACACGCCGGCGAGGTACGAGGTGGCGTTGAAGTCGGCAATGGCGGCGGCCGTGAGGTAGTCCTCCAGCGGCTGGCGCGTGACGTTGCGGCGCAGAGCGAGCCAGTCGGTCTCGGCGTCGGAGAGCTCGGCGGCGGCGCGCGCCTGCGGACGGTCGGACGGACAGGTGACGATCATGGGCGCGTAGTCGCCGGAGGGGCTGTCGGGCAGGGCGCGGACGGCGAGAGCGGCATTGGGGGCTCCCGGGAGACCGAGGGCCGGGCCGGGAGCCGCAAGGGCGGCGAGACCGAGGAGGCCGAGGGAGCCGCGGAAGGCCATGGCGGGGGATATTTCGACAGACGAAAAGAGCACAAAGGGAAACGGCGGGCGGCACGGAGCCCAGGTGAGGAAACAGGAGTGAAACGCGAAGAAAAGAAAGAGGAAAAGAAAAAAGAAAAAAGAAAAAAAGAAAAAAAAAAGAAAAAGGTGACGGAAAGATGAAAACTCGGAAAACCGGAAGCGGCGCCGGACGGTCAGAAAGCCAGCTTCGTCTTGGTTTGTACAGATTTGTACAGAGTGCAGCTAGACACGATCGCAGCTCGCAGGACAGATGCTCGGCGGCGTGGCGTCAGGCGACAGCTGAGCGGCGCAGCCGGTGGCTTGGCTGGTTAGGCACGGTCACGCTAGGGATGTGATTAGCTGAGGTGAGCGCACTCGTATGGCAAAGTACGAGTACTTTCTGACGCGTTGGCACGATCGGCAGTGATCGGCAGAGCAGAACGGCCGGACAGCAACGGGACACAGGTGTCAGGCAGAGGACGGCCAAGGGGAAAGAGAGCGGGAAAATAGAAAAAGAGCGAAAGGGGCAAAAAGAAAATAGGAAACAGAAAGAGAAAGAGAAAGAGAGCGAGGAAGGGGGCAATAAGAGGATCCGAACAGCGGAATACGTGCCATGTCACTGCCAGACACGACTCGCAGCCACGGAACAAATGTGAGACTCGGAAATTCGCGATCCTTCAATAATACGAGTAAGACGGTATTACGGATCTTGGCCGCAGGGTCTCGTCCGAGTCTGCCGCTAGTGTGCACTCCCGGTGGGCTGGATTCAGGCACGCGCCCTTGTGCCACCGCATGTGCACGCGGATTACAGAGTACGAGTACTCCGTACGGAGGTCCCTACCAAAAGTCTTGTCCACCTTGTTTCACCGCCTTTCCCAATCTAAGTGTAACATCGGCAGTATACAGTACCATTCTGATTACGCACGGAGAAGAGTTTTAGCGATAGTACGCTATATCCTAGCGTGTATTCCACTACGCTATACTGTATATAGTAAAACTACAGAGGTATGTGCGCTGGAAACGTAGCGGGTAAATACAGTGTCTGTAATATTATATGCACGCCCCCCTATGTCCATATTAGGAAAGGCGGTAAGAAAAGGTGGACAGAACTTTTGGTAGGGACCTCCGTACTTGTTACAAGAGTACAAGGTACTGCGACGCTGCCGCTCTGGGCGCGAGACACGTAGCGGGAAGCGCCGGAAGCAGGCGGCGAGTACGGATCAGGGTTGATCGCCGCGCTAGAGCGATGGTGGCTGTCGGCCGCGCGGCGGCGCATCTCTCCGTGCTCCGCAGTCCCCGTACGGCGTCATCGAATACTCCGTCGACAGAGCACGGGCGCGAGAACGACGCCGTAGTGCAGGTGGCACACTGCTCGCCGCGCTAGCTTCCTTCTGGCGAAGCTGCCTGGCCACTCGTGCGCCCTATGCGCCGTACTATGCGCCGTACTGTGGCCGTATTGTGCGCCTGAGTCTGCGCCGCCTGTGCGGGCTTGGTCCATTGTGAGGCTGTTGTTTTGCTGACTAATACACTATCGTGAGATGCCTGATCGGTCCGCTCACAATCGCCGATGCGGACCGCACACGATCGTGATGCGATCCCGCAAGACCTAGCTGTTGCGGAGTAAGCACCATGCATACTCTGTACGAGTAGGGATCATCAACCCATGCCTGCCAGGCATATGTACAAGCACGAATACGAAGTCGGCCGATGGGTGGATCCGAAGCAGATGCTCTTAGCAGCGTGATCCTGGCAAGGCGTTGCGAGGCTGTGTCGAGTAATACTCGTAGTTGCGTTTTCTACGCAGTCGCCCGAGCAAACCAAGGCTGAGTGGGCAGATTGCTGTGTTGGCAGGTTGAGCGGCAACAACTAGAGCGCCCAAGCAATGTAATAGAACTGCTAATCGTACGTCATTTTTGCTAGCGGTTACCACGATAAGAATAGTACACTAGGTAGGCCAATCGCATTACTAGATTCACTGTAATACGGTGCGAGCTGGCCAATGACCTATGCTTATTCGGGCCCGGCAAGCCGTCCTTTATCAGGGTATTACGGCTAACAAAAATTTTACGGTACGATTAGCAACATTTAACTTTGAGTACAAGAGGCGCATGATGTGTAACTGGAGAAGTGTGAATCAGCTGTGACGGTACAAAGACTATCACAAGGGATCCTTGATGTATTGTGGGAAAAGGCAATCGCTTTATCGTTTGTTATTTAAGTAAACACAGTTAATGTCAAAACTCGGTCCTCTTAGATGAGTTTTTTATACAGCTTTCAGCGTTTTTACAAGTACCAACCGAGATCATGTAGATATAGCTTCAGGCAATATTTGTTTCGCTCTTAATATTGCGGCTGTCTCAAAGTCTACAACTCAGCACATATAGCTTCTTGATGGGTATTTACAAGTACTCGTACAACTCGATTCTTGATACTGACCAGTTAGTTCCAGAGGGCTGGTCACAAAGTGCCTGCGATAGATAGGAAAGAAGTAGACGGTATTTTTGTACACATGGCTCAGTTTTCAACTCACCGGCTCTTCGATTACGAGTACTTCTCATCGGTGAGCACTCCTTGGCAGGATGACTGGTTGCGTTGGCGGATGGGACGTGTCGTTATGTATTAATCCATACGTTACATGGACGACCCACGGCCATTGAAGAGGTTGCATACGGAATGCGGAGTAGTTTGGAATGAGCAGGACCCCCCTATTCATGCTCCTTTCATGGAGCGCTTCTTGACACTTCTGGAGCTCACCAGATCCTATGATAGTCGTCACACTTCCTTGTTGCGGCCAACAGAGCCCGCCCATTTCACCCGAACAGACTGTTTATAGTTTGATAGAGAAACCAGGCATCGAACAGATCCTTTAAATTAAATTGGCCTGTGTTTGACCCGAAGAGTCGGAGAAACTATCTCTATCGGGCTTGCGACGAAGTAGTTTTATAATAACTCTGGGCAGCAATGCCTTACATCACACCACTGGCGGCACCTGGATATGTGCCGGTGAGAAAGTCCTCGAGGCTGGTTCCACCGACACTCAAGTCGGCAAAGGCAGGACACGTAACGTTCAGCAAGGCTGAGCCCAGCGCGTTTGTGATAAGCTCAAGCGGCGCTTCAATGATCTTGAACAGCGTAGAAAGCGAGTTCGGCGAGACGGTCTTGACGACCTCGAACACAAAACACAGCAGGTTGTTTCCCTCCAGGAGCTTCAGTGTGTTCAAGACGCCACCGGTTACATCGCCGAGATCGACACCAGCGAAGCTGTTGACCGATCCCACATTACCTCCGATACTCGCCAGCTGCGGGTACTGCAGGATCCAGGCGATCAGGTCCAGGTTCAGCGTCACGAGGCCGTAGTCGACCGTGCGCTTGTACCAGTTTTCCGGGATCCTTTCGTGGCCTTTGTTGTACACCAGTGTTCCGTTCTGGTCCTCTACGGCGAATATGCTCAGGAGCGTTTTCTTGTCTGTTCCCGCGTTAGCGACCCATATAAGCTGAAACTGAACAGCGGGCGAAACGTACTCAGGTGTCCCTCGAGGGGATGCTCTTCCGAGAAGTTGGCAAACATGCGTGCGGCGAAGAGATAGCCGGCATTCCGGGCAATCATACCCGTAAAGGGCCCGTAGTAGAAGTTGGGGTTCGTTGCCACCGACTCGTTGAACCGCAGCGAAGCGCGCTTGCCGAACAGCTCAAAGTTGTAGTCGCCCTCTCCACTGGACATGTCGTACAAGTCCTGAAACAGATCGAGTTGCAGCGTGCTGGCATCGCCCGTCATGTACAGGTCGGCACGGGTGTTGGAGGAGTCGCCCTCGATGATGTTGTGGGAACCATTGAGGCCTCTCGGGGTGCCCAGGAGGCCGAGCAGGTTCCCTAGGATGTTCTGCGACTTGGCCGACTCGTAGCCGATGGAGAAGCCCGGGTTCAGCGACAGCGGGTTGCCCACGAAGACGGTGCCCAGGATGGCGAGAATGCCGCCCAAGTCGACGCCCATGCCAAAGACCTCGTTTATGGCGACCGTAACCTCGGCCAGACTGGTCACGCCATCGTGACTGATGTAATTGTGGTTGGCAAGGGCGTTCAGGCCGGGGCAGGGCCCGCGCTGGTCGCCATTGGCAAAGTCGGGTGGCGTGAACGCATGTTTGCCCGTGACACTGATCGGCGATGTGAGCGGGTTGATCAGGAAGCGCTTCTCGCGCGTTGCGTTGACGGCGGCCGACAAGGAGGCGGTAAGCCTGGCTGCGACCTCCTCACCGACAGGCCCTGCCAGAGAAGGAAAGGAATGGACGCCACGGCCGAGGCAGACGAGGCTGAAAAGAACGGACGGCAGCTTCATGATGCTGCCTGTGAGTGACCCTGGCCAATCAAGAGAAGTGGAAAGGAGTGGTGGGAAGGAGAGGCACGCGGCAAACAGCAATAATCAATCGGACGACGCTGATTGACGGAGCAGCTTCGCCCACCTACTTATGTTACTGAAAAAGCCGCATCCCGTCTCCCGATCGTGCAGGCACGCGCAAGGAGTGCAGAGGATACGCACACTGCGTATGTAAGGGGAGGAGGCGCATCCTCCCTCGTACTCCTTCGTGCTCCGTTCGTGTGCCGTGTTCCGTAGTTGCTTTGGTTGCAGCGGCATTGCCGCGGCGGCGGGACATTGGGATCTACCAAGACCTTGATACGCCACAAGTGGTATGGCTTCTGTTTTCTAGAAGAGAGGCAAAAGCATGGGCTGGCTCTGATATGGAATCCGTACAAGTACGTCGTACTCTGTACTCGTCCGTGTCACACTTGTAGACCCCAGCGGGAGTACATGCCGAAGTGGCCCCCAACATTAGAGGGATGCCAGGGCGCCGTTTTTAGCAGTACAACGGTGCTGCATAGGTATGGGTCACGGCATAAGCGAAGAAGCAGGGGCCAAGATTACGGAGATGGCCTTGAGAGTGTTGACTCGCACGAAATACGGCAGTCCCCGCAAGTGCGAGAGTGTCCCTGCAGCACGCTCTCTTCTGACAAAGCAGAGGCCTACGGGTGTCCGATCCGGATTACGAATACGCAGTCCTGCTCCGTAACGCTGATCAGGCGCCCAGCATCCCCAACTCTCACTCCAGATGGCGGTCTGAAGATTCGGTACTCGAAGGGGACACCCCGCATGCGCTGTGATGTACTCGTATTGTAGGAATCTCCTCTCCACAGACTTCATGCGTCTACTCGCTTTCTCGTGTAGTCGCGGTAGCAGCCGTCGTTGAGGGACCCAATACGAAGTGCGAAGCAGGCTGGCTCGCTTGTCTTGTGCAGACGACACTGTGCTAGTTCGTATGTAGTCAGGCTGGCTTTGCACAACTAACACTAGCATCGCTCCACTAATAGCCCTACGAAGTACTCGGAGGCAGCCTTGCCTTTTTCGATTACGGGGCTTGCACGATAGAACGAGCAATACTACGACATACCTGTACAACTGAAACGTAGTGGTATTAAGTACAAGCAAACGTAATATACCGGGTGCACAATGCCACTGTGTACGCAGTGCAGCCGTCAGCCGCGGCATAAATTGTACTAGTACTCCAACGACACGACGAAGTAGACAAATAATAGGAGCACCCAGTCATTTGGACGCTGCAACCTTCGCGCTCACACGTAAGGAGATGCCTGCTCCAATTCTGAAGAAGACCAGGCTAAGCAGTACCGAACCAACCCTTGGCAATGCCGATCCCCCCCTCTCCCACACTCGACTGTACGTAGAAGCATGAAGTTTGGTCTCGTACCTCTTCCTTTGCTGGATCCACGACAAAGTACTGGGCGGCCTATGAGTACTCGTATACAGACCACACCGAATTTCCAACGAGGATTGACTGCTCGGATCGCCGTTTCTTGTTCGCTTCCTCTACTTGCTGGAAGCGAAAGTTCTTGCTCGCGGCATGCTGGAAACCGGGATAGCCGCCAAGTATTGACATCTTCACCAACACACATATATACGCGTGCTCGCTCGTCCGTCCCGAACCTCTGTCTGTCTGCAACGACAGGACAGTCGCCAACACAATCTCAAGATGCGGTACTTTGCGATATTTTCGTTTCTTTTCGTCTTCATCCACTGCACGCTCGCCAGCTCAAATCCACCGAAATGTGGTGTACGTATGAGCGCCGAACGGACACCCCAGCCCGAGCGCGACCTGTGTGCTGACCTCAGAGACAGCTGGCCTGCATCGTGACACATACGTTGAAGGATTCAACATGCGCGTTGACCAACACGACATGCATCTGCGAGAGTGCTGAGCTCAACAAGGTGATCTCGGTTTGCGTCAAGCAGAACTGCACCATCCGCGAGCAGCTGCGTAAGGACCGCCTTCTGCCCGACATGGAGACGGCCATCTCTAACTCTGCTCTAGGCGTCAAGAACTATACGATGAACTCATGCGGCATCGAGTCTCGGGACCGCTCCATACTATCCCGCAACATCTCTCTCGTTTTCGTTTGCATTGGCATACTTGCCTTTGTCCTCCGTGTGACAGCCCGGTTTGTGGTGGGTATACAGCAATGGGGAGCGGATGACTGGGTTATGGTTGCCTCCGTGGTAGGTTGCTCTGCTCGGTGAACGAGTGCTCACAGTCAAGCCGCTGCTAACCGTCTTGGCAGTGCCTGATGATTCCTCTCGGCTTCCTCAGCATTCCCCGTAAGTACCAGACACTTGCATATGAAGTGGCGGCATCGGCTTACATCGACCAGTTGCCGCGAATGGCCTTGGCAAGGACCTGTGGACGCTCACACCCGACCAGATCACCATGTTATTATACGTACGTACGACACACCAAAGTACCGCACGCTGTCGCTAATACGGACCAGATATACTTCTTCGACGAGCTGATCTATCTCGGGTCCCTTCCACTAATCAAAATATCGATTCTTCTTTTCTACCGCAGAATCTTCCCCGCCAAGCCCATTCGTATGACGATCTGGATTCTGATCGGGTGCAATGTTTGCTACCTCATCGCGTTCGAGGTTGTCTCGATCTGGCAATGTGAACCGCTCTCGGGTGCCTGGAGAGCGTGGGATGGTACCGTGGACGCGAAGTGCCGCAACATCAACGCCCAGAGCTGGTCTGCTGCCGCACTCAACATTGTGCTGGACCTGGCCATGATTATCCTGCCTCTGCCAGCGCTTGCCAAGCTCAGCCTGTCGCTGCGGAAGAAGTTCCAGGTCATGCTGATGTTCAGTCTCGGTTTCTTGTGCGTATTCCCCTCCGCCCCTTCATGCCACTTCTCCGTGAGAGACGCTGACCAGCGCCCATCAGCGTCACTATCGTCAGTGTCATCCGTCTTACGTCCCTCGCCACGTACGGCACGCATTCGGAAAATACGTCGCGTAAGTACAGCGCGGCCCCTTTGTCTTAAGCAATTTCAGTGTGCTAACGTCCCACAGAGGATTACACCGAAATTGGGTACTGGAGCACGATAGAGGTGCCCGTTGGGGTTGTCTGTGCCTGTTTACCAGCCATCCGCAGCCTGCTGGGCCACACCTGGCCATCCGCGTTTAGCTCTACGAACCGTGACCGCAGCAACTACTACATTCACAGTGCGGACGGAGGACGGCTGGACGCCAAGAAACAAGCCAGCAAATCGGCAAACATCCGCGTCAAGCAGGAATGGGACGTCGTGGCCCATGACGTGTCGGAGCCTTCCGCCGTGGAGCTGGCCGATGCTCGCACCTTCAACGACCGGCAATCTCTGATCCTGGGCCACAAGGAGCCGGTCCTACCCCGGGAGTCCATCTAGAGGAAGGTCCGGGATACTGCCGGTTTCCATTGTCAAAAAGCTACTTGTGGTAATTATGTACGGGAGTCCTTTTATTTTATTTTTTATTTTTTTCAGTGTTCTGTTTTTGTTATCCCGGAGCACGACTGGGTAGTCGGCGGCGCGATTGTGTTCGAGAGGCACTCGTTTGGAGGAAGTCCGGTTCAGGCGCAAAGGACAAGGAAGGGAAATACACATGGTCCAGGGGACGTACTATTACTCTGTACAGTTACTCGTATCTCGCGTCTGTTTCAAAAATGAAAGGATTTAGCTTCATCGGTGTACGGAGTACTTGTGCAAAGACTGAACGAAGTGCATACGACGCGTGTTGGTTGGAAGGTTGCCGGAGCAGAGTCAGTGCAACCGTGGCCCAGTGATCTACAAAGCAGTGCATGCATGCGGATTAACGAGATTTGTGTGCACGTATCGATGTGACAGGAGCTGGGGTACGGTATGTGAGCTTTAGGGGGCGGCGATATTACGGGGTATTCCGACCTTTCTACACCCGCTTTCGCATCGCACACGGCGAATACGGGGCCGAGCATACCCCATACGGACCTACGGACGCCAGAAGCCGTTGGAGAGCGGCAGGGGCCGTTGCCTGAAGCGGGTCTCGCTAAAGAGAGGGCAAGGATAGGAACGAAGTGAGGCAAATCGTGTCTCCACACCAGGCTAACGGCGCACTAATGCGTAGTGCATGATCTGTACAGATTATGGAGAAGGGGACCACGAAGATATCCAACCTGTCTTTACGAGTACAAAGTACGAGTACGAGTACAATCGTACGGAGTTCAGCCGTGAGCACTGGACATTGCCGCCTCTTCCGCTCCCGAGGTACACAGCACGCGGTCGTGCGTCGTACGTTTTCCATCAGTGCCTGAGAGGCAGCCACGCAGATCCGCGGTGACTACGGAGTAGAGCTGAGCGTCGATACGGTCCGGTTGCTGCACGTAGCATCCTATTGGCGAATACGAAGTCAGCCACTTCATGGCTGTCCCCGGAGAAGCACCATCAGGTCAACAGCTGCAAGGCTTGCAGGGCAATTGGGCTAAGTCTGCACCGCCAAGACGTTGACTTGACGATGTGAAGGCATTGATGTTTTGGGTGCGTTTGGAGGAATGCCACAAAACGTGCCTCAGCTGTACGACACGTCCAGCGTCGTATGGCGCAGGCACTCCTTGGCCCACACGGCACATGTCGACGCGATCGTGCATGTAACCGCCGTTCATTTTCAGGTACGGTGTATTTGTCGTCGTATGATCAGGTCGTATGAAATACACCGCACTGGGATACGTAGTGGGTATCTGTTACCATGCCACATGTGCTATTTTGTCCGCCCCTTCAGATAACTGCTTAGTTGATAATTACCAGAGCAAGAATACGCACAAAGTACACGTAGTTGGAAATACACAAGCACAAGTACTCCGTACGGACTCGGTGTACTCGGCATTACGAGTACTGCTCTGGCACCTTTTCCAGAATAGTTATGCCGCTAGGCATTTCGCAATACTCCGAGGTCTGTTTTTCAACTTGTGCCGTGTTTTCTACGCACGTAGTGACAAGCATATGGCCAGGTCACTACGATAGGAAGTGATCACGTATGCGACTAAAACTCTGCATACGCCATGTGGGTAGCAGCTATGCCGTGGACAAGGTTGTCGGGCTCGACGAGAGCCCCCCTTTCACGCCACCCGACGACGGAGGTTCCGTGCAGTTGCCATTGTCAGGCGGTGTATTGTGTACACGGAGTGCTGCTGTAGCACTGCGAAGAGGCGGCTGAGAACAGACGTGTACTTTGAGGACCGGGATGTAACTGAGCACCGCCCCCCAAGCCAGCAGATTTCGGCCTCAGCCGGCTCCTCACGCGTAGGAGCTATCGCGCTCCTTTGTTATTACCGAGGCTCTCACATCACAAGGATCTGATGTGTAGGAAAGATCAGCGTCCGGCTCAGGAGAGGGGGCTTCGTCCATTCATACAAGTACGATGTCGTGGAAGGCTTCACTTGCCAGATTCTAGCCAAGAAACACATCCTTTGCCAGCTGGGGTTTTCTGCAGCATCGGCGTCCTCTCTTTTTCGTTTTGCTTTGGCTGTTTCTGCTATAATTTACTTGTCCATTCGACCTAATCCACCACACTCACTTATACCACACATACGGTTAATATTTGAGCCCGCGCTCACGATGAAGGGACTTCAGACTCTGGCGGCCCTGGCTGCCATGCTGGACGCATCGTCAGCCATGTAAGCTTGCTGCCCTCCACGACTCGGGCATCGATGAGACTGACAAGATTCCCAGCACTGTGCCGAAGAGACACCTCTCGCACAACCATCAAGCCTTGCATGCCAAGCGTGCTGCGGCGAACACCACCGACTACGACTATGTTGTGGTCGGTGCTGGCCCCGGCGGTGGCCCGTTGGCGGCGAACCTGGCTGTCGCTGGCTACAAAGTGCTGCTGATTGACGCCGGCGGTGACTCGGGCGACAACCTCTACGAGAAGATTCCGGCCATGCAGCTGTTCTCCACCGAGTTTGAGGACACCAAGTGGGATTACTACGTCAATCACTACTCGGACCTCGAGCGCCAGAAGAAGGACTCCAAGATGACGTATAAGACGTCCAACGGCAGCCTGTACGTCGGCCTCGACCCCCCTGCCGACGCCGAGCCCCTCGGTATTCTGTACCCTCGTGCCGGCACGCTCGGTGGCTGCTCTCGCCACAACGCCCTCATCACGGTCCAGGCTCACGACAGCGACTGGAACTACATTGCCAACCTGACGGGCGACGACTCGTGGAGCTCGGACAACATGCGCAAGCACTTCCAGACGATCGAGAAGAACGAGTACCTCCCGAGCAGCATCATCGGTCACGGTTACTCTGGCTGGCTAAACACGGGCATGACGTCGCTGTCTCTGGTTATCGAGGACCTGAAGCTGCTTTCGCTCATCATCGCGTCTGCCACGGCCATGGGCAAGAGCCTGATCGGCCTGGTGCTGTCGACGGTCGTGGGTCTGGGCGAGGTCCTGCTGCGCGACATCAACGCCCCGGGCCAGGCCAGCCAGACCGGCCTGTACCAGGTGCCGCTGGCCATGAAGGACAACGTGCGCGGTGGTCCGCGTGACTTTATTCTCGACACGGCCAACGCTGTCGATGAGACGGGCGCGCTCAAGTACCACCTCGACATCAAGCTCAACACGCTGGTGACCAAGATCATCTTTGACCAGAGCGGCGCGACGCCGCGTGCCGTCGGCGTGGAGTATATGGAGGGCGCCAGCCTCTACCGTGCCGACCCGCGCTCCAGCTCGGCGACCGTCACCGGCACCGGCTCCGTGAACGCCGCGCGCGAGGTGATCATCTCGGCCGGCTCGTTCAACACGCCGCAGCTGCTGAAGCTCAGCGGCGTAGGCCCGAAGGCGGAGCTGGACAGCTTCAACATCACGACCGTGGTCGACCTCCCGGGCGTCGGTGGCAACATGCAGGACCGCTACGAGGTGAGCGTGGCCGGCAAGTCGGACACGGACTTTGTCATCACCTCCAAGTGCACCTTTCTGCAGACCGACGACGACCCGTGCCGCGTGGCGTACGAGGCTGGCAACGACCCCATCAGCCGCGGTGTCTACGGCACCAACGGCATTGCCATTGCCATTGTCATGAAGAGCTCCGTGGCGGAAGATGAGCCGGATGTGCTGATCTCCGGTGCCCCGGCCCGCTTTGTTGGCTACTTCCCGGGCTACGCCGCCAACTCGCTCGAGGACGCTCGGCACTGGGCCTGGATCGTGCTCAAGGCCGGCAGCCGCAACAACGCCGGCACGGTGACGCTGCGGTCGACGGACCCGCGCGACATGCCGCTCATCAACTTCAACTCGCTGGACACGGGCGTCAACGACAACGGCGAGGCGGCGAAGGACCTGCAGGCGGTGTACGAGGGCTTCAACTTTGGCCGCAAGACGTTTGACTCGATCATCCCGCTCAACGGCGACTTTGACGAGGTGTGGCCCGGCCGGAACGTTAGCGAGGAGGCGGACGTGAAGGAGTTCCTGCAGAACGAGGCATGGGGCCACCACGCTTCCTGCACGTGCCCCATCGGTCCCGACGGCGACGAGAATGCGGTGCTCACGAGCGACTTCAAGGTGCGCGGCACGGAGGGCCTGAGGGTGGTCGATGCCAGCGTGTTCCCCAAGATCCCGGGCTTCTACATTGCGCTGCCGCTGTACCAGGTGTCGCAGAAGGCGAGCGAGGTGATCATCCAGGCGGCCCAGAGCAGCGCATAAGCGGCCGCCTTGTGCTTGTTGTGCAATCCATAGCCCCCGATATAGCCTTTGCTCAGACTGTATGCCGACAGTGTAGGATAGCTAGATACTTTGAACTCGGATCTCATAATATTAATTCATTGCGCAGAAATCGTACTCTGTAGTCTTGTGACGGACGGGGTAAAGTAGTCTGGAAGAAAAACTGTTGCGATGGTAGACTAGTCCGTGGACGCGAGATACCGTACTTTCGAGGAGATGCATTTCCTTGATTCTTTGATTTTGTATGTGATGTCTCTATTCCACTGTCTTGCTTGCGATGCGTGTATCGTGATGTCTTGGCTGCGGTGCCGCCACGGTCGCTGCCTGGTTGACTCCTTATAAGAACCCATTCATAGCAATACGAACCGTACAGTTTGATGGAACGAAGAGAAACCGCCCTCCCTACGAAGCACACTGCAATAGCAGCAAGATTGCCGAGCGCTGTCAATGCCTGCGATGTTAACGCCGATGACGTAAAGCGCCGTTGCCCGGCAACACGCTGTTTATTTAGTGCGGGTCCGTGCCATCTCCACCTTCCATTTGGGAACAGCTCCAGCCAGTGTTCTTCCTCTCCACTTTGCGTGGACCGCCTTTGCTTCTTTTCTGCGCACGACGCGGTAAACAAGTCCCAACCGCAAACATTGCCAACCCATGTCCACACGCGTCCGCCACCACGCCCGCCGCGAGTGACCAACAACAGCGACATATCGGAGTCGACTTCGCCGGCTCACTGCAGATCTGCTGTGCTTTGTTGACAGCCTAATCTACCACACATTGAATGGACAGGCATTGCTCAACACGCTCCGAGTGCCAGCATCTCCGTTGACTGTTTTCCTTCTACCATCGCCATGGAACCACAGTCCCCCCCGAAGCGCATGACGCGTGCCAGAGCCGCCAAAACGGGCGGTGACCGCGCCTCGATGTCGGCGGCATCTGCCACCACGGCGGCATCGCGCGCCAAAGCACTTGCTGCTGGGGCCGCCAAACCACGCGCGGCACGCGCATCCGCCACTGCAACGACCGCGTCGGTGGCTGCCAAGAGAAAGCTCCCGGCCGAGGACGTGGAGACGGACGACGAGCTCGGCAGGGAAGCCCTGTCGGCGGCCGCCAAGCCGACGCGCGGAGTTCGTGGTCGTCCCAAAAAGGCTGCCTCGGCCGTTGAGCCGGAGCTGCCACAACCGGCGCCCGTGCGCGCTGCACGCGGCCGGCCTCGGAAGACCCCTGCCGTGGCGGCTGCCGAAGAGGCAGAGCCACAGGCCGCCAAGACGCGCACGGCGCGGACGAAGAAGACGGCTGCCACCGGCGCGGCCGACACGGACGGCGAAGACCAGGCTGCCGATGCGGCTCCCAAGAAGAAGACAACACGCACCCGTACCACGACAACGGCAGCGGCTGCCGCGGTGCCCAAGATTGCCGTGCGCACCGCCGCTGCCCAGATATTGGCCAAAGCCGCGGCGCCGCGGAAGAAGGTCACATTTGAGGAGCCGGAAAAGGAGAACATGGTGCCCAAGGCCACAGCCCGAGGCAAGGCGGCGGCGGCGACAAAGCCGACGGAGCCGACGACAGGCCTCCGGGCCAAGCCCGTCCGCCACGGCGCCGCAGCAGAAACGGAGACGGCTCCGGGCAGCCGCGCGGGCCGGACGGCGTCCTCGGGCCGGCGGCCGGCGGCCGCTTCGGACAAGACGGCGGACAAGCCGGCCGTGCCCCTGAGCCCTAAGAAGGTGACGCAGGTGCGTGTGGCGCGCGACCTGGACGTCGAGTCGGAGGACGAGCTGGGCGTGATGGACAGCAACCAGCCGTACATCCGGCCGCTCTTGCGGAGTCCCTCGAAGCCCGCCGTCGCCGGCACGGCACAGAGCCGTGCTGCGAGCGCCAGTCTCGCGTCCGGCTCTGTCGATAGCGGCACGTTCCGTGACGCGGATGGGCCGGTGTTGCCGCCGCCAGAGCGGCAGGCTGGTAGTTTGGCCAGCCCAGCCCGCCGCCTGCCGCCGCCTCCGGTCAAGGACGGCCTGCGCAGCTCTCCGGCGCGCCGCATCGACGGCTTCGTCCCGGCAGACCTATTCGCGCCGACGTTGAGTGCCGCGCCGAGCAAGCAGTCTGTCTTGCTGTCGCCCGCCAAGCGGTTTCCGGCTCCGCCGCCGCTGCTGGGCGCTGGCGGCGACGATGCAGCCCGCTCGCCCGCGAAGCCGTCTCTGCTTCAGTCGCCCGCGAAGCGGCCGTCCTCGCCGGTCAAGGCCGCCTTCCTGCTGCAGCGACCCGACGGCATGACACCCTTCGCACTGGCGGCCAAAGCCAGCGCCAGCACGTCTGCGGAGCCCCCGGCGAAACATCTCTCCTTTGCGGATGTGCGTAAGATGGCACCGGCCGACGACGAGACGCAGTCGCTTACGCAGATGCTCAAGGAGATGGCGGACGATGCGGCCGACATGGTGCCGGAGTCGCCGACTCGCCGGCGAAGGTCTGGCCGCCTGTCTGCTGGCCGTCTGCCTACCGTGCTTCCCCGCTCCGCTGACCTCGCTTTCGAGAAATGGAGCATGGATGTAGCGACGGACGAGGAGACTGACGATGTGTCTGCTGGCGCATTCTGCATTGAAGAGGACGCTTCCGGCGGGGAGGATGGCGATGGGGACGCCGTGGACGATGCTGACGCGGATGCCGGCAAGGAGGAGGACGATGGGGACGCCGTGGACGATGCCGATGCGGATGCCGGCAAGGAGGAGGACGCCGTGGACGATGCCGACGATGCCGACGCTGAGGATGCCGTGGATGCAGTCGACGCTGACGAAGACGCGGAAACCAAAGAGGCATCGGTTGGAGAAGCCGACAATGCCGCGGAAAATGGCGACACAGAAACGTCGCGGCTCGAGGACCCAATGGAGGTGGACCAGGCTGCGGCTGGTGTTCCTTGCACAGCCGTGAACGAGTCGCCCGCGAAGCCGAAGTTGGTCATGCCGACGGGGGCTTTCGGTCTGCGGCTCCAGGACCTGACGTCTGGCGACGTGGAGTCGGACTCGGAAGACGACCTGACGACGCGCATTTCGGTGCCGCGGGAACTGGAGCACGCTACACCGTGCCGGTCTGCCAAGAGAGCCAAGAACCGCACGCCGCCCACTGACGGGGACGCAGACGGACGAAGCACGGCGAAACGCCCTAGAGTGAGCAAGTGCGGCTTCACGCCTCTGGCGGACCAGCTCCACATCTGGAAGGCAAGCAGCCCGGTCAAGGCATTTGCTGTCGCGGCGCCCTTGACAAGTATTTCCGAGCCAACGGCATGCGACGAGAACGCCGCTCCGGTACCAACACCGGCAAAGACGCAACCGTCTCCTGTCGAGCCGACGGACTCGCCAGGGCACTCGGAAGCCGCAGCGAGCCGCAGAGCCTCGTTGGAATCCTGCGAACAGGACGGCAATGATGCGACCGTCGGTCTCTCTACGGTGACGGCCGAGGTCCAGATGCCCATTTTCGAAGAGGTGGATGTGACACAGGAGGACTTGGTTCTGGCGGACGAAGCCGACGAGATGTCTGTCATGGCGTCGGAGGACGTGGGAGACGTGGTGCCCGTGACACCCAGCCCCGACGACTCGATCTCGGATGCCAGTGTGGAGTACGGCGACGAGAATGCGGATCCCATCCCCATCGACCCCTTACTCCTTGCGCCCGGTGGAGGTGGTTCTACGGCGTCTCCTGGCGTGCCGCCGGTCACGCCGCAGCGTGTGATGGCGCGCGAGTTTCACACCGTGTCCAAGGTTCCGCTCAAGGCGGCCGATGATTCGAGCCCGCAGCGGTCCATGCGGCGCCGCAGCATGAGCGCCAGCCGGCCGACGTCGCGTCGGTCGAGCACGCGCGGGCTCCCGCACAATGGCGCCATGCTCTCCTTCTCGCCGACCAAGGACCGGCGCCGGGAGAGCCGGCGGCAGAGCCGGCGCGAGTCCTTTGCCGGTGCCGCCGCCATGGCCGACATTGTGGCGGACGAGGAGGAGGAGCAGATCAGCGCGCTGATCAGTCAGCCGACCACGCCGGCCAAGTCGGAGGCGGGCGGAGGCACCTGGTCGGCGGCGGCGACGCCGGCACGCACGCCGCGCCGCGATATCGACCCGGTGCTGCTGCGCGGCGCCGTCGTCTTTGTGGATGTGCATACGAGCGAGGGCGCGGATGCCAGCGGCATCTTTGTCGATCTGCTGATGCAGATGGGCGCGCGATGCATGAAGCACTGGTCGTGGAACCCATCGAACGGGCCGGCCGACGATGGCGAGGCCAAGGTGGGCATCACGCACGTGGTGTACAAGGATGGCGGGAAGCGGACGCTGGAAAAGGTGCGCGAGAGCGGCGGCGTGGTGCAGTGTGTGGGAGTGAGCTGGGTTCTCGAGTAAGTGTTTCGTTTACGTTACGTTGTCCGTTGCCGCCTGCTAACGGATCAGCTGCGAGCGCGAAAACCAATGGCTGGACGAGGCGCCGTACTACATTGACACGTCCACGGTGCCGCGCGGCGGTGCGCGCCGGCGGAAGAGCATGGAGCCGCGCGCTCTGGCCAACATGAACGGCATGATGGTGGCGACGCCGGCGAAGCAGGCGGCGCCGGCAGCGGCAACAGCGCGCGACGGCCACACGGCACCGAGCACGCCGGCCGGCCGCCGTGACAGCGTGGTGTGGGCGCGCACGTCGGCGGACCCGGTCCACGAGTCGGCCGGACACGAGTCGGCCGGAGGCAGCAACGGCAACGGCAGCACGAACAGCTACCGGAACAGCTACCAGTACAGCTACGGCGACTACAGTGACGATGATGCGGACGGCCACCCCGACTGGGACATGTCGATGCTGACGCCCGTGCCCAAGACACCGGCGCCCGAGGACGTTGCGCGGTATGCGGCCAACCTGCCGCCGGAGACGCCCATGGGCAACGGATCGTACGCAGACGAGGACGAGGACGCGGAGGCGGCGAGCCCGTACTTTGCGCAGGCGGAGCTGATGACACGCACGTGTCCGCCGGCGAAGAACAAGGTGGTGTACCACGAGCTCGGGGCGGGGATTCTGGCGCGCGAGAAGGACGAGCGCGTGCTGATGCGGCTGATGTCGGCACGGCGCAAGAGCCTGCAGTTTGCGCCGAAGATTGCGAGCCCGTTGCACAAGTCGTGGAACTAGGGGTTTAGAGTCTTGAGTTGAGTCTTGAGTTGAGTCTTGAGTCTTAGTCTTGAAATTCTTGGTGTTGCTTTTCTGTATCCGGTGGTGATTTGATGTCCCGGGTGGGACGGCATAGGGCTTGTTAATACCCATGGGCGGATGGGCGGCGTATTCGGGATAAGGTTGGCATCTTGGTAGACTGGCAAGGCCTCAATTTACGATTACGGTCTGATGAGCACGACTCAGAACTTGATTTCAAAGGGAGTATATTCTCTATTTCAAAGATATTCTCTCTGTTCCAGGTGGCGGCGACGCTCACAATTTCCGTGCGAGCACGCGGAGGCGGACGTAGTTGAGGTTGTAGGAGCCGTCGGGCTGGCGGGTGGTGTACTCGAGGAGGTCGACGATGTCACGGGTGGCGGCTTCGCGCTCGTCGGGGTCGGGGATGGCGTCGAGAAAGGGGCGGGCCATGAGGCGGACCCAGCCGTCGACGCCGGTGGCGCCGGCGGGGGTCGGCCGCCACGCGCGTTCGATCTTGTCGACGACGAAGCCGCCGACGCGGTCGCCCTCGAGGACGCGGCGGGCCCAGGCCTCGTCAGGGAAGAACCAGGGGTTGGCGGCCTGGGTGGCGGCCATGCCGATGCGGCGGCTGACGCCGGCGACGACGCCGGTGACGAGCTCGGCGACGTTGCCGAGGCCGCCCATCTCAAAGGCGAAGAGGCCGCCGGGGCGGAGGGCGTCGCGCACGCCGCGGAAGAACTGGTCGCGCCGGTCGGCCGGGCGGAGGATCCAGTGCATGGCGGCGTTGGAGAAGACCTTGTCGAAGGCGGCGTGCTGGAGGTGCGGCTGGTCGACGAGGCGGTTGGCGTCGAGGACTGGGGTGTGAGCGGCTGTGGGGGGGGACAGAAGAAGGGGAGAGAGGGGGGAGAGAAGAAGGGGAGAGAAGAAGGGGAGAGAAGAAGGGGAGAAGGGGAGAGACGGGAGAGACGGGAGAGACGATACCCTCAAAGGTGGTGTTGGTGAGGCCGGCGGCGGCAGCGGCCTTGGCAGCGGCGGCGATCATGGCCGGCGAGGCATCGATGCCGTGGACGGAGCCGGTGCCCCGGGCGAGGAGGCGGCCCATGTCGACGTTGAGGACGCCGTCTGCGGTGTGAGGCTGCGAAACAAACGCCCGTCATCGGCCGTGCTCACCTCCGCAGCCAATGTCGAGAACGTGGTCGTCCGGCTGGAGATCGAGCCACGCGACGACCTTGCCGGCCAGCTTCGGCACGAACGCGGCCGCATTCTGGTAGTCCTGTCACGACGTTACTTTGGCCCGTCGCCAACGGAGTGTGCTCAGGCTACCTCGGTGGACCAGATGTCCTGCTCCACGGCCATGTTGTGTGGGCCGCCGCGTTGCGCTTGGCTGAAGGCTGTGCCGAGTTGGACTGGCCAGACGTCTGAACCGCGTGGCCAGGGCGAGGCCGGCTATTTGTGTCGGAGCAGCAGTGCTTCCGGCGTCCAGCTCGACACGACGATGGCGGCGATGGCCGATGTCGGAGGCGCGCGAGCCGAAAGGCAGCCGCGCGCGCCTAAGCAGCTCTAGAGCTATGAGGTCTAGCACGAATACTCTAGCTGGCCGGCCACAGGGGCTTCAGATTCGGTTGGGTTTTGTTAGGTTGGTTTCGATCGTGATATAAGTAAAAGAGATGACAGCTTCCATCTCTTCATACAGGCGCCTTTTGCGATCTTGTTGGTGCCTCTACTAAGCGTTGCAAATGGGGTGAATAAGTTCGGTTCGTTCTAATACTCGCTCTTGATAGTTATAACTTTCATGATACTACATTGCTTCTATCAAAGACCCGAAGTCCCTGTCACGCGGGAGCCTCTCCCACTCTTAAGTGGCGACAAGAACGGTTGGCATGCCACAGAGAGCTCTGCCTCCAACTTCCGTAAGATGCGACTTTGTCTGTACAAGCGTAGGACAGAGTCGAACAGAGATGGTGCCAACAAGCAGCAGTGACGGGTCAACCTGCAGGCGCCGATGAGTGTTGTATAAGGGGATGAATGCCCTACAGCTTTTGGTGCCTTATCTGAGGACGTTCTTCTTGCTTCGGCAGCATCATCCTGACATGAAGCACCGACCTTAAACAGCGAGGATGGGCAGTTCTCTCGAAGTGCCTCGTAAGCCTGTCTTCAGACGGAGAAGCAGACCGCTGGGATGGCCAGGCGAGTCAGTACACTTTCAACAAAAAGAGGCCCAGGCCGACAAACAGGAACAAACGTCCTTTTCTCCTTGCCAGTGTGCCGTGTATTAAGTCTGCCAAGACTAACAGAAAGCAAATGCAGAAGCAAAAGCAAATCTCCAGGTCTCACGGAAACTGCTTCTCGCACAATATCCTCTAGATGCTGCACTCTTCCACAACGGGCAAGTCCAGCAGTGCAGGAGAGCTAGAGCGACTAACACAGCGGCTGTCCCGCCACAAACACTGGCAATTCGGCGAGAAGAAGCAAGTAGTGCGTGTGGATAGGCAGATGTACGTGGGGGATCGGCGCTAGTCGGGCAAGCGCACGTCTTGCAGGCGCAACGCATGCAGTGCGAATAGCAACATGGGCCGCTCCTTGTGAAGAAGGCATGGAGAAGGAAAGCGCGACCGCAGGCTCGCCCCTTCCGCCGGCGAAAAGCAGTCGAACACAGCTGTCCGCTGGCATCTTCGCTTTCGGCATCACCAACTCTGCATCGCGCAGTATCCCGCTTTCTCGCCCAGACATGCACACCGCGAATCCCGGCGGCGCCTCCAGCCCTGCACCGCGCGGCCTTTGCCCGGGCCACGGCCGAATGGACAGAACAGGCATACGGCCAATGCGGAGACGTGTTTTCCGCCAACAGGATCAGGCACGGATCTCACAGCCACAAGCGGCCAAATACGACCGCACCCGCATTGCCCGTCTGCACGTGGTACCCTCTCAGAGTGCGCGTACGGAGCCGTGCTGGACCGTCGTCGAACATTGCTGCAGCCCTGCCCACCGCCCGGAAGGCAGGCGTGGTCACTCGTACAAACACACAACGTACGACGTTCTGTTTTGTACCCTGTCCAGGCGAGCCATCATTTCGCGTTGGTCCAAGGTTTCGTCGTGGTGTCGCCGTGGTTCAGCCGCCGGTAGAACTAACCGATCAAGGCAGTAGAGCGACGCTCTCGTCCTGCATTTCGTTAGGCTCTTCTCGCCTCGACTGCGCTCCCTGCTCTGACCCCGGACTTCTTTGCTTCGGGAAAAGTACTCTGTACAGAGGCGGCAGCAGACTCACAGAGTAATGCTCTGTTCTTGTACGAAATAGTGCCGGGCACAGACACTGACAGGCACCAAAGTACGAGTACTCCGTACAACGCATTGTGATATCAGGTGGAGCTGGCCAGGGGTGGCCGGCGGATTGGCCTCGCCCGAACAGCATCCGTCGGTACCGTTCGGCGCGGACCTGTGCGGACGTCAGCGAGCAGCGAAGCCCGATAACACGTCGTGAACGAAAGCGAACAGGGAGGGGTGCGAGCCGTGCGTGAAATGGGAAAGGGCCGGCAAGGGGAGTACAAAGTACGAACGAAGAGCAGCCCGTGTTACAGAGTGTCAGTGCGACGTCCTCCGTACTACGAGTCCAGCCGTCACTCCCACCGGCCTCCAACATCCGCGCCGCCGTGGCCAATCGTGTTCGTCAGACCGAGCCCCCGGCGCTAAGAGAACTGCCGCTAAACAGCTGCGCGATCCCTTGACGACTGGGCCGTCTATACGGAGTACGAGTACGTACGAGATACTCCATAGGGGAGCCTACATGAACACATTTCGCGGCCGAACTCTGACTTGGCTGCTGTGACCGGTTGCCGTAGCCGGCTTCCGCGGCGAGCCTTGGCCGGCCTTTCTGCGCTTCTTCTGGGCCCCACATTAATCTACGCACTTACAAAGTCAGTATCCACTGACAGCGGCCATACTTGTACTTTGTACCAAGCGACCATACGACATCCATTGCTGCAGATGAACTGTCAAGAACAGCCTTGAACGGCCTTGAACAGCCTCAGTTCCGATCGAGTGGCTTGTCTATTGCTTTTGTCCTGTTTACGGTTTACGAACAGAATGTCTGGAGTGCCTGTGCGGATGATTTGACGCCTTGACGCTGCCTGTGCTCTTCCTTGCTTCTCTATTACACATGATCCATGCAATATCACAGCATCCGGACCGCTGTGACCTCGTGCTCATAAGCAGTTACCAGAACCGAAAGTGTGCTAATTTCCTCTGTCGCATACGGAGCCCTCACCTCCGCGCATGCGTGTTCCCTGTCATTATTGTTGCTGCATAGGCAACGGACATACTCCGTACCATCGTGTCCACAAGGGCGCTTATACCAGTCGGTTCCAGAGCATCGGGTCTGGCGTTTAATCATGGTGTTCGGTTGGCTGTCGTCGGCTCAACATCTTTCCGTCCGGCCTCTCCCAACTCCTTTAGCCTCTTTTCTACGAGTGTTTTTTTTTCTTTTTTTTGCTGCCGCGCCTCGGTCGTGGTTGATTTAGACAGTTGGCAGTTTGGGGGCCCTGAGGGACCACCTCGCAACACCTCCCGCAGCCCGTTGCCACCCTGCGGCAAGCTTATTGCCGCGGGAATCTCTGCATTAGGCAGCTCGATGATCCAACATCCTCTTCGTCCAAAGTATATGCCGCAAAGAACACTGTCGTGTCTCGGCAGCCTTTACTATGTACTCTCCACACCTTCAGCCCGGCTGTCATCACCCATGTTCCTCCCTATGGCCGCTTTGGGCCGTCTTGTGCAAAGCCATTTGTCAACAGGCCACATGATTGCAACCAACGGAGACACGCGAGTTCATCCAGAGATGTCGGCACGGGATCTGCGTCATAAAGTCTGGCACATGCTGGCAATACCTATGAAGGAAAGGTTCTTGGTGAAAAGGAGGGTGAAGCTCGTGAAGACGATTGCGCGCTTATCTCAAACAGGAACACACTGAGGCGGCGTTTGTTAGCCTCCTGCACGAAGCACAGATTACAGTGCGATCGACTCCCGCCATTGAGCCCACTTTGCGCTTTGCGCTTTGCGCGCCGATGCTGGTCACCAGGTCTCGTGGGGCAATGCAACGAGCTAGAGTGGGCTTCGTGCCGGGCTAAGCCGGTAACTGTGGACTAGGCATTGCATTCGCAGGCTTGTTCGATAGCCGCTCATCCTTCTGGAGACTCGCGCTGCCTACGTCGTAAGCCCTCGCACGATTTCGGCTGTACTTTGCTGAGCAGCATTGCGCGTAGCTCGGCTTTTGGTGCAAAACAGTCAGCACTCCTGTCCGCAACGAGGTACTCCGTACCCTATCACGGTGTTCCACTAGCTTGTCTGCATGTAACTTGCCATTCGACCCCAACTGGTGCGCGGCATGGGTTACGAGTACGAAGTAGAGTAGCCGAGCAACAAGCCAACATACGACGGCTGCGGTTTCCGCACTCCGTTCCCGTGCTCTCCTCGTCTGCATGCTGGAAAGATAGGGGAAGCCTCCGACAAGTACACCCGGTAACGCGCGTACTATATCACGCAGACCTATGTTCCTTCGGTGCGAATGAGCCTCTCAACAGACGGGCAAGGGGATGGGGCAGAAACAGACGAATGATACTTGAAACGAGTATGGCTGTCCTCTGTGCAAACACAAAATAAGCCGCGAAGGGAAACTTGCAGGGGCTGTTACCACCACCGAGACCCAACACCAAGGCTAGTGACAGCGGCTAGCCGCAATGTCCTGACAGGTAACATTTGAGTGTGAAGGAAAGCCGGCCGAGCTTGCATGGTGTACTTGGCCAACTGAGATCGATGTCAGGTGCCATTGTGGCTAACCTATCATAATTTTATTTCGCCATTCTTCCTTCGGTGCCCTGTACGTCTGTCGATCGGCCGGTGTTCTTGTTTCCCGTCGTATACCGGACTCCCACGCAGCCAACCAGACCACGTCAAATGCGCAGGAATGCGCAGGAGGAAGGGGGAAGACTCGGGCGGACAGCGGAGAAACAGTCATATGCAGCAACCGAACACGGAAGCCGGCCGTCGAGAGCTACCATCCCTTTCGAGCCTCTATGAATTACGACATAGGACAGTCTGCTTTATCTTTCTTCAACTTCTATCCGAACCTCCACTTGTCCACTCGCTCCTCAATCCATGAAGAAAACAGTCGGCACTTAAATATCCTGCTTGGACACTCAACTGCCCCCATGCGTTTGTCTTCTTCATGACACGCAGTTCCGTGCGAGTGCTACAGCGAGGTACAACAGTATTTTTCAAAACTGGTCCATGCATGCTATCCCTTGGTTTGCAAAGACGTTTGCGGATAGAAGCAGTATAAGTCAAGCTTGTGCCTCTGTCTGTGCCAGATATTAAAGTACCCTGGCCTGCGTGCACCTTGTCTTTTTAGTTTACCTGAAACATTTACAGTGCTTTCTCGACATTGTCGACTCCCTGTTCTACATTTTGTTGATCTTCTGCATCTTCTTCATCTTCCCTTTCTTGGTATCAGTTTCCATTGCCCTCCGAGTGCCAGCTTCCCCTGCACCTTGTGTGATTTACATCTTCCTTCTACTTCCGTTCTTCCACTGATTTTTTCACCGCTAAGAACCCCCAACAGCACCAAGCTGCAGCCGCTATACCACATCCCGTTGGCTGACTCTCTCGGTACATAACGTACCGTCCCGCTGCTCCTTGTCCCAAGGTTACCCATCGCTATTCCTGATCGTGTTGCCAATTCGCGGAACTCGCCAGAACTCGCCAGAACTCGCCAGAACAAACAAGGCTACAAGTTCCTCCCCTTTCTCGAAGTCAGGCCAGATACAGCGCCTGCCTTACCGCGTGGTACGCGTAATTTTGCTGCCAGGTTGAGATATAAGTCGGGCTTCACATTATTTTCGATTAGGGCAGGGCCCACACACTCCTATGCAGTGGTTCATCCAGTTTGCATAAGCAGCAGTCAGACACTGCCCATACATATGTATGGGACCATCCTTTCCTGCTGCCCAGATGCAATCTTACCGCTGATTTCCTCGCTGCCTCCCTCGTATATTATCCCCAGTGTTGACAATGCTAATTATCGAAGAAATTCAAAAGAGAACAACCACAGCGTGTGGGGGCACGGGTTGTCGACGCCGAAGCACACTGCACTGCCCAATCATCGTCCTGCCGTCCGTCTTCCTCGGACCTGAAGGCTCGCCACGTGCTTCCGTGCCTCTTCCGTTCTGGAAGGGGAGACGTGTCACGCAAAACTTGGGCATCTGAATCGACCCGGTGCTCATCCACCATTCAGCTACCGCTCGATCGACACATTTTGCAGCTTACGCTGCTGCCATCGCCTGGCCGGCTTTCCTCGTCATCCCAAGCCTGGAAGCTCGACAACTGCCGCCGCAACCTGTCGATAGACCACGAACAGCGAACACTTGTGCCTCCCCATACCATCACCCGTTTGGCATCAAACGACACGGTTACAAAAGAACAAGAGAACAAGAGAACATCCAAGAAAACAAAACTCTCCATGTCTTCCCAGTCCGTGGCCATGGGGGCCATGGGAATGCCCATGGGGACGGCCATGGGGCACGTGGCGCGTCAGCCCGTGCAGCCAGCGCCGCTCCCCGATGTGCCAGCCGTGCCGGCGGACTACCACTGGCTTCTGCGCCTGCCGCCGCCGTTCTGGTCGCACATGCACGAGCACCTCGACTACCACGAGATCCTGAACCTGTCGCTGCTGAGCACGCAGTTCCGGGCGGTGCAGGTGGAGAACTATCTGCCCTGGAGCGTGCGCTACGCGGCCGTGTCGAGCCGCGATAGTCGGCCCGCGGCCATCTCCTCGCGCCCCGGCCAGTCGCAGACGTGCGGCTGCTACCTCTGCTTCCGCATCAAGCCGATCGGCGCTTTCCAGCGCCACACCGACCTCTTTGAGTTTGCCCGCGTCGTCCGGCGCGACTTTTACACGGGCCGCCGCACCTTTGAGCCCGTCGCCGGGCCGCCGCCGAGCAGCGACGGCAACGTTGTCGAGCCGCCGCGGATGCCGTCGTCGCCCGGCGCCAGCAGCCTGGCCATGAGCGTCGCCATGGGCGCCATGGACGGCATGGGCGGCTACGCGACCATGGGAGCCGATATGGCCAACATGGGCGGCATGGGCGGCATTGGCTTGGGCGGCATGGGCATGGGCTTGCTGTCGCCGTGCATGGCGTCGCCGCGTGTGCCGGTGGCGCTGACGCCGCGGTCCGTCTGGATGCCGCGCGCGCCCGGCGCCGATCCGGGCTGCATCGAGAGCCTGCGGCGCTACTGCATGGACTGCGCGCTCGCGTCGGGGCTGCTGGTGCAGTCGGACGTGACGACAACGCAAGCCGGCAAGCGGCTCTGGGTCTGTCGCTGTCCACGTCTTTGGCCCGACGCGGTGCGGCGCTGCACGGTGTGCAACATGAATCAGGTGTTCCGGGACTGACGAGGAAACGGCCATGGGGGCATGTTATCTGCCTTCCCTTCATTATTCTATTCTGTGCTGGTTTTGATATTCGCTGCCTTCGTTTCGACGCCCTGTATTTCAGTCGCTTTGTTTCCGTTTCTTGACTTACAGTCTTGCTGAACTTGCTCTCTAAACCTTACCTCTTTATTCTGTCCTCTTCGTCCTTGCTTCTGATTCTTCTGATTGTTTGTAACGGACATTCGTACCTGCCTACTCTGCTGTGTTTCCCATACTTGGTGATTGGTTAGATTGTACGAGCTTCTGCCGTCGTCCGCTATTTGCCTTTCAGGTGCCTTTTGCGATTTTGTTTGTGACTCTAAAGGTTGCAAATGGGGTTATTAAGCTCCATTCTTTCGAATACTCGCTCTTAATAGTTGAAGCTTTCGTGTTATTATTCTCGTGTTACCAGACTGATTTCGGTTCTACATCTAATCTTGTAATCGAACCACATGTTCTGACGTTTTCTTTCTCTTGACGCTTATTTCATAAATGCGTGCAGGTGTACTTCCCCGGAACGCCGTATAGTCGCGGGAAGTCACGGAGAATTACACGCAGAAATTTGGATACTTGTGCCATGGTTATGACTTATAGTGAACACGACTTGATGATTAATGTAATGCGTTTCTACCGTCAGCAGGAAGGAAATTGATAATGTCGTAAAATTGTAGCTGAAAGTACGTCGTACGACGTAACATTACTTTGCCTACCCTGGACACTCTGTAGAATTAGAGGTTGGGCACAAGCTCGGGCCATGACAAGCGGCAGCTGGCTTCCCCACGTATCACTTCGTAGGAGCTCTTTGTCGGGGCCACTGCGTCCTTGCATACTCGTAGGGGAGCCCCTGAGCATAACTTACTATACGACAGCGACATAGTCCCACGATGCAATACGGATCCTAGGAGCTCCGTAGCTCCTTTCTCTGGAGCGGCAAGCTTTGCATAAAGCAGAGCCCGGTTGGAGAAGTGTCCGCCTAACAGCCATCAGAAGATGTGAGAGCAGTGTTCAGCAGCACAAATCAGAGTCAGCTACAGATAATGGAGGCGGCTGCAAGTACGGAGTATGTGTTGTCATTTCCGACAACTATTCCGCTCAATCCTGCTTTTATCGCGAGCATTGCTTGTGCATTGTGGTAGACCTTGTCTCGTCGAGTTACTAATATACCTACATACCTTACTCTGCATTCGCAGAGACTAGAGAAGCACAAATGTGTACACTTGTGGAGCGCACTAAGCGTGGATCTTTGTAGTTGGCGTGTGAGACCAAAGGCTGAGAGGTCTGGCAGCCGTATTTTATACATTCTTTCGACATACGTAAAAAGCGCCGCAGAAGCAAGACTCCAATTGCACAATAGCGTTTGTTAGACCATTACCATCTTTGGTCAAACAGGCAGAGTCCTGAGTTTCTCGAGAGAAAAGGCAGACGGCGGCATTGAGGTAAGGTGCCTACAATTGTTCAAGACGATTCGGTCCGATCTTGGCTTTGATGAAATCCTTGTCTATTCATGTACTACACTCCTTTGTGGGACAAGCTCTCTTTTTCGATCTCACCCTTTTATTGTATTCTTTTCACTCTTTCGTCACCTGCAGCTTAACATACTTTACTCTACTTTGATACCTACTCTTATATCTCGTGATCACTCCGTCAGATTACGACGAAAAAAATTAATGTCTACGGAGTGCAAATCAACTAAATATTTTCCAGTGCAAGGTCCAAGATATCCTATCAATCTTGCCTCGGGACTTTAAACTAAGAAACTGGCACTGAACTTATAAAGCTACACATCAAAAGCCAGCACGATGCCGTTGCTAGATCGCATGAATAGCCTAGGGCTACTGGAGGAACATGGCCTCACACAGATGGAAAGCAAGGTGAAGTCCGAGGTAATTCATCACTTGCACATCTTTCCTTCCTTTCCCCTTGGAGTGTGCTTTAAGTACATAAAACTATTGGGCGGGTAGCTGACGGGTAGTTAAAGCCACCCAAGTGCACGTTGATCGTCGATAGCGACGAATCGGACATGGGCACCTCTGCTACAGGTGACCAACAGTGGCCGGAGAGTGACGACGACGACATCTCGTCATCACTGAGCTGCACGTCTGATGACGAAGACGCGAGCAGCATGGATAGCGAAGAGGGCAACGAAGACGGTGCATGCTCGCAGGGGCCGGCACCGCTCATGCCAAAAAGGTGCGTCATGAAAGGATGAACTGGACGCAGACGCAACGGCAGCGACGCTGACTTTTTTTATGGACAGAAAGCTGAAGCTGGTCAAGACAGCCGTCGGGCGCTGCTATCTGGACCTCGAGGCCGTGTGCCCGCCCACCGTCGAAGCTGTGGCCCAAGAGCCGGGCGCGCCCGCCGCCGTCCAGATGGTCAACACGATCTTTGCCATCCGGCCGTCGGCCCTGGGCGGCCTCGGGGCGTTTGCGCTGCGCGACGTGGCGCGTGGCGAGCACCTGCTGGTGGAGCGGCCGCTGGTGCGGACGGACCTGTTCCACCTGACGGCGGCGCTGGAGCAGCTGGCACCGGCGGCGCGCGCGGCGTACTTTGGCCTGCACGGCCACCACCCGAACCCGCAAGCGTCCGAGGCCGAGCGGATCTGGACGGCCAACACCTTTGCCGCCGGGCGGCGCGGCCGGCAGGCGTGCGCGGCCGTCTTTGCGCTGGCGGCGCGCTTCAACCACGCGTGCAAGCCGCGGCACAATGTCAGCTACCGCTACGACAGCGGCCACGACGTGCTGGTGCTGACCGCCGTGCGGCCGGTGGCGGCGGGCAGCGAGCTGCTCATCTCGTACGGCGAGTACGGCCGGCGGCAGCAGCACTCGGTGCTGCTGCGGCGGTTCGGCTTCCGCTGCCGCTGCGGCGGGTCGTGCGCCGGGGGCCTGCGGGCACGCAGCGGGAGCAGCAGAGGCCGCAGCGTGTGCTGGGAGCTGGAGCGCGCCGAGGAGATGGCCGGGCCCTAGGAGAAGCCGGGGCGCGGCGGGCGCGGCGGGCGCGGCGGGCCGGATCCGTCGGCCGGAACGGGGACACGGACGGCGCAGGCAGCAGAGCACGGACAGATCAGCGGTCCACCGCCGGACAAGGCACCCGCAGACAAGCAGGCGGAGAGGAGGACGTCTTCCGATAGACAGCGATAGACAGTCACATGACGAGCTGTCCATAGTTATGACACAGTGACGTCACTTCCGGCCGAACGGTGCAGCACGTGTTCGGAGCCGCATCGCCAGTTCGTCGGGTCTCCATGCGTCATCTGGACTGGACGATACCGATCTACTTTGCAAGCTCTGCTCTCTACCCGTGCTCTTGTGATTTATTCTCTGCGAACCCGGCCTTGCACCCACTTGGATCCGCTCTACTCGCCGTATTCGCCGCCGCCGCCGCCGCTGCCGCCGCCATGCCCTCGGCCCTCCGCGCCGTCCAGGCCGCCTCCGTGCTGATGCCGGCCACGGCCGCCGGTGCGTCCTTGGCGCTCTCGGCCTTTGTGGTGCCGTGCCTGCTCGCGGCGGACGTGCCGACGGCCGTCATGCTGCGCCAGTGGGCGCGCACCTTTGCGCGCGGCAAGGCCGTCTTCATCGCGGCCAGCGCCGCGGCGACACTGCTGCACCTCGGCGTGTACGCGCAGACGCGCGCGCGGCTCTGCCTCGTCGCGGCCGCGCTCGCCGCCGCGCTGCCGCCGTACACGCGCGCCGTCATGCTGTCGACGGTGCGCGCACTGCAGCGGCGCGCCGCCGCCGTGGCGCTCGACCGCGCGCCCGACGGCGCCGTCCACACGGCCGCGGAAGCGGCGTCGGCCCGCTACCTCGTCGACCACTGGGGCGTGCTCAACGTCGGCCGCTCGGCGCTGCTGATGGCGTCGGCCGTCGCCGCGGCCGCGGCCGCGCTGCTGTGAGCCGGGCGGCACAGCGTCGATGAGGATGGGCCCGACTTGGGCAAACGCGGTAGCCGGCAGCGTCGATCAGGATGGGCACGTGCAAAAGGCCATTCTCCCCATTCGTGTCAGCGCTAATCTATTTTTGCCATACTCTATTCATACACAGCGGCTGTCCGCTCGACCGCGCTCGACCGTTTTGTTTTCCCGCCGTCATTACGTCGTTTGCCACCATGCCAACATGCCGTATCCGCGGCTGCCGCTCTACGGAATGCAGAAATCGATCCAGCTGCCAAGGTAGTCCAGCCGGTTGGTCGTTGTGCCCTCCCGCTTGAAAATCACCTCAAACTCCTCGTAGCTCAGCTTGCCCCAGCCGCCGCGCGCCTCGGCCTCCTGCTCGGCGAGGTCCAGCTTCTTCCACTCCACCAGCATCGACTTGGGCAGCGGGAACTGCGACGCTCCCTGGCCGCCGCCGTCGCCGCCGTCGCTGCCGTGGCTGGCGTGCCTGTGCGTGTTGCGCTCCTGCGTCGGCGTATGTGCGTACTCCGCCTCGCTGCCGTCGGGCGCGGTCCGGCTCTCGGACACGTCCGACACGTCCGACACGGAGACACCGTCAAGGTCCGACACCGCGGACGCGTCCGAGACCGACACCACGTCGGCGTGTACGTCGTGCGCTGCCTCGTACGCCACCATGTCGGCAGCTGCGTTGGGCCGGAACTGCGGCATCGTCGGATCGTAGTGCTCGTAGTCGGCGGCCTCACTGGCAGCAGACGCCGAGGACGCCGGGCGCGAGGACACACTCTCCCGCGTCGCGCCGCACGCCTCGGATGCCTCGGACGACGCCGCGGGCGCTGGCACCCACGAGGGCTCCGTCCTCGTCCCCGCCTCGGCATCCTCGTCGACAATCTCCTGTGTCTGCAGGACGATTTCCTCCGTGTGGGTGATGACCTCGTAGCCAGCCCGCTGCAGCAGCTCCTGCAGCTCGGCGTCGTTGTCGACATGCATGACTTCCTCGCCCTCGCCGTCCTGCGGTGCCTGCGCCTGTGCTTGTGCCTCGGCCTGTGCCTCGGCCTCTGCGCTGTTCAGGTCGATCGACGCATAGAGGTAGCGGTACTTGTCCCGGATGCATTTGGTGCGCGCGGCTTCGACGGCGATGTTCTCCTTCGCCTGGAAGAGGATGTCAAGCAGCTCGTTGAAGGCCTGTTGCATGACCTGGTACAGGATCTCGCGGCCGGCGTCTCGCTCGGCCGTCACAATGTCCGCAGTCTCCCAGTCGGACGATGATCCGGACGGTTCGCGGCCCATGTCCTGGTCGTCGTCGTGTTCGTGGCCGCTGCCATGGGCGAAGCGCACTCTAGACGAGCCGGTGCCAGCTGCCATCGCGTCGCCAGGGCCATAGCTGCCCAGCACATCGCCCTCGCTGGTCCACCCTTCCGGCGCCGAGGCGCCCTCCTCTTCGTCGAGGTAGAACTGGCGCCGCATCCAGCGGTCGAACAGGCGTCGCCGCGCCACCACCCTGGCCTTCTTGGACAGCTCGACGTGGGTCGCCAGTTCGCGCTGCGCACGCTGCTGTGGGTGGGCGCGGGCAGCGCCGTTGGCGCGGCGCTCTGGGGAGGCGTGGGCGCCATCCGCTGCCGTAGAAGCGCCAGTCGGCGTGCCGTCGGCTCTGCGGGCGGGCCCTTCGACCGCCTCGGCGGCCGCGCCGTCGTTCTCGTCCTCGGCGTCGTCCTGGGGCACAAACATGCTCTCCGGCACGGCTTCGGGCGCGGTGTGGTGGCCGGACAGCAGGTCCTCGAGCTGGTGCACGGCCGTGGGAGGGTCGAGAAGGGCCTCCCAGTAGCGTAGCACAGCGTCGCCGTCTTCGCGGTCGCCGGCGGCGTCTTCGCGCGCGAGCAGGCGCGCGAGAATGGCGTCGCGCGGCGCGGTGTCCGGGGCGTTGGGGACGACGGTGTTGGTGAAGCCGTCGCGCACAAAGATCTCGCCGGTGTTGGTGTTCATGACCTTGCCCTCGAGGACGCGCCGCAGGTCGGCCGGCGGCACGCGGCCCTCGCGGCCGAACATGCTGCTGAGCGGCGTGCGGCCGGTGATGAGCTGGTGGGTCTCGGCGGTGCTCATGACCTGGTCGTCGAGGCCCTCGAGGATGTCGCGGTGCATCTGCTTGTAGAGCACAAAGTAGGCGCGGAAGAAGCGCAGAAAGTCGCGGCGGCCGACGAAGCCGTCGCGGTCCATGTCGTAGCCGTCAAAGATCTTGCGCAGCTTGTCCTTGCGCTTGCGGTACGAGAGGCCGTGCAGGAACTCGGCGAAGCCGATGAGGTCGTCGCCGTTGGTGTCGTAAAAGGCAAACATGCGGTCGTGGACGAGGCTGGGCGCCGCCTGTCGGTAGCCGCCCGACGGCACGAGACAGCGCTCAAAGGTCTTGCGGTCCATCGCCAGGCACAGCTCGTCGGGGTCGTCGCGCCACTCCGTGTTGGCCATGTACGTCCACTGCTCCCAAAAGGCCTCGAGCTCCTGGCGCTCAAAGCCGGTCTCCTGCGACAGCCGCGCCATGAGCGCGCGCGGCAGCTGCGCGATGCAGCTGTCGGGGTCGCCGGGGTACCACACCGGCTGGATCTGGCGCGGGCCGAACGGCGGCGCCGGGATCTTGACCTTGTAGAAGATGTGCGTCTTGGTGTGCAGCCCCTGCGACTCGCACGTCTCGCAGAGGTCAAAGTCGGCGCAGTTGGCGCAGCGGTAGCGGATCCCGCGGATCGGCACAATGCCGCACGCGTTGCACGCGCAGCCGCGGTGCACGTAGGCGCTGCGCCGCGCATTGTCCTCCGACACCCGGAACAGCAGGCTCACAATGTTCTGCCCGGCGCGCTGGCCGCCCGCCGGCGTGCCGTCCTCGGGCCACCCGTCGCCGCTGCCGCCGGGGAACAGCTCCAGGCCCGCGCCGTCCTCGGCCGCCCGCGGCCGCGGCCCGGTGTCGGCGGGCTCGCTCTCGGCGGCGCCGTCGCCGGCCGCCGCGGAGTGTGCCGGCCGGTGTGGCCGCCGCACGGCGTTGCTCCTATGCAGCCGGCCGTTGGCACGCGCGTCGGCCGCCCACGCGCCGCGCACATGCTCGATGAAGATGCCGAGGCAGATCGACAGCGTCGCCGTGGCCGCGATGATGGCAATGGCCGCCCGCGGCCGCACAGCCGTCGACCCAGACTCCATGATGCCGCCCGTTTCCAGCGCAGCGCCCAACATCGTTAGCAAAGGCTATGGGCCCGTGCGGACCATTGCTGGCCGTGTCGGTGTCCGGCGAGAGGTACCCTGCACTTGTGCGTGCCTGCGGACTGCGGACGTCGTGCTGCTGTTCGCCGTGACGCGGGCGATGAAGATGGTGATTTGGCATCAAAGTGGAACGCGATGCTGCGCTAGTCACGAGGGCGCCGCACCTGCCTCGTTTTGCATTGATTCCACATGCTCTGCGCGTTTCCGCCCGTGATTAGTCACGCCGCACGACTTGGCTGGCCCGTGCGCAGCTCTGTCACGCAGGCTGCCGCGGCTGTCGACAGTGGGGCGGCCGAGGCCAGGCGCTAGCAGACGGCATTTCGTCTCTTTGAATTTCTAAGCTTATGGCCTATTTTGGCACTACTTCCGACCTCATCCGTCCAGCTCGACGCGGTATAAAAACTCTGTTGCGCCGCCCCCCCTCGCCACGCCCGCCCTGCTCGCCTGCTCCCGCAGCACTCGTCACGACGTCCGCCACGCTGTTTTCCTCATTTGCCCGGCGCTCGCTGCGAACGGGCGCTTCTGGTCTCTGCCTCGCTGCTGTGGTCACGACCCCGAAGAACAACTCGCCTGCCAGCCTGCCGACCCTCCAGACTCTCCAGACTCGCCAGACTGTCCAGACTGTCCAGAACGCCCGCAAGATGCACACCAAGGTCGTCGTCATCGGCTCCGGCCCGGCTGCCCACACGGCGGCCATCTACCTGGCTCGCGCCAACCTGAGCCGTACGTCCCCGCTCGGCCTCTCCTGACCCCCCCGTTCCAACACGGCTGACCGAACAGCGACTCTCTACGAGGGCTTCATGGCCAACGGCGTGGCCGCCGGCGGCCAGCTCACCACGACCACCGACGTCGAGAACTTCCCCGGCTTCCCCGAGGGCGTCATGGGCGGCGAGCTCATGGACAAGATGCGCGCCCAGTCCGCCAAGTTCGGCACGCAGATCGTGACGGAGACCGTCGCCACCCTGGACACCAGCGCCCGTCCCTTCCGCTACACGCTCGAGTGGTCGCCCGACGAGACGCACACCGCCGACGCCGTCATCGTCGCCACCGGCGCCTCCGCCCGCCGCCTGCACCTGCCCGGCGAGGACAAGTACTGGCAGAACGGCATCTCCGCCTGCGCCGTGTGCGACGGCGCCGTGCCCATCTTCCGCGAGAAGCCCCTCGTGGTCATCGGCGGCGGCGACTCGGCCGCCGAGGAGGCCATGTTCCTCACCAAGTACGCCAGCCACGTCACCGTCCTCGTGCGCCGCGACAAGCTCCGCGCCTCCAACATCATGGCCAAGCGCCTGCTGGCCCACAAGAAGGTCACCGTTCGCTGGAACTCCACCGCTACCGAGGTCCTGGGCGACGGCAGCCTCATGACCCACCTGGTTGTCAAGGACGTCGTCACTGGCGCCACCGAGACCCTCGTGGCCAACGGTCTCTTCTACGCCATCGGCCACGACCCCGCCAGCTCTCTCGTCAAGGGCCAGCTCGACACCGACGCCGACGGCTACATCAAGACGCTGCCCGGCACCCCCCTCACCTCCGTCCCCGGCATCTTTGCGGCTGGCGACGTCCAGGACAAGCGCTACCGCCAGGCCATCACCAGCGCCGGCTCCGGCTGCATGGCCGCTCTCGAGGCCGAGAAGTACCTCGCTGACCTCGAGGACGAGCAGTAGAGCCAAGCGCTTTCACCAAAATACAATAAACCAATTCATGACGCAATTATAGCGCAATTTGACTCCCCCAGTGGGTGTTTAGGCGCGATGATAGAAGGAGGACATATGTAGAAGGAACATGTAGAACCCAGAAGTAGCGCCTCGCGTTTGTAATAGGTTGCTGGGCTAGTATACAGCATACTTTGTTTACATATGATAAACTTGCTTTCTGTGGCTTCTGTCCTAGGCACACCTCTAGTCTATGATACTGCTTGGAATTGGACTCCACAGTAACGAGGCATACGAGCACTATTCAGGTAGGCGGTGTGGGATAATAGTAGTCCGGAAGTTGATAAATACGACTAGGACTGAGCAACTACAGCGTCTATCTTTATCTTACAACTTCGTTTCATCACATTTCACTCACTGATTCACTCAATACACCGAATTTGCTCGCTGCATTAAAGTGTGCTGAACGAGACAGTGACTTACCGACGACGTCTTATTAGCCACACCCTGGACGCGGACGAACTCTTGCGAATGCAGAGTAGTGGTGCTAAACAACGACCAGCAATCAACTGCTGCTCAAGACGTGGAAAGCAGTTTCGCTGATATTGTTCCATGCTGCAATTTCCTCCTTCTCTATACCTTACTACACTCTATAGACGTAGGTCTCCGTCTTATGAGGCGCGGCTGTGCGCTGATATGGTGGACTACGTGTAGCACCCGCACATGGCCTTGCCCTGTATCAACTCTATTACTTTCATAGCCTTGAGAATGTTATCAAGTATCATACTGCAGATATCTGCAGATATCTGCAAACAGTGTCGTTAGCTGTACATGGACTGCATGGCTACAGAGTACATGCGGGAGCAGGCAAGGTGTAGGAGCAATGTGGATTAGCCGCAGACTAGCCGACCCGTTACTATCGGATAAGACCGGCCTCCAGCTCACTTGCACATGCATTGCTTCATAACAGCCGCCAGCCGGGACTGTAGAGCTGTCTGCCGACCTTGCTACTTGCCGAAAGTCCCCTAATCTCACCCTTCCTCGGACTTCACCTTCACCTCACCCTGCATACGGCCCGGACACGCAGGACGGGGCGGCATGGCTGTCACACTCCCCATTACAGACCCGACTCTCGCTGCGTTGGCGTCCCTCGGCATAGGAAGCAATGACGAGGCTGATCCGAGCATGAGCATGGGCTACTACAATGGCGGCGGCGCTCCGGCTCTGCCCGGCCATGCCACTACCAGCCAGGCGACTGTCGCCGTGGATGCCGGCCTCGACCCCATTGCGGCCCTGCGCCGTCGAGCTGCCCGCCAGTTCTATCGTTTCTGGCTCGAGTTTGACGTGCTGCCACTGCCTCCGCCACCACCCGCTCCTCCAGGCGCCCTGACAGCCTTCCACCTGTTTCCCCAGTTGCCGGTCGAGATCCGCATGCTGATATGGGAGGCGGTCTTGCGCCACCCCCGCGTCGTGTCCATAACATGTCGCTCGGCGACCGCCACGCTCTCCTATGATGCGCCGCACCAGTATGTATTTCACCCGTCGCCGCCAGCCAAGCCGTCCGCCGCCCTGCTCCCCCCGCTATACCTGGCCTGCCGTGAATCGTGCCGCGTCGCCCGCTTGCAGTACGAGCGCGCCTTTGACTGGCGCGTGCCCATCAACCTGGCCGAGTCGGCGAATCCGCCGCGCTTGTTCTGCATTCGGGCCCCGGCAGACGGCGTCTCCTCGGGCACCGGCCCCGGGCACTCGGATCCCGCCCGCGGCTCGTCTTATCGGCCGGGTGGCCCGGGCTGTCTCTTCAACTTCTCCAACGACGCCGTTGTTCTGCGTGGCGAGATTGAGCCACGCGACGATGCTGTCAGCACGTCCATTGTCTACTTTATGAAGTACGAGGACACCCGTCGCGTGCGCCATGTCGCCTGCAACAGCGCCGACCTCGGCGCGGATCGACTGTTTGGGGAGCAGCTGTTCGCCCGCCTGTTCCCCATCGTGGACCGCTTTGCCATTGCAAAGCAGTTGACTCTAGAACTGCCGCCCGTGAGCCGCCAGGAACCCTGCAGTTCGCACCAAGTGACGGGTAAAACGATTGCGGTCCATGACACCTGCCAAGATGTTTGGCGGCGCTGGACGAGTAACCGGAGCATGGCACAGTTCCAGAGAACATCCCCAGACGAGAACGCGCACGAGTCAGACTACTCTTCTGCAGAGTTTCAGAGTCTGCCCGCCGACAGTAGCCAGGATCTATTAGCAACACTTTACTACTCCCCCAGTCCTACTCGGCACGATACGAGAAGTCTCCATGATATGAAGCTTCGCATTTTGACCGTCCCTGCTGACCAGCTGGTGGACCATATAGCCGGAACATTATGATCCGTGTGCGTTTGTTGTATCTGACAGTCAGGGAAGCAGGGCGGGGTGTCTTTATGTTATATATGGGAAGTGTAGAGTTTGGAATACATCTTATGAAAAGGAGGCCTATCGTGAGCAGCGCTTCTCGCCAAGTGACATTGGTGCTGGTACTAACAGTGTCGTGCATGGCTAGTCTCCGAGTTCCACGGGTTCCTTGGCCCTTCTATTCCTTACTCGGTCATAATGTCGGTCATACCGAGGCCTGACATGCCCTGGCTGACTGCATGCACCACAATCTCTGGTGACATGGCCGCCAAGTTTGTTTGAGCAAGGATGGGCAGGGCGGCCGTCCTGGGGAGCACTATCATCGGCTGCTTCCGTGTGATTTTCACGTTGTCTTCCAGTCCGCGCTAGTCTATGCTTACTATTCTGCTCGTAAATATAGCTGCTACGGAGTAGAGCGCGCCATTGTCCGCTCTTTGTGCGAGTAATATGCCGCTGCATGTAAGCAATGCCCTTGCCACTTCGTCCAGGACGCAGGGAGGAACGCACCCCCATGCTCGAGATAACGTGGCATACAGCAGCAAGCTATACGCTTACTGACATACCCTTGCCATTGTGTGAACTACGTAGTAGGACCTGGTTCGTCTTCCTGCGTATATGTAGTTTGACGCGTTCCATTGTCTATGGGGAGTATAAACCACATGAACTTCTGCTGCACAAGTTGGACCTTGACTGAGGCTAAGAAACAGACGAATGTCTTTCTGATGATAAATCTACTTGTATTTGATACAAAGAACTCTCCTATCATAAGTGTTTCATACCACGTATAGTATTCGCCCCTGCTATGCTCTTTTGCTGAGCCCTCTTTTGCCACGTCTAGAACGTTGCGGGGACAAGTGCACCAATAAGACTATCTCTAACATTAAGCCAACTACGAAGTACGTACGAGTACTCCGAAGTTCTCTATCCCTTCTGCGAGTCCCGTTTAAGTAACACTACCCGAACACCATGCACCCCTGCTGTTTAGATCGTACGTAGTAATAGCCTTCCTTTCGGGTTTCCCGGAATGCTGCCATTCAAAAGGTCGCATATTTTATGGAGAAGAATACCGAAGATCTTTGAAACATCTCATGGCGTCTATCACCGCGCCCATCGTTGTGACTCTGAATTTCTCATCTCGAGGCTTATAAGAGTAGTCAAGTCACGTTTATGTCTCCTGCAAACTGCGTTTCTTTGCCTTTGGTGTTGCTGCCCGATTCGTATTCGGCGTTGTACGAGTAGCTGTTTCGGAACCTTGGGATGGGGCAACCAAACCTTGGCAAAGAACTCTTATCTGATAAGCACCGTATTTTTACTAGCTTGGTTAGGCTCGGTGTAGTCCACTGATAAGCCAAGAAATGTGAGATCCGACGTCTTCTCGACAAGCGCTAATAATAGCGAATCATAGCCATCGGATGAGACAGCGTTTGATTTTGTCCATATGTCGATGTCCAACATCTGAATCGAACCCAGACAGAACGGGGCTTGACATACAAGGCTGCGCGTCTGCTCTGTGCATCTGTCTCGAATCTGGACAGAAAGCTGCTCTTGGATACAGTAAAGAGTAGCTGGAGTCGCCATGATACGTCTGGATGGCGTAGTATTCTGTACACGTACGCACTCGTATACTCGTACTAGTAGCTGGTATCTCCATCATTGTCTTGGCCGCTTGGCTAGGCGTCTTGGCCCTGAATATCTATGGAGTATCGCTTTTGCCCGTATCATACAAAGTCTACGTACGAGTATTACTCCATACTTGCCTTACGGAGTACATGTACAATCAGTTTATAATAACTAATATTTACTGCGTACCCGCGACTCTCCACATGCTTGCGTTTATGTATCACATCTACTGTCTCTTTCTTTCTGCTGTTCCGGTATACTGGTGAAAGCCATAGACAACACGTCTCAACATGGCGGACACCATCGCGCCCATCACCGAGTGGCCGGACTACGCTACTAACCCACAAGGCGGGAATCCCATGACTCAAGATGTGAACTCGCTGTACGACAAGGTGTGCACTACACGTCTCTATTGTCTGAACACGACAGTGGATGGAATCGGGAACTGGCATAATGTTTCAAAGGCTAACCGCGATCGAACTTGACAGGGTGATCTCAGCTGGATGCTTGTATCGTCAGTTTTGTGCTGGCAGATCACTCCTGCCATCGGATTCATGTACTCTGGCATGCAGCGGAGGAAGAATTCTTTGACCATGTTGTTTCACAGCCTGTTCTGCGCCTGTGCCTGCGGAGTGCAGTTCTGGTTCTATGGGTACTCATTATACTCATCGCGCACTACAAATCCCATCCTTGGAGACCTTTCTCTGATAGGATTTCGCAATGTCCTTGCCGGGCCTTCCATGGCCAATACCGATATTCCAGACATGCTGAGTCAGTAATATGGCCTTTTGCGTGTTAACGACATCGACGTGGAACTGACAAAAAGCCCTTCCTGGGCTAGTGTAGACGCCGCATTTGGTGCCACATTTGTTACCGCGACGGCTATGATCTTGGCTGGTGCCGTTCTTGAACGCGGCCGGCTCTTTCCCAGCATGCTCTTCATCCTTTGCTGGACAACATTTGTGTACTATATGTGAGTCACTGTTCGCAAAGGCCATCCAACTGCCTTTCCGGCCGTTGACACATGCTGACTTGCCCAATCTAGCCTTGCGTACTGGGAGTGGAACGCCAACGGCTGGCTGTATCAGCTCGGCTTGTACGATTTTGCTGGATCTGGCCCCGTCCATATTGCCAGTGGCTTTGGTGCTCTGGCTTGGTCCATGTTCCTGGGGCCACGTATCGAAGAACAGCTGATAGAAGGGAAGAGAAGCAAGTTCCATATCAGGCCCCACGACCCGAAGCTCATGATGCTCGGTACCGTGCTGATCTGGTTTGGCTGGTTTGCTTTTAACGGAGCCAGTACGAACAACATATCCCTGCGGTCGGTTTACGTTTTCCTGAACACGAACTTCGCGGCCTGTGGCGGTGGCCTCGGCTGGCCGTTGCTGGAATACCTCCACACGGGGAAGTTTAGCATTGTCGGTTTCTGCTCTGGGATTATTTCGGGACTCGTCGGAATTACACCTGCAGCTGGCTACGGTATGTTTCCCCTCGCGTTTGTGTTCTTTCTTTTCGGCAGAGAGCCCCCCTATCAACTGGAGACACACGGTAGACTTGTGACTAATGTTCGTCGCTCAATTAGTCCCCGTCTATGTCGCCTCTCTTGTCGGTTTCGTGACATCGGTGTGCTGTTTTTATATCGCCAAGTACAAGTACATACTCAGGGTGGACGATGGCCTTGACGTGTTTGCGATCCACGGCATGGGAGGTATCGTCGGCGATATCTTGACGGGCTTTTTTGCGGCCGACTACGTGCCTGCACTTGACGGAGTATCCGGTTCTTCCTACGAAGGCGGTTGGTGGAACGGAAACTACCGCCAGATGGGCTTGCAGCTGGCCGGATCACTCACCTGTGCATTGTGGTCCTTTGTTGTGTCCTGCATCTTGCTGTTTGTCATTGACAAGATCCCCAAGATGCATCTCCGCGAGTCAGAAGAGGACGAGCTTCGCGGCTTGGATTACAAGTACTTCAGCGATGTGGAATGGGCGGACGAGTTCACGGCCCCGAGGAACTTTGTTCATGTTGACGGGCTTTCCCAGAGCTCGAATAACGCGCAGGGTTCAGACGGACAGGTCTACGTCAAGAAGGACTAAGGCCTCCGAAAATTAAATGAAGGCGCAGTACATGCTGCCAAACGCATCTTGTTTCCCAGCCGTTCTCTTTTCATGCGCTACTCTATAGGATTATATAGAGAAATTGGTTTAATGTAGATTTTAAAGCGCCTAGTCCGTTCGTCAATCCAGGAAGTTCATCCTCCCGTCATAACTCAACGGTCTTGCGACTGTCTGACATATCTTACCAGAACTGGCAACGACAACCAAGTCTTTCAAGAATGCAAGGCAAGTAGTAAGAGACAAATTGATGGTATAGACGATATTGCGGACGCTCGGTGAAACAAATAACATGCTCTGTATGTCCAGAATATAACATATATCTGAGTCACAGGATGGAAAGTGCCTTGTAGACTTATGTGTATATTGCCTTTCATATAACCGGAGCAGTGTTCAAGCAAAAATAAAACGCCGACGCCTAGGGTATTGAGTGAGGAAGAGCCTGGCAACCTGGTAGTTTTGCCTATTTTGTGCTCCAAGCGTGCCTTGCCATACATGAAAAGACAAACTCCGTAGTGTAGAAGAGATAGTCCTACCTCGCCGTCATCGTACAATCGTAACTACCACCACGCCAGCCATTACAGCTACAGCAGCTTGCGCGGGTCTTGCATTTCAAACGCCGGCACAGGCGTCTCGCCGCCACCACTGCCGCGCATTCCGCCAAGTAGCCAGTCGGTAAGACCGACAAAGCGGGCGCCGACGCTGCGCTCCCAGTTACCACCCTCGCTGACGTGCTCGATGGTGTGGCTGAGGATGCGTCCCTTCTGATCAAAGTCGAAGATGAACAGGCCGGTGAACTCCTTTGTGGGGTCGGCGGCCGACGGCGAAACGGCAGTGGATGTGCTGTCCAGCTGCCCGGATGGCAGGTCAGCATCGGGAGAGCCCGGGCGAGGGCTGCTCGTGGCCGGACCGGCGCCGGGTTCAGCACCAACACTGGCACCGCCCAGGCTACTGCTCTGCCGGCCCGCGCCGACGGTGCGCCACCGCACGATGAGCTGCTCGTCGCCGGCACCGAGGCGGCGCGGCGCAGCGTGCACGAACACCGGCTGCTTCGTCATGCGCTCCGACAGGATCTCGAGGCGGACGTTGCCGACGATGGGCACGCGGCCCCAGGCCAAAGGCGACGTCCAGAGGGCGGCGATGTAGGCGACGCGGCCCGAGACCACGGGCAGATGCGGGTGCGTTGACGGGAACAGGTGCAGCGAGATGTTGGGCGACAGGATGTCAGCCGGCAGCGGCGATTGCAGCAGCGTTGGCAGCCGTTCCTGGAGGATGCGGAGAGCTACGAGAGCGTGTTAGTCTTGGATCTGCCGCCTGGCTTCATCTGGTTCTCTCCACCTACTCTTCCCGAGCTGTAGCGTCCGCTCATCGGGCGGCTTGCCGCCGGATCCCGGCGCGGGAAAGGTCCCGCTGAACCACACATCAGGCAGGCTGCGCGGGTGCCCGGCCGGGAGTGTCGTCATGGCCGGCCGGCGCCGGTCCGCAGGGGCACGTCGCGGCGACGGCGGGGAGCCCGGGACAGCCGTGGCGCCCGCGGCCGTCGAGAAGAGCCGGCAAGCGGAGGTCGAAGTAGTCGGCTGGGGCGCCAGTCGGCTGGGGACAGCCATGGTGAGCGCGAGGGAAGCGAGAGAGCAAGAAAGCGGGAAAACGAGGAAACGAGGAAACGAGGAAACGAGGAAACTAAATGGTCGAGTTTCCGAGCGTGCGATCTTCAAGTCGGTCGGCGAGCCGGAGCGGAACCTGGTCGGAGCACCGTCTGCGTCTGGTGAGGCATCAGCCGCGAGGCCGGCGGGCGCATGTGGCGGGACGGCAGAAGGATGCGGCGGGTTGCTTTCCCCGATCGACCCGAAAGAAGGTGAGGTTGCGTAAAAGTTCTTGGCCGGATTTGCCCGCTGTAATGCGCCCGAAGGCCAAAGCTAATACGAAGTTTGTCTGGGCCAATCCTAGCCAATTGTCGGCCGCTGATAGGCTGCGCTGCCTTCCGACCAGAGCACTGCCGTCATAAGCCGGAGCGGACTGTCTTGTTCTGCGGCGATCTTGCCTGCTCGCAATCGGCTGTTCCGTTGCTCGTCTGCTACGAAGTACAATGCGCCTATGCCTTGTATCTTATCGACTCGTAGTTCCAGTATTTTCCATCGCGCTTGTGATCGTGCACGTGATTAGCCCAGTCATGTGAAAGTGCACGTGCACGAGGAGGGGTCCGCAGTATACTCCGTAGGGGCTAGCTTGAAAGCAACAGGCAGGTGCGTCAGGCAGTCAACCCGTGAGCCAGTTGACTCCTTCCCCCCTTTCGCTCCTTTGCTAGCACTTCCCACCTGACCACTGCAAAACCCAGCCGGCCTACCGCCTATTATTATCCTTTCCGGAACGCAATCCATCCTTTCTCCAGCTTCAACCAAACTTCCAAACCCGCTTTCTTCAACCGCCCGACCGCCTCTCGCCTGCCGCGTTCCCGACTGCATCGCATCGCCTGCCGCCTCGCGCCTCATCTCGCCTTCTCGTACACCAGCATTCTGTCTCGTTGCCCGTTCACCGCCCCGTCACAATGAATCCCGAGTAGTATGTTTCCGCCTATGTACATCGCTCGCCGCCGTCCATCTCTCTTATCTGCCTAGATCGCTCTCCTGATGTCCGTCTGCTAACCGTCTGCTGTGCAGAGTTCCTGTCTGTCGATTCCCTTGTTTCTCACTATGCCGTCCTCGCTCGCCTGCTTCGTGGCCGCCGCGCGATGCGTCTCAATCTGCTTTCGATAACTCGATCAGCGCGGCGTCCAATGCAACGTAAACGACATCATCAGCCATTCCTAACGCGCCGTCTTCTCTCGCCTCTAGGTACGACTATCTGTTCAAGCTCCTCCTCATCGGTGACTCCGGTGTCGGAAAGTCTTGCTTGCTGTTGCGGTTCGCCGACGACACCTACACCGAGTCCTACATCTCCACCATCGGCGTCGACTTTGTACGTTTGCTCCAGCAACCCCTTTCAGCCTTCGTTGTCAGACAGAAGCAATACGAGCCCCTGCTGCTCGCTGGCGATTGCTGACCGTGTCGCCACCCACAGAAAATCCGCACCATTGAGCTGGACGGCAAGACCGTGAAGCTCCAGATTGTAAGCTGAAGAAATCTCCCTTTGGTGGCGCAAAGGCCACCACGGCTCTTTCGGTGCTCTCCGACCGGTGTCGCTAATTGCCCGCAAACAGTGGGACACTGCTGGCCAGGAGCGCTTCCGCACCATCACTTCCTCGTACTACCGCGGTGCCCACGGCATCTGCGTCGTCTACGATGTCACCGACATGGACTCCTTCAACAACGTCAAGCAGTGGCTCCAGGAGATCGACAGATACGCCACTGAGGGTGTCAACAAGCTGCTCGTCGGCAACAAGAGCGATATGACCGAGAAGAAGGTTGTCGACTACCAGGTAGCCAAGGTATGTTGTTTCCTGCCCGCCCGTTCTCTCACCGTCTCCCCAGCCGCTGACCCGCGTCCAGGAATTCGCCGACAGCCTCGGCATCCCGTTCCTCGAGACCTCCGCCAAGAACGCGAGCAACGTCGAGCAGGCCTTCCTGACGATGGCCCGCCAGATTAAGGAGCGGATGGGCAGTACCGCCACCAACAACACCAAGCCGAGCGTCCAGGTCGGTGCCGGCCACGGCGTATCCAACAACCAGAGCGGCGGCTGCTGCTAAGCGAGCGCTGCACGCCTCATCCACCTGCCACCTCTTCTCCCCGGGTGACACCGACTCGGACCGGCTACCCCCGTCCCACTGTTGTGGACCTTTTCTACACGAAGCTCACGCCTGCTATGCTGTCTTCTTTAATCCATTTCTGCCCTCCAACGCCCATCTGACTTCGCTGCCTCTTGGCCCTGTACACGAGAGATCGGAGGAACGGCGGGTCTAACGGCTCGATGGTGGTACTGGCATCGCATCGGGTGTGGATCGAGGAAAGATGCGTTATAGATCGTCAAGGAACTAATGGTACTCCAGGACGTTTGTTTTCAGAACTAGAGAAGGCAACGGCGGGCGACAAGGTGGGCGGCGGCTTAATAGGGTTGTCTACACGTTTTCCCGTTTCCCTCTTCATTCTCGTTTATCCATGTCGTGCTTCCCTTGGCTTTCAACGTCCTGTGCTTTCTCTTTTCTTGTGGGTCTATGGTTATGCTGTCTAATTAGTTGCGCCTTACACTGGTTTTTCTCTCTAAATCTGAACAAACATGCCTGAGACGCGCAATGTTCCCGCCGAGAAATGCTGCAACGAGATGTGTCCCCAAGAGCAGCAGGGTAATGCCATGTATGTGGGAATGATAATGGACGAGTCCTTCGCACCAGCCTGCTGCCGCTGCTTGTCCGCGAGGCTTTCACGGTGCTGGCGAGACCTTGGGCACGATCCACCACTCGTGGTAGCTCTTGTCGGGTGTCGGCACCTGCACAGTCAGCTTGAGGATGGGGTCCGAAGCCGTGCTGCTGTGGCTGCCGCCGCCACTGCCTGGCTGGGCCGCAGGGGTGCCGGCCTTTGCCAGTGCTTTCTGCGTGGTGGCCACGGCGATGCCGGCAAAGATGGCCGCCTTGTGCACGCCCTTGGCCTCGGCGATCCAGCGGTCGTGGCAGTGCGCCGCAAAGGCCTCGGTGTGCTCGTCGAGGCGCGTTATGGCCTCGCAGCCCTTTTTGGCGGCGCTGATGGCGTTCTCGGCGTAGGCCAGAACCTGGGCGACAGCGCTGTCCGTCTGCTGCTTGTCGGCCGCAAAGGTCTCAAACGGCGGCAGCTCCGGGTGGCCGACGGCCGCAAACGGGCGCATGCGCAGCTCGTAGCGCAGAGCGTCGGTGCCAAACGGCCGGCTCGGCACCGGCATTGCGCCCGTCCGCTGCAGCGCCACGTACAGGCACGACAGCGCGTCGGCAATCTCCCAGCGCACAGACACGTCGAGCATCGTCGTGCGCAGGAACAGCAGCGATCGCGTGTAAGCAGCCTGCTCGTCCGGCCGCAGCGCGGTCTTGTCGGCCTTGGCCAGCGCCTTCTGGTGCTGGACCACGCGCATGGTGAAGGAGCGTATGCGCTCAACGTGCTCCACGCGGCGCTTGGCCAGGTAGCACTGGTACCAGTACATGCCGGCCAACTCGTCCGGCTGGTACGTCTCCAGCTCGAACCCGAACTGGACCACCCACTCCATGATGCGCAGCTTGTAGAAAAAGACCCACGAGGACAGCGGCAGGGCATCGCCGTCAAACCCGGCAAAGTAAGTGGCGCCGTGCTTGCTCTCTGTAATCGCCTTGTGTATCAACTGGTCCGCCTCTTCGGCATCGAATTGGAGCCTGTCCCATGCCTGGATGGCGCGGCAGAGCATGCGGCGCGTGCGACTGCGGTTCTGGCACAGTGTTCGGAGAAGCCCGAGGTAGTCTGGGAACGCGCGCTGCCGGAAAGCTTCCATGTGTCGTGCAACAATGAAGCGTGGGTCCTGAACAGCCTCGACCTCATCGTTAAGGCGATCGAGCAATGGGCTTGCGGGCAGAACTAGCAAGGCTAGGTCGTCATCTAGGATCCGGCGAATGCTATGAGACCCAAGTATTATATTCTCCTCGAACAGCAGTTTTTGCATTACTGTGCGGATGAAGACAAGAGGCTGGGGCTTCTGGGACTGAAAGAGTAGAACAAAATTCTGGCGAAGGTGTCAGTCAAGAATCTACAGGTATGCCTAAGTAAGCAAACGGCTAGCTGTGTCTAGTACTTACCAGCGTGCTCTGAGTATCTGCGTAACGCAGAATGTCGATAGCCCCAGAGCCATCCTTACAGAAGCGTAGCCAACGCTCCATGGCCTCGTCGAACCCGGGCTGCACAATGGGCCGCGGAGGCATGGTACTAGCCAGGCGGCGCTGCAGCTTGACGCTGAACGACTGGGGTACATCTTTGCCCAAGACATGTGTCTTTTTCACGGTCTCCGCGGCATGTAGCATATGCATCCATGGAGCCTTGAGCGCGTCTGCTTGCATACGCAGCTCGGCCAGCTCGATTGCTTCAAGGAAATATTCACGGAATGCAAGCCGTGCCTCTAGGGCTAAAGCGATATCTTCCGGCCAGCCGTCTTTGGCGTCGAGCGCTATGCTCCGAGCCTCTTGAAGAACTGCACGCGTCTCCTCTAGAGTAACTCCCTCGAGCAGAGACAGGTGGAACGTATTGGTGACAAAGTCCTCTTCCTGAGGATCGAGACAAGAGGCAAATTAGTAATCATACAAGTGTAGAACGTCATGTTCCGACCTACCTCGAAGAACACCTGATTCTTGACCTCCTCGATTACGAGCCCACATGTCTTGATAAGCCCTACGCAATACGCCCGCAGAAGGACATGTGTGGTAGATGCAGACAGCTCTTGTGGGCTGCGGCCTTGCACAAAGTCGACTTTAGCGAGTGCTGTCGGGGCAGGCGACAACATGGCACAAACGTAGGCACTTGTAAGTATTGTCTGGGAGAGCGGGTAGCCGAGGTGCCATGCCATCTAGACGAGTTTTCGTTAGAGGAGACGGCTTGCTAATTCAAACACGCCAGGCCCGAAGAACGGAGTCTTACCTCAAGACACAATAGCTGGTCGACGATGCCGATGACGTCTTCGGGCTGCAAGGGGCGTGCGAGGTCATAGTCATCGTCTTCCAGCTCCTCGGCCGGAAGGCAGCCGCTGTCCATTTTGGGGTCCATGATCTGGACAAAAGCCACACTGCTTAGATCATTTTCTCACATGCAGATCGGACGGGTGTATGTCGTACCTCCAACGCCCCGACAGACTCAAAAAGAGTGAAGAAAGGCTCCTTGATCAGTTCGCCTTGCTCGAGAGCTGCACAATACGTCAGATCCGCTCCAAGATTTTGCTGTTCTGTGACAGAGCTCTTACTGGACGCTGCTGCTATAAACCTGTCTGTGATGTCCACAGCCACGACACCATCTCCGATCGGCCGAGAGCCAGATGGCTCCGGTAGGGTCTGCCGACCGCCAATAGACAGTCCGCCAAGTTCTGCTTTGTGAGAAGGACGTTTTCATGAGAGACAGGAGGATACTCACCCTTGGAAACGGCTGCGTCCTCCTGCGATGCGCCGGGAGACCCTCGGGCCTCCCGGGCGTCGTCGTCCGTCATTCGCTAGAGGAGGCGACGGTTCGGAACAGTACGGGGAGAGCGGTCTGCTCCAAGCTGTATCGCGCGGTCTGCTTCCACTGCGGTGCCTCGATAGTTGAGTCTCGACCTGTCTCTGCCAGCTTTGGATTGGCCAGGTCAGTAAAAAGGAAGCAGCTGGTCGCAAGGCAAGCACGAAGGCGGCGGTGGTGGGCTGCGCCTGCCGCATGTAGAAAGCGCCGCGGATTGGCGCGCACGAGGCGAGAATTAGGCACTAAGCTGAGCAGAGCCAAGTTGGGTAGCAGATCTGCTTTGCGCTGCTGCTTTATTTGCCGACGTCTGCCATGCGGCGCAGACAGCACGATAATTTTGCTTGCCCGATTAGTGCCGAATGGCACATGTTTGCGGAGCAGAGGAGGGGTGTGACGGCGGCGCTATGTCTTTGCGCCAAACCAACGCTCTGCCCGTGTCCGTGGTTGCCTTATATATCAGGTATCTTACCTACATCATAGCAACCAGGAATTGATCACTGCCCGTTTGCACAGCCAGGACGAACCGGTATTGTCGGACCATAGCACTGCCCAAACCAGTACGAAGACGGCTGTCCGGCGCTCCACGCAGCAAAAAGACAAGCGCACAGACGACAGTGCTCACGATCATGGCGGTGTCACCCGCGGTGTCCGACTTGCTGGAGGAGGCGCGGACGGCGGCCGACCAGGTGGCGGCGATACAGCGCATCCTCGACGGCCTCGCGACGACATCGAGCGCGGCGAATCTGGCGGACGACCTCCGGGCGATCGGCGACCATGTGGTCGACAACATGACGGGCGTCGTGTCGGTGCGGGCGGCGATGGACGCGCTGATCCGCCAGGTCGGGCGCTACACGGACGACGCGCTGCAGATCGCGGCGGGCAGCCACCTGCTGCAGCGGCTGGCGGGCAGCGCGGCGGCGGCGAGCCTGGTGGAGCAGGTGGCGGCGCTGTGCGAGCTGGTGGCGACGGCGCAGGAGAGCGCGGAGAACTTTGGGGCGGCGGCGCGGGTGCTGGCGCAGATCCCGCTGGACGGCAGCGTGCGGCGGGTGAGCGAGGCGGACCGGGCGCGGGTGTGGGTGCGGATCGTGCGGGACTACCTGGAGGAGGATGACAGCACGAACGCGGCGGCGTACCTCAACAAGCTCAAGGGCGTCATCTTTGACGTGGCCGACGCGGAGCTGCAGCTGCACTTTAAGCTGTCGCAGGCGCGCATCAACGACGCGCAGCGCGAGTTCCTGGCCGCCAGCGCGCTCTACCACGAGATCAGCTACAGCCGCGCCATCGCCGAGGAGGAGCGCCTGCACACGCTCGGCGCCGCCGTCCGCTGCGCCATCCTGGCGCCGGCCGGGCCCAGCCGCAGCCGCGTGCTCGGCCGCCTCTACAAGGACGAGCGCGCGGCCGCGCTCGGCGAGTACGCCATCCTCGAGAACATGTTCCTCAGCCGGCTGCTCGCGCCCGCCGAGGTGGCCAAGTTCGCCCAGAGCCTGCAGCCGCACCAGCTCGCCACCACCGCCGACGGCTCGACCGTGCTCGCCAAGGCCGTCGTCGACCACAACCTGCTCGGCGTCTCGCGCCTCTACCGCAACATCCCGCTCGCCCGCCTCGCCGACCTGCTCGGCCTCGACCCGGCCAAGGCCGAGGAGACCACCGCCCGCATGATCGAGCAGGGCCGCCTCCTCGGCCGCATCGACCAGATCGACGGCGTCGTCTGGTTCGAGGGCGGCGAGGCCTCCGGCAAGGCCGGCAGCGGTCGCGCCGACGGCGACGTCGACAAGGAGCTGCGCCAGTGGGACGCCAACGTCCTCGGCCTCGCCGAAGAGGTCGAGAACATTACCAACACGCTCCAGCGCGAATTCCCGGTAGGCTGCCCTTGCTGACCAGCGTATACTCGTAGTGCTGACGGACTCAGGAGTTTGTGGAGCGGCATCTGGTCGTGTAGATCCAGCTCGCGACTTGCCCATGCATTCAATCTATTAGCCGTGGCGTTTATGGAGAGTCTGGGGACTCGGGCAGTGACGATGATGGCACGATACAATACACACTTGGGAGAAACGAATACAAAGCCAACAAACCGTTGTGAACGTGGCAGGCCGTGTGGGAGTAGCCAGGGGATGATTAGAGGACATGCAGTCAGAAAGAGAAAGAAAGAGAAAGAAAGGCAGCCAAACGCCCAGCTGGTATCCAATACGCCTGGTATCCAACAAATTTCCCCGTCCCGTACGCCGCTGGTCCCGTTCCGTCAGTCCAGGTCCGTCCACCGGACGACGACATACCCTCGCTGCAGCTCGGTGGGCGGGCCGGCCTCCTCCTCAAAGTTGGCCTCGTCGTCCTTGAACTTGCGCCTGCGCCGTACCGGGCGGGCTTCCGGGTGCACCATGCCGTCCTGGGCGAGTTCCTTGGCCTCGGCCTCGCGATACAAGATGTCGGCGAGGGCGGCGCCGATGCGCTCGCCCATGAGGTCGTAGCCGGCCGCGGTGAAGTGCAGGCCGTCATCCCAGTAGCGCTGGCGGTCGTCGGGCGACATGGCCGTGTAGGAGAAGGCAGACTTGAAGTCGAACGAGTGGCTGCGCCGTGTTAGCATGCACTTTGGCTGCGGTCGCCCGCCCGCCGTGACCTACAAGTTTTTGTATTTGTGCAGTTTGATCAGCAGGTTGAGCGTGTCCCGACGGATGGCAAGGTTGCTCATGGCAGGGGACATGGCCGTCCGGCCCAGCTCCGGCACGGTGAGCGCGAGCACCTTGCTCTTGCGCGTGATCGCGTTGGACCAGGTGCGCTCGAGGTTGTCAAAGATGTGCTTGGGGCCGTGGCCACAGGCGAGGTCGCTTGGACAAGTCAGCCACGATGGTCGTAGAGAATGTGAGAATGTGAGAATGTAGAGAATGTGAGAATGTAGAGAATGTAGAGAATGAGAATGAGAATGAGAACGCGGCCGGGACGTACTTTGTGCCGCCGAGGACGATCGTCCAGTCGAACGGCCGGAGCCGGCGTGTTTTGCGGACTGCGCTGGTCAGTGGTGAGCGGCGGCGCGGGAGAGCGACTGCTTACACTCGGTGCTGAGGCGGCCGTGGAAGTTGTTGGTCATGTCGCCGTCGAGACCGTCGACGACGACTTCGACCTCGAGGTCCGGGAAGGCGGCGCGGAGCTTCCGGACGAGGGCATCGCTGTAGGGATGGTGCTTGAGGCCGAGCTCGGTGTAGCCGCCTGTCAGGGAGTCGCCGAGGCAGAGGATGCGCAGCGGCTGCTGCGTCATGGCGAGGGCGATGCGAACAGCACGAGTGGTGGTCGGCGCGGGGAGCGAGAACGGGCAGAGGGCGAGATCACGGTCGAGGCAATCGTCGTTGCGCGCGTCGCTGGCTAGGTCACGAGGTGGACACAGCTGCGAGGCGTGAGGCAGGCAGCAGCGGCAAGCGGGGCAGAGCCCCTCCTTCCCCGTGTTTGCCTGCTGCGCTACTGCGGGTTTGCCCGCGCCACGAGCTCGCTGACTACTCGGACAACGCGCGCCGTTGTGAGATGATTGGTGCTCTGCAGCTACTGATTGGTGCTCTACAGCACTGCAACTATCACTTATTCGGATTGTCTTTATAATAGAGACTTCGTACCATCAACGACGACGTTCGCGCCTCGTCGCTGATCGCCGCGGTAGTCACGGGATATTCATGCACGGCTGTGTGCAGGGCCATGCAGAGGATCGCCTCCGATGAAGCGTTCGACAGGCGCATGGCGATGATCTGTCTGCCTGAGAAAACGTACGGAGAACTTGTTGGACGTATCTTCCAGGCCAATCCTGGCACTACGGAGCAGCGCACGTTTCTCGCCTGCAGCACCTCTGCGGAATACTCCGTCGTCCCTGTCTTGTTCGTACCTGTTTACTCCGTACTCGGACGCTGGCAAGGTCCCCTTTTCCTTTTTCCTTTTCCTTTTCCTGCTCCATGCCTGCTCCTCTTCCCTGTCACGGGTCCCTGCAGTGATTGTGACGGCTCGTTTTCCGGTCCTCTTACCTCTTACTTTGACAGCGGTCGTCTTGCGGAGACGTCGCATCGCATCTCGGTCGCATCTTAGTCGCATCGCTGGAGCAGATGGCCCTGCTGCTCCACGCGTCGGCGGCGCTGTGCGGAGACTCTGTACGAGACTGTCAAAGGACGGAGTGCTCCGTATGTTGTATCCGTACGGCGTCCTCTATGCTCCGGACACGAAATGCCAGGAATGCGCTCCCGAGGGCTGTGATGAGAACCTCTTCGTCCCATCTCCGGCCGTGATGCGACGCTGCACCGTGCCGTCGTCTTCGGCTCTGGATGGCTTGTCAGGGTTCAGGGTCTGCTCGTGTCTGGTCTGGCGTCTGGACTGGGTTTCTCGCCTAGGTCCTCGCCTAGGTCTCTCGACTAGGTCTCTCGACTCCGCATGCTGACTGCCGATGCTCGCGACTACTCCGTACTTGTAGGGCTTCTGACAACGTTTGCACACACCCAGACTGTACCCCTGCGGAGTATGCCGTCACGGTGATGCGTGCAGTGGCAGTCGAAACTGCGTGTGCATGGCGATCTGCCCGTGGAGACTGTCGTAGTTTGTATCTTGCTAAATTGCCGCCTTGCTCGTATTTCGTATCTGGCTTGCTCGCCTGCGCGCCGTATCCGTACAGAGTAGTAATACCACAACGTCGTCCACCGCATAGCAGCACATACGGCATATTAGCATTCATGCAATACTCCGTAGGGCGGACAGGGCGGCCGGTGGTCCTGCTTCTTCTGGTGCCATAGCACGGCCCGTCTGACCGTCCGAGGTTGCAGGCTATTGTGGCCCGGACTCTGCTGTGCAAGAACAACTACGACGTACCGAGTACATGTGCAAAAAGCTGCGCTCTCCTGCTCATACGATTCAAGTAGACGAATCCAAGAGCCGACGCCAGAAGCCGTTGCTACTTCGTACTCACAAGTAGCACGAACAATCAAACGCGGTGGAGATGACCGTTGAGAAGGCCGGCATACTATCATTAGACTAGCAGGCCTCTGTGATTGCGCGCAGCGTCATGCCTGTCTTATCGCGACCGAGACGAGCGCGTTCGAGTACAGGTGCTCAAACATGTCGGCAGGCACTTTGGCAGCTCTGGGGCCGTACTTGTACTTGTACTTTGCGCTCTGCAGAGCGTCCCCGAGCCTCTTTGCAAGTGTTCTGTACCGACATCACCCTGCCGGGACTGAGACGCACGGCGCACGAGCTCGGCGCTCGGCCGCGATGCAAACGGTGTCGCTCTTCGGTTCTCGTTCGGTTCTCGCTCTCACTTCCGCTTCCCGACACGCCTGTTCTGGACGCGCTGTATCTTCTGTGCGTCTACGAGTACAATATCATGTATTTTCATACTCGCACGGCGTATTTGTGCCGCGTCGCAGGCTGTTTCGGCCCCGCTTGGGCCTCTGCACGGCATTGGCCAGGCACGCAGCAAAGTACCCTCGTATCGTACAGACCCTGGCGGCGTGCCTGTCCAATCTGCCGCCGCGATGGCCGGCAGCTGTGCCAGAGCAGAGTGCCTACGAGTATGAAGCAACGTATGATGGACTGCGGACCGTCTGCGGCTTCATCCCTTTCTGGGGGTAGCGGCGTGCTGGCCCCAGATCACTTGCACGGCGCTGTACGAGACTGCATGGGTAAGATGCGTATTCTCCTGTCCGCTACCCCTTCTCCATGTGGCACAGCATGACAGGCAGCTCAGACGAAAAGAGAGCACAGCGTGTCTCGTGTGGGCCGGGGAAGCCATGGGCGGCTCATCTCGTTTCTCACCAGGCTATTTTTGTTTTTTGCTTTTTGCTTTTTGCTTTTTCGTCTCGAGTTTTAGTCCATCTTCTGTGCACGTCCGTGCTCTTTTTCTTTTTCTCTTTCTCGTTCTTTCCTGCTTCGTTTTCGTCACAGCCCGTGCGCGGCTGCGCAGGCGCTCGCGTCGTAAGATGTAAGAAGTCCTTGCATGGATCCTCGTTCAATCAAGTAGTGCGGCCCGTGCTACGCCGCTCTACACTAAGCAGGCGGCGCGCTTCTGTCGAGTCGAGTCGCGGCCTTCTTGCCATTCCGGGCGTTGCGCGTCTCGAGGAAAGAGCGCTCGGCCGTGTGGGCAAGGCAGGCGCGCCGGCGTCTGATTAGTAAGTGGCCGTAATCTGCTCCGTATTGCTCGTACGGAGTACGGTCGCCAGGTTCGCGGCAGGGATATCGCGGGCGTCCTGGATGATTTACCTTGCAGCTGTCTGCTGGGATGCCGGTGGAGGCGCTTCACGTCGCAGTGCAAGTGCGCACTTGTACGGAGTAATACTCTGTAATGCTCCGTGCCGATGTACTCCGTACATGTACGAGTAATTCCAAAGTCGAGCATGGATGCCGCACTGGAATACGAATGCCACCCGGAAGTACGGCGTGCCGCCCTCGCGCTTCTCGTCCCTGCTATTTCCGACACGAAACGGCGTGTAGGAAGCGGCCGGTCTCCATGGCGAACAGACGTCGTTGCGCTTCCACGACCCGTTTTGCACGTGGGGCGACGCCACTAGCTGCCACGGCAGGCATGCGGCCGTTGCAGGTGCCTGCAGGTGCGGCAGGTACGGCACGGCGGGCACGGCAGGCGCGCCTGCCACCGGAGAATCAGTGCTACGTCCAATGGCCAACGTATTACAGGAATATGCAGTTACGAGTATTAGATGAGCACTCGTACTATCCGGACGACACAGCTCGACACGCAGAGGCAAGCACTGTAATCCGTACTCCGTATTATTACTCCGTTCTCGTACGCACGACGTAAAACCCGTGGGGGCCGCGATCAGCCCAGGACCAGAGCTCGGACCCTCGCATCCACTCGCGCTCCGTACGGAGAATACTACACGCACGATACTCTGCTCGATATCCATACTTTGTACGTCGTAGCATTGAAAAGCCGCGACTGCTCCGTACGAAAAGCCGGCCGCTGACAGCACGGCGTAACATCGCGGCCTTCTTTGTTCTCGGCTGGTCTCCGATCGATTGTGTCTTCAAGTACTGGTAAATACTACTTTGTACGATAACTCGTAAGCAGCTTTAGGGTCCTTCCTTCGACGGACACCTCCGTCAGTACGACTATTGCGCCCTTACTTCCACACGCCGAACTCGTCTTTCTCCATTTCCTCGCCCCGCCGGCAACGTCTGTGTCCTGGCCTCCCTGCTTCGCCATCGACGAGCAACGCCGGAGCCTTTCCAGCGAAGTGCTGAGAACGCGCATGCTTCTGCTTTCTTGTAATCTGATACGCTTAGTTGGGTGCACGCGGCCACTTGTAAAGCGGCAGGCACGAAGCACTCTGTAGAGCGCGCCTGCCAATACAGACGGGCGCCTTCCGCGCCGGCCGTGCCTGCCTACATGTAATCCGCCTGGTTGTAATCCCATCCTGGTCTCATCTGCCATTTGCCCTTTTCTCTCCTCAACTTTGCCCTCTTTTTTGCTGTCAGCCAATTCCTCGCCGCCCTCGCCATCCCATCTCATAGCATGTCCCTCTCCCCGGCTATGACAGCCCACCTGTCTCATCTGCGCACGCCCCTTTTGTTTCTTGGCCGGTGGCTCGCGGCAAACCCCTGCCCATTGTGTCTGTGAGGTAATACTTACGCTGCTTTTCTTTTCATGTAGGATTCGAGTGTTGGCCCGGCTGTCCATCTGCTCAGTTCATCTCTCGACAAGCGACTTCCACATACGAAGCACATGAGCAGAAGACGACGATGCACCACCGCTGCGGCCGCCCATTGGCTACGAGTACGAGTGTGGCTGCAACGCCCTGAGCCTCGACCGCCTGTCCACCTCCTCTTACGACATCTTCGACGTATGACCAAGGTGCCATCACCTCGCCTGCGTGCCGAGGCCAGTCTGCCTGCACCCTCACCTCACCTCGCCGCTCTGGCCGCGTGGCTCCCGCTCGCTACGAAGTCCTCCTCGTTCTTCGTACCCTGCTCGCTGGCCCTGGCTCTTCTCCATCCGCGCGTCCCTCGTTCTTTTGCAAACAACGCCCTGCTCTCAGCCTCTGCTGCGGCTCTGCGACAATCGCCGCTTCCGCCATCCCCGCCGTGTCCGTTCCGCATTGTCACCGTTTGCTTATTGCTTCATTTCGCCCTTCATTTCTGCCCGCCGCAGCTCGGCAGCTCGGCAGCTCCCCTGCTTCGCCTGTCCCACCGCAACGGCTCTCATGCCGCCCTAAGACCTGCAATAACGCCAAAGCTCCTGCATCCCTGTCGCTTTCCAAACCTCATCCACACACCCTCACACGCCCTCCACACGCCCTCCAGTCACCCACTCGGCCTACTCGTACACAGACACCTGCTTCCACGCACACCCAGTGCTTGACACGCCCTCCCTCACAGCTGCCATCTGGCCCTCCGCGCCGCTGTACTGCCATACCGCCGTTCCACCGCGCCGTACCCTGCGCGGCCCCAAGTACTTCAACCTCTCCATCAATCTGTCTGGCTCTCGCACGTCCATCTGTCCACGCACATTCAAACTCTTACACAAAGTAAGCCTGCACGGACAGAGCCGCCCAAGAAGGAAACCAGCTCATCACCAAGCCTGCTACGCCCTGCGGCCTTTCGACTTATATTCACACTTCTTCGGCGTCGCGCCTTGGCGCCACTGCCTTTCTGTGCTTTTACACTCGACCTGCTCGATTTCACTCTCTAGGCTCCGTCGCCTCGGCCTACATATCCGCCCTTCCGCACATTTTCACCGCCTCCTTACCTCTCATCCAGCCGCCTTGCACCAGTCTAGACATATCTATTCACACATAAAAGCGTATACAATACACACGTGCCAGTATATCTAGCCACAATTCGTCCTATACACCAAAGCTACCAACTAGAGTCTCAGTTGGCTACAGTTTACTTTCAGACGACATCTTCAAATTAATAGTGAGTCGTACCTGAAGGCTGCATATATGTGCATGGCCATATACATATATGTCATGTTGTATATATGGACATGCGGGCGCCTCGCAACTGCGGCCCGTCTGCTCTAGCGAAGCTGTCGGGGTACAAGGTTCTCTAACACAGCATGTCAGATTCTTGTCTCCTCTGTTATTCTGTCATTGGCACAAACAGCATATAACTCGGCTCCCCGTCGCCCTCTAGCACTGACTGGAGCTTTTACTCATCCTGCTCCAGCTTGCTTACCTGCTTCTACCCTGACTCTTTGTCTTCTCCTTTTCAACTTGTCCACCTCCGCCATGTGTGACTTCACCAAAAATTACTACATCTACACATCATGTACCGACCCGGGTGCACATTACTTCGGTACTTCGCTGGACGGCAACCGACAGCACGCATGCTCTAATGGCCCTCATGAGAGATACATCGTTCTGCCAGGGCAGTGTCCGCTGTGCTCTGGTTGACGTTCCTCTCTCCGACAACATCGATTGGCCGCTGCCCACACGTCGATACTCTTTATGGCCTGCCAATTGGCGAATACTCCCATGAGGCTGGAAACCCCAGCCGGCTTCCTCTCTTCTTGTATTGCCCGGACTTTTGGCAGCAACTCGGACAGTACGAATCCTCAGCATACGACTACGAGTACGAGTGAGCCGACCGAGATCATGCCACACGGCTGAGCTGGCTTATTTCTCTTGCGAGCCAGCTTGTCACTAGCAACTAGCCGCATGCTACCTTGTTGTCTTGTTTCATTGGGACCACTTGCTACGATATGGTCTTGTATCCGGTCTTCGGCTCTCTGGCTATTTCTTCCGGAACGGCGTCTTCTGGATCTAATGCTTTCTGGCGTTCTTGAATTTTGTTTCTGGCTGCTCTTACTGGTCACTGGTCTGGGGGTGTTTGGTGCTTCACTATTCTGCTTACGCCTTTTGTAGGGCCTGTATCATGTTCCAAGTATATATCCATTGCCATTTTGAGGGCTATCTGCCTTCACAGTCCTGTCTTTCACACTACTTTGTATTAAGCAAGGTCCTGTTTCCATTTCGAGGTCTTCTTGCTCCGCTTCATTGGCCACTTCGCTTGTTGAAGCAATCGCTTGGAGTGTGTCACACTCAACTCCTGTACGATATACTTCTTACGTATGAATTTCCACTAGCAAAGACACCGGGGAAGGGCCCGGAGTCTACCAATTTCCATGATATTGATGGCAGGCGTTCTTGTACTCTGGTCGGCCTGTCAGTTTTAGCTGGAAGCTATCGCAATCGACGGCATTTGCGGTTAGGGGATCGTTTTGATAATGCCAGGGGTACGCATTGGGAGTGAAAGGAGGGTGTCCTCAAATATTAGCAGGGTTTTGTGTCGAAATTGGCGCCGGCCGTTTTGTTTACTGATTTGTTTTCAGGGTGGTTGTTAGATCGTCAAAAAGACGGACGAATCGAACAGGATCCATGGATCACCTTTACAGTACTCTTGCCGAGACACAATGCCATACTGCCTCATCATGGACGGCAAAGGCGGGACGCTCAAGATAGGCGACGACGTATATTACCAACAAGACTAGTGAAACGATTGAAAGAAGTGTTAATGTACGCGCTGGCTGTCTTACTTGCGGCTTTTCGCGGTGGTATTCCTCATTGATGTGTCAGTGCATTTGGCGACAAGCCGAGGCGTTCCGAGGCAGTGCCGGCGACTCTGCTCGGCCGCCTGAGAGGGAGCAGTGCAGGACCCCCTGGAGAGCAACTGCCACTTTCCCCGCTAATTAGGTGGGTGAATGACATGCCAGGCAAGGCCTCGACAGACGGCGATAATACGTCGTACGCGCGTTTTATGCTGGTCCACCGCATTACGGAGTAAGCCCTCAACACAGCTGGCTCCACCAGTCAGATGGCGGCACGAGCCGCAATGCCGTCAGCCGCTGCAGA